>CM038216.1:90143252-90562027 GCA_021442155.1 Cymbidium sinense
TTAGATTTTTTTAGTTTAGGGGTTTATGTTTATTTTTATTTATTTTTACATTTATTTTTCTAGGTTTAGGTTTTAATTTAGTTTTTATTTTTTTATTTTATTTTAGATTTATTTTTTTTAGCTTTTATTTTTTTTTAAGTTTTTTATATTTTAGTTTAATTTAGTTTTTTATTTGTTTTATTTTAATTTTAATTTCATTTTATTTTTAGATTTTATTTAGTTTAGGTTTTAGGGTTTAGTGTTTAGGGTTTAGGGTTTGGGATTAGTTTAGGGTTTAGGATTTATTTAGGGTTTAAGGTTTAGGGTTAGTTTAGTGTTAGTTTAGGGTTTAGGGTTTTGGCTTTAGGGTTTGAGGTTTAGGGTTTAGGGTTGTAGATTTTATGATTTAGGGTTTAGGGTTTTGGGTTTATAGTTTAGGGTCTTAGGGTTTTAGGTTTTTGGGTTTTGGGCTTAGGGTTTAGGGTTTACAGTTTAGGGTTTTGGGTTTTGGGTTTAGGGTTTAGTGTTTGGGGTTTAGGGTTTTTTTTGGTTTAGGGTTTATGGTTTAGGTTTTAGATTTATAGTTTATGTTTTACTTTAGGGTTTAGAGTTTAGGGTTTAGGGTTTAGGGTTTAGTGTTGTTTTTTTAATAGAGAACAAATTCAGATTCAACATTTCTTCTTTTCAATTTCATAAACTAGGTAGCACCCCAAGTTTTCTAAGACAGAGACGCCATAAATAAAAAATGAGCACCAATAGAGAAATCAAAAACCAAGATAAGTAGAACTATCTCTATTATAAAGAAACAATTTCACTAGCAGTAGATCGGATCGTTCATTCTTCAGTTTCTTCAGTTCCCATCAAAAACATTGTTGCCACTCGAGCAGCGAGATCTGCCATTATATCCCTGATCTCTCCCTCCACCACCACCATGGCTATAACCTCCATCGCTCCTCCCACCTCCATTACCACTACTTCTCCGACCACCACGTATGTATCCACACCTAGATCCCCACCACCACTGCCGCCCGCCTTCACCTCAATCTAAATTGGGCATAGCTGATGATGATGTTTCTTCCGGCAAGGTTCTTCCCATTCTTAGGGTTTAGGGTTAGTTTAGGGTTTAGGGTTTAGGGTTTTAGGGTTTATGATTTAAAGTTTAGGGTTTAGGGATAGGTTAGGGTTTTGGGTTTGGGTTTAATGTTGGTTGCTTAGGTTTAGGGTTTAGGGTTTAGGGTTTAGGGTTTAGGGTTTAGGGTAGTAAGTTTAGGGTTATAGGTTTAGGGTTTAGGGTTAGTTTTATGGTTTAGGGTTTAGGCTTTAGTGTTTAGGATTTAGGGTTTAGGTTTTTTTAAAATTAAAACCAATTGGTTTAGGTTTATTTAGTTTATTTAATTTATTTTTTATTTATTGGACTTTATTTTATTTTTTTATTTAGGTTTATTTTTATTTTTATTTTATTTAGTGTATTTATTTTAGGTTTTTCCATTTTAGTTTAGGTTTTTTATTTTTATTTATCTTTAAGGTTTATGTTTATTTTTTAGTTGAGTTTTATTTTTTTTATTTTTTAGGTTTAGTTTTTATTTTATTTTTTTTTTTTAGGTTTAGGTTTATTTTATTTTATTTTTTTAGGTTTAGGTTTTAGGTTTTATTTTAGGTTTATTTTTAGGTTTTATTTTTTTGTTTAGGTTTAGGTTTATTTTTAGTTAAATTTATTTTATTTAGTTTTGGTTAAGGTTTAGGTTTAGGTTTATTTTTTAGTTGAGTTTTATATTTATTTTATTTTTTAGGTTTAGGTTTATCTTTTATTTTTAGGTTTTTATTTTATTTTTTTTGGTTTAGGTTTTAGGTTTTTATTTTACATTTACTTTTAGGTTTTATTTTTTAGTTTAGGTTTATTTTAGTTTATTTTATTTTATTTAGTTACATTTAGGTTTTAGTTATTTTAGTTTAGGTTCAGGTTTATTTTATTTTGTTTATTTTATTTTATTTTAGGTTTAGGTTTTTTTTTCATTTTTGGTTTAAGTTTTTTTTTTATTCTTATTTAGGTTTTATTTTTAGGTTTAATTTTTAGGTTTAGGTTTTTATTTAGTTTTTATTTTATTTTATTATAGTTTTAGTTTATTTTTAATTTTTATTTAATTTATGTTTTTTTAGTTTAGTTTAAGTTTTTATTTATTTTCTTTTAGTTTATTTATATTTTTTTATTTTATTTTTTATTTTATATTTAGGTTTATGTTTTAGTTTAGATTTTTATTTAATTTTAGTTAATTTAGGTTTAGGTTTATTTATTTATTTTATTTTTAGGTTTTATTTAGTCTAGGTTTTTATTTTAGTTTATTTTATTTTATATACATTTAGGTATTTTTATTTATTTTATTTTATCTTTAGTTTTCATTTATTTTATTTTATTTAGTTTTAGTTCAGGTTTAGGTTTAGTTTATTTTAGTTTAGGTTTAGGTTTATTTTATTTTATTTAGGTTTAAATTTTTTTTTAGTTTAGGGTTTAGGTTTTATTTTTTATTTAATTTTAGGTTTTATTTTTAGGTTTATTTTTTGGTATAGGTTTTTATTTAGTTTTATTTTATTTTATTTTAGGTTGATTTCATTTTTATTTCTTTTTATTAAGGTGTTTTATTTTTTAGTTTAGTTTTAAGTATTTATTTAGTTTAATTTAATTTATTTTTAGGTTTAGGTTTAGGTTTTAGTTTAGGCTTTATTTTATTTTATTTTATTTAGATTTAGGTTTTTTTATTTTTTTTATTTTTAGGTTTTATTTAGTTTATGTTTAGGATTTTAGGTTTTTAGGTTGTAGTTACATTTCTTCTTTTCGATTTCATCAACCAAGTAACACAACAAGTTTTTCAAGACACAAGTGATGACATAGATAAAAAATGAGCACTCATACAGCAAATTAAAAGCCCTAGATAACTAGGACTGTCTCTACTATAAAGACATAGTTCCATAAGCAGCAGATCGGATCAGCCATTCATCAATTTCTCCATTTCGCATTAGAACCACCTCGGCCTCTCGAGTAGCGGGATCCACCATCATATCCCTTATCTCTCCCTCCATCACCACCATGGCTGTAATCTCCATCGCTCCACCCGCCTCCATAACCATCACTACTCTGACTACCACCTCCATATCCACCAGCACCTCCAGATCCCCCACCACCACTATGATAACTGCTACCTCCAACTTCTCCTCCACCGCTAGATCTAGATTGAGCCTGGTTGACAATGTTGTCCCTGTCATCAAGGTTCCTCCCATTCTTAGGGTCTAGGGTTTAGGGGGTTTAGGGTGGTTTAGTTTTAGGGTTTAGGGATTGTAGGGTTTAAGGTTTTGATTTAGGGTTTTAAGGTTTATGCTTTTAGGGTTTAGGGTTTATGATTAGGGTTTAGGTTTAGGTTTTAGGGTAAGGGTTAATTTTAGGGTTTAGGGTTAGTTTTAGTGTTTAGGGTTTAGGGTTTATGGTTTAGCGTTTAGGGTTTAGGGTTTAGGATTTAGGGTTTAGGGTTTTATTTAAATTAAGTAAACTGATCGGTTTAGGTTTATTAAGTTTATTTGCTATTTAATTTAGTTTCTTTTCTTTTTTTATTTTTATTTAGGTTTATTTTTTATTTTTATTTAGTTTAGTTTATTTATTTTAGGTTTATTTATTTTATTTTAGGTTTTTTATTTGAGTTTACTTTTTTATTTTAGGTTTAGTTTAGGTTTATTTTTTAGTTCAGTTTTATTTTTATTTTATTTTTTTAGGTTTAGATTATTTTTTTAGGTCTAAGTTTAGGTTTTTATTTTATTTTTTTAGGTTTAGGTTTTAGTTTTATTTTATATTTATTTTAAGTTTATTTTAATCTAAGTTTAGGTTTATTTTTAGTTTATTTTATTTTATTTAGTTTAGGTTTAGGTTAAAGTTTAGTTTATTTTAGGTTTTACTTATTTTAGTTTAGTTTATTTTAGTTTAGGTTTATTTTATTTTTATCTTAGGTTTAGGCTTTTTTTAGTTTTAGGTTTTAGGTTTTATTTTTTTATTTAGTTTTAAGTTTATTTATTAGGTTTAGGTTTCACTAAGTTTTTATTTTATTTTTATTTTAGGTTTAGTTTTTATTTTATTTAGGTTTTTTATTTTTTAGTTTAATTTATGTTTTTATTTATTTTATTTTAGTTTAGTTTTTATTTCTTATTTTATTTTCTTTTTATGTTTAGGTTAAGGTTTGGGTTTAGGTTTAGGTTTTATTTTATGTTTTTATTTCTTTTATTTTTTTATTTTATTTTGGTTTAGGTTTTTTAATTATTTTATTTTTAGATTTTATTTAGTTTAGGTTTAAGTTTTTTATTTTTTAGGGTTTAGGGTTTAAGGTTTTTTTTGGGTTTAGTGTTTAGGGTTTAGGGTTTAGGGTTTAGTGTTTAGGGTTTAGGGTTTAAGGTTTAGGGTTTAGGGTTTAAGGTTTAGGGTTTTAGGGTTTAGGGTTCAGGGTTTAGGGTTTTTAGGGTTTAGGTTTTAGGTTTAGGGTTCAGGTTTTAGTTTTGGGTTTAGGGTTTTGGTTTTTTTTGTAACAAAAATTAAATTCAAAATTCATCAACCAAGTAACACACCAAGTTTTATAAGACACAAGCGATGACATAGATAAAAAATGAGCACGCATAGAGAAAATCAAAAACCCTTGATAACTAGATTCATCTCTACTGTAAAGACACAATTCCATAAGCAGTAGATTGGATAGATCGTTCTTCAGTTTCTCCATTTCCTATAGAACCCAAGTGTCTTGAGCGAGATCATCATCATATCCCGATCCTCCCTGCCACCAGTAACCTTCATCGCCTCCCACCTCCATAACCACCTTGACCACAACCTCGCCTTCACCTCATATCTAGGGAGCACGGTGGTGAAGTTCCTACCATCATGGTTCTGCCCATTCTTAGGGTTTAGGTTTATTAGGTTTAAGGGTTTAGGTTTTTTTGTTTAAATTTATTTAGTTACTTTAGGCTTAGGTTTAGGGTTTGGGGTTTAGGGTTTAGGGTTTAGGGCTTAAGGTTTTAGGGTTTATGCTTTTAGGGTTTATGGTTTAGGGTTAGGGTTGAGTGTTAGGGACATGTGATGGAAAGGAATGATTTAGCATGTGTCATGTGATAGTATTTCAATTAGATTAATCATAAGGAGCCTTTCACATTGAATAGAATTATTGAAAAAAAAACTAAACTTAGGATTAATCTAAAATGTGTAATAAACCATTCACTAAAAAAAAACATACTTTAGAAAGTGGTTTATGGTAGGGATGAAAGAGGAAAACCTCTTTTCTTCTCTTTACAACACTTAGTTGCTAAGTGTAGGTCATATGAAACAAAAGAAAATGCAAATTAAATCTTGCAAATCAATTAAAGCACTTAAAGTAAAACCATCCTTTAAGTTGAATCTGTTTGTACTTAGAAAATCTTAACTCTAAAGTCTAGTTATGACATAACATAACAAGTCTTAATACACACATAATAGATTAAGTCACCACTTCTAGCCTTATGTTAAGATGGTGCATGGTGTGATGTAATATTTTAAACTAGATGTTAGGGTGTATATTTCGTAGACTAGATGGTTGGCCGTGATTAGCCTAATCATATTTTTTGTAGGGGATTATGTTTAAGGGGCCACTTAAAAATAAATATAAATGCTTTCTTTATAGGTTGCTTAAGCCCCTAAGCATAATCTAAGTTAGAATATGTGGGCTTGGTTACCCATGTGTAGGGTGCTAAGTCCAAATATAAATATAACTGCTTGGGTTGTATGTGTGTTTAGCTAACACTTGTCTTTCAAGTGCAGTTAGATTTACTTTTCTTATTTCTAATGTAATTTTGCATTAGGAATTAGGATTACGGCTATGGGGGATAAGGATGAGCATTGGCTAGAAGGATTTGTTCTAGGAGGCCATGTGATGCCTTTGAAGTGGAGCAAACCAAATCAAAGAAGGAGGAAGATACATGAAGACATGAAGATTTGATGACCACCATAGCATGTATTATTTGTAAATTGCAAATTATTCTTTTATGTATCTGTTGTATAAGGGTAGAGCTTGGCTACCCATTTATCTTTTTGGGTTGTAATGCGATGGAACACCCGCATGTTATTCTTTTGCGTTAGATATAAAAATTATTTGATGTTGTGTTTAAAGTGCGCAATTAGGATGACATACTTTTCTTAGTTTCTTTATATGTTTGATGTTTGAATGTGTGGCCTTGAATGCGATTAGGCTCTTAGAAAAAAATTAATCTTTCTACCCAACTACAACTCATAACTAAAGTTTTAAATAATTAATAATCTCACATAAAGCCTAAGAGATAAATCAAGATAATTAAAAGATTTAGAACCTCTTAGCTAAATGTTGAATGGCCATGCACATCATATTATTTCACTCTTGAAAATAGAAGATTTCCATCCTTGCATGATAGGGAATGCTTGACTGTGAGGGCATCCTTTATGTTGGAAAACACCCTCTTCTGTTGATTTAGCCAACAACCTTATTTCATCATGCATGTAGGCATCAAAAACCCAATGCCTTTGTCTAAATGATGTGTCAAAATAAATAAAATTTGAAAAGATTTTGTATTAGACTAAGTCATATGCTCATACCACTCATGCTAGTCTCTTAGAGTGGGTTTAAGGACTTTAGTTTCTCTAATTAAACAGAGCCTAACTAATCTTGCAAATCATATGACTGACTTCTTTGATTTAAAGCGTAGGAGGTGTTAACAGGCTTCCACTCCAAGCACTTGCAAGTCCAGTAGTAGAGCGATTTATCCTATGAAGGACTTATTTTATTTAATTTTTGGTGTATTTTTAGGTTTTATTTTTTAGTTTAGGTTTATGTTTATTTTTAGTTTATTTTATTTTGTTTAGTTTATGTTTTGATTTAGGTTTAGTTTTTTTAGGTTTAGGTTTAGGTTTTATTTATTTTATTTTAGGTTTAGGTTTTATTTATTTTAGTTTAGGTTTACATTTTTTATTTTATGTTTAGATTTTTTTTTAGTTTAGGCTTTAGGTTTTATTTTTTTATTTATTTTATGCTTTATTTTTGGGATTATTGTTTAGGTTTAGATTTTTATTTAGTTTTTATTTTATTTTATTTTAAGTTTATTTTATTTTTATTTTAGATTTAGTTTTTATTTTATTTAGGTTTTTTAATTTTTTTAGTTTCATTTAGGTTTTTATTTATTTTATTTTAGTTTAGTGTTTATTTTTATTTTATTTTATTTTTAAGTTTAGGTTTTAGTTTATGTTTTTTATTTTGTTTTATTTTTTTATTTTATTTTGGTTAGGTTTTTTATTTATTTTATTTTTTGGTTTTATTTAGTTTAGGTTTAGGTTTTTAGGTTTTTAGTGTTTAGGGTTTATGGGTTTAAGGTTTAGGGTTTAGGGTTTAGTGTTTAAGCTTTATTTTTAGGGTTTTTAAGGGCTTAGGGTTACTTTAGGGTTTAGAGTTTAGGGTTTAGGTTTAGTTAGGGTTTAGGGTTTATGGTTTAGGGTTTAAGGTTTATGATTTGGGGTTTAAGGTTTAGGGTTTAGGGTTGTAGGTTTTAGGGTTTAGGGTTTAGGGTTTAAGGTTTAGGGTTTTAGGGTTTTAGGGTTTTGGGTTTAAGATTTAGTGTTTAGGGTTTAGGGTTTTAGTGGTTAGGGGTTAGGTTTTAGGGTTGTAGGTTTAGGGTTTAGGTTTTAGGGTTAGTTTTAGGGTTTAGGGTTTTTTTTTTTTAATTTTAATTTTTTTATATTTTTTATTTTTTTAAATTAAGTAAAGTGGTAGGTTTTGGTTTATTTAGTTTATTTTTATTTATTTTATCTTATTTGATTTTTATTTTTTATTTAGGTTCATTTTATTTGTAGTTTAGTTTATTTATTTTAGTTTTGGTTTTTTTAATTTTTTAGTTTTAGTTTATTTTATTTAGGTTTATTTATTTTATTTAGATTAGTTTAAGTTTATTTTATTTTTATTTTATTTTTATTTATTTAGATTTAGTTTAGGTTTAAGTTTAAGTTTTTATTTAGGTTTAAGGTTTAGGTTTATAGTTTAGGTTTAATTTAGTTTAGGTTTAGGGTTTAGTTTTTAGGTTTAGGGTTTAGGTTTTAGAGTTTAGGTTTAGGGTTTAGGTTTAGGGTTTAAGTTTAGGAGTTTAAGTTTAGTTTTGGGTTTAGGTTTAGTTTTTTAGGGTTTAGTGTTTAATTTAAGGTTTTAGGAGTTTTAGGAGGGTTTTAAGTTTTTAAGTTTTTTTAGTTTAGATTTTAGTTTTATTTTGATGTCATCAAAAGTTTAAGTTTTAAGTTTTAGGTTTTAGGTTTAGATTTTATTTAATTTAGTTTAGATTTAGGTTGGGTGTTTAAGTTTTGTTTAGGGTTTAGGTTTTAGGGTTTAGGGTTTAGGTTTACATTTGGGTTTAGGGTTTAGGTTTAGGGTTTGGCTTTAAGGTTTGGGGTTTAGGTTTTAGGGTTTTAGGGTTTAGGATTGTTTACAATTTTTTTTTGGGAAAAGTTAGAATTTTATTACCATAAAAGGAAAAGATACAATGTCCATTAAAGGAGTAAAGCTCTAAAATTCTACGACTCTGAGAGCTACAAGAAACCTAAAAGCTAAACCCCATCTAAGTATATTAGAAAAGAAAATAATACAAAACAAATACAATAGCTAAAAGCATAAGAGAAAAGACATGAGTAAGATTAAAACAAATCCTAAAATTGTGAAAGGATGAGTTAGTTCATGATTCCTTTGAGAAAGAAAATTAAGCAAGATCCACAACAACACCACTTGGGTTGACTGAGTAACGACCATTCCCTCTATAAAGTTCCAACTTGTTAAAAAAATCTACAAAACACTACAAAGGCAAAAGTCATAGCTAAAAAGGATAATGATAAAGAGAGGAAAAGGAGAGAGCTGAGAAAGAGAAGGCTTAGGCTCAATTAGGATCATCTCAAGGGACAACAATACATATGGCCATCCAAACTTCATAAGAAGGGTTACAATCATATGTAATGCTACTAACCAGAGAGAAGAGGTGAGTAACATCAAAGCCATCATAGATAACATACGATATAAAGCAGACATCTAAGGCCGGTCAGTAGAGTTCAGATCTTGCACCATTAAATGAAGAGCAACCATTTAGCAACCAGCTAGCAACCAAACCACCAAACAAAAACCACAACAGACTAATCACAATAACCTAGAGAGGGGCCATAACAAAGTCAAAATACCAACAACATCCATTATCCAAAAACCCGTCCAAGCTCCAAACTAGGAAAACGAACCGATCATCGACATGCACTACATGCTAGAGCTAAAAGAGCCAATAAAACCAAGATTTGAGCCCTCAAGCCAAATTCCCAAAAAGTAGCAATCACCCATCAAAACCATGGTGAGCAACCACAAACAACTAAACATCTCAAAAATGAAACCATCAACGAAGGAAACATAAGTTGCAAAGGAAAATCACCAAGACAAAATAGCAACACAAAAGGGGACCAAAGGCTACCAACCACTAGAAACCAAAATTCCAATCCAAAAGGATCAACAAAGTTTCAGCCAACATAGCAAAAGGCTCTAGCAAATTGTCTAAGAAAAGGAAAAGACCAACAAGGAAAAATCAATCAAGATTCCAAGGACAACTAAAGTCCTCTAACCAAACCTAAGTAAGTAAGTATAAGGCAATCAAAGAATAGACCATCATAAGTAACCAACAAAGGAAGCATCCCTAGCCAAGGAAAAAAGAAAACTAATGAAGCACCACACAATAATGGTCCGAAGAAACCACCATAGAAAGGTAATAACATCATGACAAGCCAAAAACCAAACTTTCCCGCAATAAGTAAAACAAACAGAAGCATAATAATAATATAAATGTGCAAACAACAACGAGAGGATAATTGTAGGAGAATAACAAAATAAAAAACCAAGGCAAAAGAAGGATCTAGCAACAAACAATAAGGAACTGGGAGGCAATCCCCAATAAAATTAGCCAGGAAATTCTCTAAAAGAAGGCCTAGAATTGCAACAACCAAAAATAGTTCCCACTAAGAAGGCCATCCATTTAACCATGAAAAACTTGCAAAAAGTAATTTGAGTTCAAGACGAGAGCCAACAAACCAGCCAGTGCAAAAAATATATTAAATCCAGAGAAGAAACCATCTCGTCCACTAGAGGAGTATAAAGGCAGAGAAAAAAACCATGCCAACCTAGGCTCGAAGATAGGAACCACAGTAGCAACCACCAAACCAACCAAAACAGAGGTCAAAAACATAACCCAGCTCATGACAAAAAATAAAAATAAGTTTAGGGTTTAGGGTTCAAAGTTTAAGGTTAGGTTATAGAATTTAGGGTTTAGGATTTAGTGTTTAGGCTTTAGGGTTAAGGGTTTTGTGAGTTTTTGGTTTAGGGTTTAGGGTTTATGATTTATGTTTACCTTTTTTTTATTTTAGATTTAGGTTTTTTTTTAGGTCTAGGGTTTGTGTTTTATTTTTTATTTATTTTTAGGTTTTATTATTAGATTTATTATTTAAATTTATGTTTTTATTTAGTTTATTTTATTTTATTTTATTTATTTATTTTATTTTAGGTTTAGTTTTATTTTACTTAGGTTTTATTATTTTAGTTTAGTTTAGGTTTTTATTTATTTTATTTTATTTTCTTTTTTAGGTTTAGGTTTTAGTTTAGGTTTTAGTTTATGTTTTTATCTTATTTTATTTTATTTTTTTTTATTTTGGCTTAAGTTTTCTTATTTATTTTATTTTTAGGTTTTATTTAGTTTAGGTTTAAGTTTTAGGGTTTTGGGTTTAGGGTTTATGGTTTTAGGGTTTAGGGTTTTAAGTTTTATGTTTTTAGGGTTTAGGGTTTAAGGTTAGGGTTTAGGGTTTAGGGTTTATGGTTCAGGGTTTAGGCTTTAAAGCTTAGGGCTTTTATGGCTTAGGGTTAGATTAGGGTTTAGGGTTTAGGGTTTAGGTTTTTAGGGTTTAGTGTTTAGGGTCTAAGGTTTAAGGTTTGGTGTTTAGGGTTCACAATTTAAGGTTGCAAGTTTTGAGGTTTAGTGTTTAGGGTTTAGGGTTTAGGGTTTAAGGTTTAGGGTTTAGGGTTTTAGGATTTAAGTTTTAGGGCAGGGTTTAAGGGGTTAGGGTTTTGGGGTTAGGGTTATAGGTTTTGGGTTTTGTGTTTAGGGTTTAAGGTTAGTTTTAAGGTTTAAGAGTTTTTTAATAAAAAAATTAAGTAAACTAATAGGTTTAGGTTTATTTAGCTTATTTTTTATTTATTTTATTTTAGTTTAATTTTTTATTTTATTTAGTTTAGTTTATTTATTTTAGGTTTATTTATTTTAGTTTTGGTTTTTATTTTAGTTTATTTTTTTAATTTTAGGTTTAGGTTTAGGTTTATTTTTTTATTTCATTTTATTTTTATTTTATTTTTTAGGTTTAGGTTTTATTTTTTAATTTCAGGTTTAGGTTTAGGTTTTTATTTTATTTTTTTAGGTTTAGGTTTTATGTTTTTATTTTAGGTTAATTTTTAGGTTTTATGTTTGAGTTAAAGTTTAGGTTTATTTTTAGTTTATTTTATTTTATTTAGTTTAGGTTTTGGTTTAGGTTTAGTTTTTTTAGGTTTAGGCTTTATTTATTTTTATTTATTTTATTTTAGTTTAGGTTTAGGTTTTTTTTTTAGTTTAGGGTTTAGGTTTTATTTATTTATTTTTATATTTTATTATTTATTTTATTTTTTAGGTTTAGGTTTTTGTTTAGTTTTATTTTATTTTATTTTAGGTTTATTTTATTTTTATTTTAGGTTTAGTTTTTATTTTATTTAGGTTTTTTATCTTTTTATTTTAGTTTAGGTTTTTATTTATTTTATTTTAGTTTAGTTTTTATTTTTTATTTTTAGGTTTAGGTTTAAATTTAGGTTTTAGTTTTAATTTAATTTATTTTTTATTTTATTTTGGTTTAGGTTTTTTTATTTATTTTATTTTTTGTTTTATTTAAGTTTGGTTTAGGTTTTTAGTTTTAGGGTTTAGGGTTATGGTTTAGGGTTTAGGGTTTATGGTTTAGGGTTTAGGGTTTAGGGTTTAGGGTTTAGGTTTAGGGTTTAGGGTTTAGGGTTTTAGGTTTAGGATTTAGGGTTTAGGGTTTATGGTTTAGGTTTAGGTTTAGGGTTTAGGGTTTAGGGTTTAGTTTTTTAGAGGAACAAATTCAGATTCAACATTTCATCTTTTTGATTTTATCAACCTAATAACACACCATGTTTTTAAGTTTTAGGTTTAGGGTTTGGTCTTAGTTTAGTTTAAGGTTTTAGGTTTAAGTTAATTTAGGTTTAGTTTAGGTTTAGTTTAAGGTTTAGGGTTTAGTTTATAGTTTAGTTTGTTAGGTTTAAAGTTTAGGTTTAGGTTTATAGTTTAGGTGTTAGTTTAAGTTTAGGGTTTATGATTTAGGTTTTGTGGTTTAGGTTTAGTTTTAAGGTTTAGTTTAGGTTTAAGGCTTAGGTTTAGGGTTTGGGGTTTTATAGTTTGATTTTAAAGTTTAGGTTAGTTTAGTTTAGGTTTAGGTTTAGGGTTTAGTTTAGGGTTTAGGGTTTAGGGTTTAGGTTTAGGTTTAGGTTTCTTTAGGTTTTAGGTTTTAGGGTTTAGTATTTAGGTTTAGGGTTTAAGGTTTAGGTTTTTTTTTTGGAGAAAATTAGAATTTCATTACCATAAAAGGAAAAGATACAATGTCCATAAAAGGGGAAAGCTCTAAAATTCTATTTCTCTTAGAGCTACAAGAAACTTAAAGAGCTAAACCAACATCTAAGTACATTAGAAAGAAAAGAAAAGAAAAGAAAATTCAACAACTAAAAGCATAAGAGAAAAGACAAAGTAACACTAAAATAAATCCTAAAATAAAAAAAGGATGAATCGATAGTTCATGATTCCTTTGAGAAAGAAGATAAGCAAGATCCACAGATAACACTTGGGTTGGTAGAAATGACCATTCCCTCTGTAAAGTGCCAACCTGTAAAAGAAATCTGCAAAATACTACAAATACAAAGTCATAGCTAAAAAGGATAATGATAAAGGATGGAAAAGGAGAGGCGAGAAGGCTGGGCTCACTAGGATCATCTCAAGGGCAATAATACATTTGAGCATCCAAACTTCATAAAGAAGGGTTACAATCTATGTAATGCTAACCAAAGAGAATAGATGAGTAACATCAAATCCATCATAGCCAAGATACCTAATACAAGTAAACATCCTAGGCAAGTAGTCCATAGGGTTCTAGATCATGCACCATTAAATAAAGACCAACTAGCTAGCAACCTATTAGCAGCCAAACCACCAAAAAAAACCACAACAGAATAATCACAATAACCTTAGGAGAGGCTAGAACAATGTCAGAACACCAACAATAGCCATTATCCAACTACCCATCCAAGCAGCAAACCAGGGCAAACCAGAACTAGCCATCAGCAAGAACCAGACTCATGCCAATTAATAGAGAAATAGCCAACAAAACCAAGATAGAGCCCTAAAGCCAAAGTCCCAAGTAGTCACCAAGCCAAACTAGGGTGAGCAACCACAAATGACTAAACATCTCTCAGAAAACCATCAAGAAACATAAGGCATCTGTAAATCACCGGAAGACAAAATAACCACAAAAGGGGCCAAAGGACCACCAACCATCGAAACCAAAAGTCCAATCGAAAGGATCAATAAAGGTTCCAACATAGCAAAAGGCTACAACAAATTTTCCAATAAAAAGGAAAAGACCAACAAGGAAAAAATTAGCCAAGATTCCAAAGACAACTAAAAGTCCTCCAACCAAACCAGCTAAGTAAAATAGCGACAAGGAAACCACCAAAGAATATCCCATGATAAGTAACCAACAAAGGAAGAATCCCCAGTAGCCAAGGAAAAGTAGAAAACCAATAAAGCACCACATAATAGAGGTCCAAAAGAAGCACAACCACCATAGAAATGACTAGCATAGTCAAAATACAAAACTTCCCAACAACAAAAGACTACAGAAGCATAATGATAACATAAAATGTGCTTCAAATAACACACCATTAGAGGCTAATCCTGGGAGAATAACCAAACACAAAATCAAGGCAAAAGAAGGATCAACAATAAACAACAAGGCGGGAGGCAACCCCAAAAGCGACCAAGAAATTCACTAAAAGAACCCAAAATGGAAACAACCAATAGCAGTTCCACTAGAAAGGCCACCCATTTAACCATAAAAAACTAGAAAAAACTAATTCAAGTTCAAGAGGAGAGCTAATAAACCAACCAATGCAAAAAATAGAATAAAGCCAGAGCAAAAACCATCTCATCCACCAGCAACAAGAGTAGTAATGCATAGAAGACAGTAGCCACCTGGACAAAAAAATCGAGCCAACCCAAGCTGGAAAGACAAGAACCACCATGTAGCAACCACCAAGCCAACCCAAAAGCAAGAGGTCAAAAACATAACTCAACTTAGGCTAAAATGTGAAAATAAGTTTAAGGTTTAGGGTTAGGGTTTAGGGTTTAGGGTTTTAAGGGTTAGGGTTTAGGGTTTAAGGTTGTAGTGGGGTTTAGGGTTTAGGGTTAGAGTAGGGTTTAGGGTTTAGGGTTTAGGTTAGTTTAGGGTTTAGAGTTTAGGGCTTAGGGTTTAGGGTTTATGGTTTTTTAGGGTTTAGGGTTTAAGGTTTTAAGGTTTAGTGTTTAAGGTTTAGGGTTTAGTGTTTAGGGTTTAGGGTGTAAGGTTTATTTAAAGTTTAGTGTGTTTTTTCTAAATTAAGTAAACTGGTAGGTTTAGGTTTATTTTATTTATTTTGTTTATTTTTTATTTATTTTAGTTTATTTTATTTTTTATTTTTATTTAGGTTTATTTTTATTTTGTTTATTTATTTTAGTTTAGGTTTTCATTTTTATTTTTAGGTTTAGGTTTAGGTTTATGTTTTTTTTATTTTATTATAATTTTATTTTCTTTTTTAGGTTTAGATTTTATTTTTTATTTTTAGGTTTAGGTTTATTTTTTTATTTTACTGTTTAATGTTTAGGTTTTAGGTATTTATTTTAGGTTTATTTTTAGCTTTTATTTTTTAGTTTATGTTTAGGTTTACTTTTAATTAATTTTATTTTATTTAGTTTAGGGTTTATGTTTAGTTTATTTTAAGCTTAGGCTTAGGTTTTATTTATTTTAGTTTAGTTTATTTTAGTTTAGGTTTAGGTTTATTTTATTTTATTTATATTATTTTTATTTTAGGTTTAGGTTTTTTTTTAGTTTAGGTTTTATTTTTTATTTATTTTTAAGTTTTATTTTAAAATTTATCTTTTAAGTTTAGGCTTTTATTTAGCTTTTATTTTATTTTATTTTTATTTTACGTTGAGTTTTTATTTTATTTAGGTTTTTTATTCTTAGTTTTATTTTATTTTTTAGTTTAGTTTAAATTTTTATTTATTTTATTTTAGTTTATTTTTTTAGTTTATTTTATTTTATTTTTAGGTTTAAGTTTAGGTTTTTGTTTAGGTTTTTATTTTACTTTATTTTATTTAGGTTTAGGTTTTTTGTTTATTTATTTTTAGGTTTTATTTAGTTTAAGCTTTTAGGCTTTAGGGTTTAGGGTTTAGGTTTAAGGTTTTAGGGTTTAGCATTTTAAGGTTTAGGGTTTGGGGTTAGGGTTTAGGGTTTAGCATTTAGGGTTTAGTGTTTAGTGTTTAGGCCTTAAGGTTTAGGGTTTAGGGTTAGCTTAGGGTTTAGTGTTAGTTTAGGATTTAGTGTTTAGGGTTTAGGGTTTAAGCTTTAAGGTTTAGGGTTTTTAGTGTTTAGGGTTTAGGGTTTAGGGTTGGTTTAAGGTTTAGGGTTTAGGGTTAGTTTAGGGTTTTGGGTTTAGAGTTGTAGTTTTTGGGTTTTGGGTTTAAGGTTTGGGGTTTAGGGTTAGTTTAAGGTTTAGGGTTTAGGGTTTAGAGTTGTAGGTTTGGGGTTTTGGGTTTATGGTTTGGAGATTAGGCTTATAGTTTTTTTGTTTTATTTTGTTTATATATTTTTTTTATTTTTCAAATTAAGTAAACTAGTTAGTTTATTTAGTTTTTTTATTTTAGTTTTTTTTATTTTTTATTTCTTAAATTAAGTAAAGTGATAGGTTTAGGTTTATTTAGTTTATTTAGTTTATTTTATATTTATTTTAGATTACTTTATTTTATAAATTATCTGACTTCTAGACTTATACCCGCCTAGAGTGGCCGCCAGCTAACTCCTCCTACAATTTTAAAGCCATGTAGTCTGATCTTATGAATTGCAAGATATCTAGAGTAGTTAATTAATTAGGAAGAGACTAAAGTCCTAAACACACTCCTGAAGAGATTAGAGCATGAGTGGTATGAGCATATGACTTAATCTATAGATGCAAAATATTTTCAAAATTTATTTCATTTTAGAGACATCATTTTGATAGACGCTTTAAGATTTCTTATGCCTAAATGCATGATTAAATAGGTTATGGGTCAAATAAGCTAGAAGGTGTTCTCCACCACAAGGGATGCTCTCACAGGTCAAGCATTCCTTTATCGTGTAAGGATGGAGATCCTTCATGTTCAAGAGAGAAAGAATATGGATGCATGATGTGAAACATAAAACCATATAGCTAAAGGGTTGCTAAATCTTTTAGTTATCTTATTTATGTCTTAGGCTTTTATTGACCTCACTTTTGTAGTAAGCTTTCAACTTTTCCATCCTAGACATAAGGACTCCTCTAAACACTAAGAGTTCCTTAGTCTTAGGACACTTCTAGTGATTAGGTGAACACTTAACCAAACCTTAGAGACTTAGAAGATTTAGCCATAGGAATAGGTTATGCCTTAAGGGTTTTAGGAAGACTTTCCTACCCATAGCTTAAACCCAAATCCTTGCTTCCTTCTTTCAAGTGAAACTTCAAACTCAAATATTAAATCAATTCCAACTCAATTCATTTTCTCAAATCTTAAACCAAATCCAAAACCTTTTCTAAGCCCTTTGGTTTCATCTTAAGGACTTAGCTCAAATAAAATCTTAAATGAATTCCAACTCATTCGATTTTCTCAAATCTTAAATCAATTCACAATTGATTTTCTCAAATCATAAATCAATTCCAAAACTCAAATCATGAATCAATTCCAATAATTGAAACCCATGATCAATTCCAAATCAAAATCTTTCCTAAGCCCTTTTGATTTCATCTTATGGACCTAGCTCAAATCAAATCCAAATCACTCCAAACTCAAAATATTTTCTAATAACCCATTTATATTCTCAATTATTTCACAAATATAAATGAAATATAATTTCAAATAACCAAAACTAAATTCAAAACTCAAATCTAATTCTAACCAAAATCTAACTTATACTCTTTCAAGTCAAATCCTTGAACTATGCCAAACCATTCTCAAATCAGTCCAAATCCTTGAATTTTCTCTTAGAACAATCATTCCTTCAATCATATGCCCAAATATAAACATAAACTACAATCATCAAACCAAAATCAAACTAACCCAAATCAAACCCATGTTCATCCTTTGAACTTGAAATTGTCAAATGAATCAAAACCCATTTGACTCCAAATCACTTGCAATTGGATTTATATTTCAATCATAAGTCCATATGTGAGTTCAACCAAACTTGAATCAAGCCTTGATCAAACCAATTGACCACTTAGGCTCACTTGACCCAAAGTGACCTAAAGGACCTTTTTGAGCCAAATTCTAATCCAACCCAAATTGGATTGAACTAAGCCTATCTAAGCCTCACATTGTGAGCAACAATCATCCTAGGATGATCAATCACTCAAATTGGGCCAAACCAAGTCAAACCTAGCTTTTGAACAAGTCAACACTTAGCCCAAATGAAACCTAAACAAACCAAAATTCACTATAAGCCAAATGGATGGAAACCATTGGTCTAAACCAGTTCATAATGAATGATTGAACTTGACCAAGCCATCAATTGAGCCAAACCAAGCCTAATTGGCCACTTGACTTAAGTTGACCCAAGTTGACCTAAAAAGTCTAAAATGGGTCAAATCTTGATCTAAGCCAAATTGATTGCAACCAATGGGTCAAACTCATTCTAAATTGATTGTTGAACTTCACCAAAGCTTCAATTGGCCATGAACCCAGCTTGAAATCAAACCAAACCAAAATTGATTGAAACCAAAGCTTGAAATAAATTTTAAATGATCAACCAAGCCTAAACCAACCCATGACCTAACAATTGGGTCATATTATTGGTAAACTTGACCCATTTGACCTAAATGAATCTTAATAAACCAAAACCAAATATAAACTAAATTGAACCAAACTAATGATATCCATAGGCTCCAAATGATCATTTGAACTTGACCTAACCAACACTTTCATCCAATTTGACTAATTGGTCAACCTAACCAATTTGACCCAACTTGACCTAAATGGGTCAAATTAAACCAATTCAAACCAAATGAACTCCAAATCACTTGAAATTTATCCCAACCCACTTTTGAATCATTTTAAATCTATCCAAATAAAAATCAAGGCCAAATGAACACTTTACCCCTATGTCAAAGGGTATCTTATGACCAAATTCACTTGGAATTTGGTCATATTTTTTCTCAAGGTCATTTGGCATCCTCCTAGTGGTCCACTTGGACACCAAGGAGGGTGGTGAAGATGACCTGATGTCCTTGGGTTAGCCATGACCCAACACAAAGCCAAATTAAACCCTCCAATGGAATATGAGCACTTGGATCACCCAATACACTCACCTAGCACATCAGTATTCACTCTCCTTCCCTCCACAACCAAAAATGAATCACATGGGATGCTATACAGCCCAAACTGACCAACCAATCTCAGCAATAGAGCTAAAATGAAAACTCTACTCTTCAACATCTGATCCAAGGAGGGGGTGATATACTGCCCCTCATTCCCACTCAAATGAGAAGCACTAAATTTGACTGAGTTTTAGGAATCAAAACTAAGCATCCCTAAGCTTCCCAAAGCAATTTCAAAGCTTCCTTAATTTCTCCTTCTCAATTTTGCTCAAGGCTGAAACGGGGGAGGTGAAGTGAAGATCCAACCCATTCAATTCTCCACCAAACCCAAATTAATCTTGCAAGCACCATCAAGGGACCTCATTTATTTCCCAAGTCACCAACCCACAGGAGGTAGGACTTTGATCAAAGCCAATTGCCATTAAAGGGGAGCTTGGTCAAATGAGCCATCCACCCTAAATCAAGACTTGATACCTTGAACAGGGCTTCATCTCTACTAGGCAAAGCTACCTCCTATTGGAAGCACCGGTGATAGCCTCGAGGTATTCAAAACGATCTTAAGATGAAAATTGTTTGGTCCTTTGTGTTGGAAATTATAATCCCTTGAGATCGTGATCATTGGATTCATTGCTTATGCTCCTCTGAAGGTGTGGGATGAGTTTGAACTCCATCCGAGCTCATGTGAGCTCAGATCGAGAGACCATTGATGGATGGACATCCGTCTCTCGCCACTTGAGAGGAGATAGATCACACACCGTCTATTATGTATGATTGGAATGACGATTGTGATTAAATCATGATAGATCTGCCTCTAATTTAAGCTTAAACTTTGGGATTAATCATGGCCGATCTTATATCGACCCATGGAGAAAGCGCTCCGTCACTTGACCATGGATGTGACAACTTAAATAACCTATCTCGTTGCGCCACATGGAAAGTGCACATGTCGACCACATGGCGACGGGATTAGGGTTAATTAGCTTTAATCAATTCATTTTTAATGCTAAAACTTCCAAAATTCATAACTAATTGTAGAACAATTCAAAAAAATGCAAGTTCATTTTAAAGATAATTGATGAGGAATAATACAAAATTAAAATCAATAGATTTTGAATAGTAATTTTACTCAATTTGGGTTTTATTGGAAATATAATTAGGCTAATTACTCCTTAATTACTTCAACAATTAATTCTAACTTCCTAATTGATTAGTGGGATGATGACCTCCCATGATTTTTTGAAATTTATTATTGGATTAATTGGGGAATTGCTTAGTTCATCCTTAATCCCTCTCTTAACTAAATAAATGATTAATTAATCTATTAAATAGTAATAAATTCATTAATTAAATTTTTTAATCATAATGAAATAGTGAATGGACTTAGGTAATAAGATTAGGATTTTATTTCCAATTCTTTTCTCTAAAATTATTTCATTTGGATGAACATTTAATTAATTTGCAAATTAATCAATGACTTAATCATTTCATTAATGGCTCAATTAATCAAACTAAAAACTAAATCACTCCAAAACTTAATCACTTAATCTTGGGTAGATTCTTAGGCATTCAATAACCTAAGAGACTTCAAAGGGAATTATAATCAAACTACATGTGTAGGATGGTTATGAAAGTACTTAATTAAACCTTTTAGACTAATTAATCAATAATTGTTAACTAATTGCATTAGGACCCTTTATTTCTTAGGTGCATTACTGATTTAAATTCCATGTTGTTGCATATCATATGTTGGCTCATAATTACTTGTTTAATTATGTTAATGTAGTGTAGGTAAGGGGTAATTAATGGATTTAATTTACACCTTAACCTAAACAAAACATAAAATCAACCTAATTGGTTGAAAATTTAAACTAAACTAATTCACACATGGGGAAATGGGTTAGGACTAGCAAACCTTTCTCATATATTTGAAGTCAAATCAAATTAAAAAATAAAAATCTCCTTAAAGAATTTTGATTCACTTTAAATGATCTTATTTTCATAGGATTGTCTTTAGGAATTAATTAGGGTGAATGAAGTCATATGCTTACATCACTTTATTTATTTCCAAGCATGTTAAATGTTGTTTGCCATATGAAATCATGCATTCATCTCTTTTGAAAAATCAATTAAACAAAATGTTTCCTTTCATGTAAAATTGCATGTGTTGGTTAAAATTAAGAATATGAGTGGCTATTATCACTATTAAACAAAAAATTATTTCCAAAACTTATAAATTAAAGATTATGAATAAAGTGATGCTACTTATAAGTACTTATAAGCTTGCTTGTGATTATAGCATAATATGTGTTTTATGTTGTTTTCTTCTCTTCTCTTAACATGGACTTATATAGGACTTGCAAAATGTATAGCTCATTTGAGAAGAACATAACACTTTCTTAAATCTATTCCTATGCTCTCCTATGTTATGACTTAAGAAGGATCCTCACATTACACATATAGATTATACAACCAAATCAAACACAAAGATCTTTTGTATGAGTTTTCATCCATTTGTTTCATTTTGTACATTTACATATATTTAAGAAAAGTGGATATTAGTCTGGACATCCTGGGGTTGCGAGGCTTTAAGTAGCCCTAAGTAGGTCTTGTACCTTACGCCCCTAGTATAGAAAACAATGGCATCATACTCACTTTGTCTTTTATACATGTGAATGTGCATTATGTTAATGGATAAATAATCCCTCCTTTCTACATAATAAAGACATTCATTCATGAAGTATCCAAATTTTCAAATCATATCTCTTAGCATTCATCATCAAGATGTGCTAAAAATTTGCATTGCATGTATAGGTATGCTTAGGTTTTATTCATATGCATGGTATACATGGTGGAAAGAAATAAATGGTTGTGTTATGTAATAGTAATTCACCTTAATTAATCCAAAGATACCTCTCTTATTGAATAGGGATATTTAGAGCAAATCTAAATATAGGGTTAATTAAAACACATAATAAAACATTCACTAAAGAAAAATCATTAATGAATCTATCTAAGAAATTACTTAAGGTAGACATGAAGAGAAATTCTCTTTTTTTTTTCTTCTGTTTACAACATTTAGTAACTAAGTGTAGGTTCATTCAAACTAAATTAAATCACCAACTAAAATTGACAAATCAACTAAATCACTTAAACTAAAACCACCCTCTAAAATAAACCTCTCACACTTAGGAAATCTCAACCTTAAACCCTAGTTATGACATGCCACACAAGCCTTAAATGGCACACACATTAGGCTAAGTCACCATTTCTAGCTCTATGTTAGAGCGGTGCATGCTTTGATGCCTAATTTTATTTTATGATGTAATGTTTTTAGACTGGATGTTAGGGTGCTTGTACATAGACTGAATGTTAGGGAAATATTAGTCTAATCATACTTTCTACATGGGGTTGTGCTCGAGGGGCATTGTAATAAAAATATAAATGCTTTTATTGTGCAGGTTGCTTATACCCCTAAGCATAACCCAAACTAGGACAGATTGACTTGGTTACCCATGTGTAGGGTTCTAAGTACAAATTATTCATATAATTGCTTGGGTTGTGTGGTATGTTTAGCTAATCACTATTTTGCAGGTTTAGTTTGATTTATCTTTTTCATTTTTATGTAAACTTTGCAATTGAAATTTGAAATGAATTTTATGGGGGAATTAAGGTGAACATTGGTCATAAGACCATGTCTTATATACCATGTGAAGCCTTGGAGCAAACTACATCCCAAGTCAAATCAAAAGGAAGAAAGAAATGAAGAAAGAAAGAAATGAAGAATGAAAGAAATGAAGAATGAAGAATGAAGACCCCATAACATGAATTTCTTATAAATTGTAATTATTCATTTGAAATTCGGGTTGTATAAGGGTAGAGCTTGGCTACTCACATTTCTTTTAATCTTGTACGGTGGTACCACCTAGTCTTTATTCCTTTTATGTTAATTTTATAAATTGATTATTGTTTTGTTTATGATTGTGTAACAAGGATGACATGATATTCCTAGTTTCTTAATTGCTTGATGGTTGTTGAATGGCCTGGATGCGATTAGACTCTCAGGGAAAAATAAATTTTCTATCCAATTATTCAACTTAAAATTAAATTAAACAATTCATAACCTCAACTAAAAAGCCTAAGACATAGATCAAGATAATAAAATATTTAGCAACTCCTTAGCTGGATATTGTATGTCTCACATCATGCATAAAACATATTTCTTCAGTTATGCTAATGGAGGGCTTCCACCTTTGCTAGAGAAAATGGCTTGACCTTTGAGAGCCATGGTGGAAACACACCTTCTTTCTAATTTTGGCCCATAACAAATTTCTCATGCATTAGGCATATGAAATCCCATAGCATGTGTCAAATAGAAATGACCAAAAATGAAAATAAAACTTAACAAAATTTGCATTAAATTAAGTCATTTATTTATGCCCTTCATGATCTAGTCTCTTAGGGAGTGTGTTTAAGGACTTAGTCTCCTTTCTAAATAAACAACAGCCTAGCTATCTTACAAAGCATAAGACTTGCCTACATGTATTTAAAATCATAGGAGGAGTTAGTTGGAGGCCAGGCGTGTAAGTCCAACCGGTCGGTGGTTTATCCTCTTGTTGAGGTAAACCATATGCCCATCTTTGCCTTAGATTTAGGTAATTCATTGGCCCTCGCCAAAGCTCCCTAGATTAAGGATCTGGTGTAGTTGTTTCCCTTTGTGAGCTGCAAGCATAAATCTTCACCTCTTAGACATTTTCACATTCTCATGTTGTGGAATTATAAGCCCTAGATTTCTAATAAAAATTCAACTCAAACATATAATCCTTCTCAAATTTCAAAAAATATAAAGCCCAACCATAGGATACTTTGGGATGCTCACTAGGTTTCCTAGTATCATGAGCATCCCTTACTCATCTCCATTTGATTTCAATAATAACTCCCTCTGTTTGATCAATCCCCATTAGTTTTCTAAAAATAACCAATTTATTGATAGTCCTATATTTGAAATATTTGGAGACAATGATCATTTAAATTAATCAAGAGTATTCTTAATGAATCTCATTCCTTAAGATGTAATTAACTATGAGGGCTTGCCTCCATAAGGAACTTAACAAACCTAATTTAAATAAACCATACTTTACTTTTCTATGTAAAGTAGGGAAATATCTCATTACATTCGAAGACCCATTATCCTTAGGAGTCCTCATTGGGTGATTAAGTCCATTGTAGGATGGTGACTTGTGTCTCTCGAGATAGTACATCATTCCTCAATGTCACACCCGATCACCCTAAATCATGGATCTATGTGGTGTCTAACAATATACATACAACCTTTTCAAATTTCAAGTTTGAAAAATAAACACCACATTTTTTAGGCACTCGATGGGGAAGGTTCCTCTCTCCATCTTTGGTAAATGATCATTATCTCCAAGTATTGATAGTGGATTTGTATTTTTATATAAATCTGTGGCTATCCTTCTTTTCCTGTGGCACTTAGTTGATTTCATTCTTAAGCTAAGCTAGCCAACATTCCTTAGGTTTTAGGACCTCCTCACTCATGTGGGTCTTGAAAACCCTATTGAGTCCCCCAATAAGTGAAAATAAAATTTAACCAAAAGAAAAAACTAAAAAAAAAACTTTGTTGACCTTCCTTACCATTTACATGGTAAGGTAAGGTTCATTCTACAAATAAGAAAAATAAATCCTTATAAAAGCATCACTCTTCAAAAGCATGTTCCCAAACAAAGCTCACATAATAAAATACTTGAACAAAAATTTTCATAACTCAACCTCATCTAACAATCTTCAAGAGTGTTACATGTAGGATCTTTTCAAAATCAAAGTTAAGAATTATTTTTCAAAAAGTACAAATGAACATCCTCATTAAATACACCCAAATTAATTTAATGAAGATTTCATTTCCAAATAAAATCAAAATCATCTTTCAAAAAGCACATATTTGAAAATGAACATCCTCTTTCAATATACCCAAATTTATTGAATGATGATTTCATTTCCAAAAAAAATCATGTCAAAAAAATGAGATTTCATTTTCAATATATCTCACATATCTTGAAGTTGGAATTTCCTCCTTTTCAAAAAGTTACAAATTTGAAAATAAACCTCTTCATTCAATATATCCAAATTTGTTGAATGGAGGTTTCATTTCCAAAACAAAATCACACTATTTGAAATTTCATTCAACACATTCCCCGTGTGTTAAGTTGGAATTCCATTCTTTCAAAAAAAAAAGCACACACAAAATTACATCTTTGAAAAATAAAACATGATTGACTCCCATTTGACATACCCAAAATTTTCAAATGAGAGTTTCATTGTTGAAAATAAATTTGGATCTTTCATTTAGCATACACAAATTTGCTAAGCAAAGATCCCTCTTTTCAAAATCAAAATAGCAAAATCAAACAAATTTGAACTTTATTTAGCATACACAAATTTGCTAAGTAAAGTTCTCATTTTCAAAAATCAAAACATAAAAATCAAACACATTTGGACTTTATTTAGCATACCCAAATTTGCTAAGTAAAGATCCCTCTTTCAAAATCAAAACACAAAAATCAAACACATTAGGACTTTATTTAGCATACATTAATTTGCTAAGTAAAGGTTCCATTTTCAAAAATCAAAAATCAAACACATTTCAACTTTATTTAGCATACCCAAATTTGCTATGTAAAGATCCCTCTTTTCAAAATCAAAACATCATAATCAAGCACATTTGAACTTTATTTAGCATACACAAATTTGCTAAGTAAAGTTCTCTTCTTCAAAAAAAAAAAACTCAAACACATTTGAATTTATTTAGCATACACAAATTTGCTAAGTAAAGGTTCCATTTTCAAAAAATCAAAAATCAAACTAATTTGGCCTTTATTTAGCATAACCAAATTTGCTAAGTAAAGACCTCATTTTTAAAAATCAAAACAAAGAAACAATTATATTTTGGTTTTATTTAGCATACACAAATTTGCTAAGTAAAGATCCCATTCACACATGATACACATCATGGGAAAACAAGCAAAAGAAGAAATTTTTTTTTCAAACAACTCATTTAGCATACCCAAATTTGCTAAATTAACAATACCAAAAAAAAAAATCAATTGACCATCTATTTTAACATACTCAAATTTATTAAATAAAGGGTCCTCAAACATAAATGAATCAAATTCAAATATGAACCAATGGAAGCATCAAAAATCTCTTCAAAATATTTGAACCCTTTTTCAACATACACAAATTTGTTGAAAGTGCATTCTAAATTCAAAAATCTCTTGTCCAATTCATTCAAAATCTCTCTCCTAAATCCAAAGAACCCCACTTAACATATTCAAATTGTTGAGTGTGGGTTCAAATTCTAAATCAAATTCAAAAAAAAAAAATAGAATATCAAAAATAGAAAATCTGATTTGGGTTTGTTTCCAACAATTGTAGAGTTCCAGTTCAGTCTCAGTCAACTTTTTCTCAAGTTCAGTACAGTAAATGGATTCTTAGAAGTTTGTGTTCACTTTCCCCTTTAGGATAGATTTGGCCTTGGATTAGGCTAGCCTCCCACAAATGGGTTTCACTCATCTAATACACTTTGGCTGAGGATTCGAGGGGGCAAGGATCACTTGTGAGGGGGCAACCCTCACCACCTTTAGTAAGAATATGGTGACTAGGCAGAAGCCAGTCATCCATGTTGAGATACATTCAGATTCTAAATTTCCCTCACTAAAGAGGAAGGCGGTGGAGGTTCTCATAATAGTTATAGCTCCAGTGCCAGTACATTTAGATTTTCCCATTACTGCCCTAGTATGGGCTAGTACCCACTCACTGGCTTCCTCCAAGGTTAAGGCTACCCTGGCTTCAGAGATAGTCTCTCTTCCCTTTGAGATAGGGTCTAGTTCCCATACTGCTCCACCCAGTAGAACTCAGTGCTACAATGAGAGCTGCAAGATCAAGCGGCATCATGTGCATAGCCAAGAAAATGGAGGCAGTCTCTCAGGTTACAGTAGAGGAGTCACCCAGGGTAGTTTCTCCTCTGATTACACAAAACAAGTTTCATCCTCTTTGGATTTGATGGAGAGGAAGATGTTAGGAGGATTACAGTGTCACCTTCACCTGCAGTTTAGTATGAGCTACCATAGAATGGGAGGAGAGGTTGTATGGCCTTAGGGCAGTTACAAGTTGGTGGGGCTTACGAATGGTCGAAGTTTGGTACCCAATTTAATTTATGATTAGTTATTCCTCGTAGTGTGGGCGAGCATATCTATTAGGAGAGGGCTGAGGCCCATGTATTCATGTTACAGCGAGAAGAAGCAAAAGGTACACTGACCTTTGCCCTCATAGATTTCCCCTGATGCATGCTACCCATGCGGTCATAATGATAGCATTGTAGTGATAGGTACTACCCATAATGGGAGGAGAGCTCCCACATAGAGAGTCGGTGTTGTCTCAATCACGCTCCACTCAGATCTACATCACTAGTACCTCCCATCTTTCACAGTTCCATCTAAAGCCATGAAGGTAGCATCAGGGGAAAAGAAAGCCCCACTGGTGATACGGCTATGGCCAAGAGATCCCATTTCATCTACACCACTACTGAGGTGAGGCCGAGCTCTCCTGCTCGACCTCCTACTTCAATTGTGGTGAGGAGGGAATCGTAACCTTGTAGCATCATAGTCGTGCCATCACCACCACCACCCAGATCATGGATGTAGTAAGTAGAGGAGAAGGACATAGTTCTATTGTCCTTATTGTGATTAATCCCCCCAGGGCATGTACTCCACCTATAGTAGTTGCTAACCATGAGCACGTTTCTTCTAGTGAGTGTAGCCCTCACAGAGTTAGCTCTCTAGTAGCAGGGGAGGTCATATGTGTCTCCATTTATGAGAATGATCCTACCACCGATCAGCCATGAGCCTTTGTGATTGCAGTTGGACTCTTTGGATGATATTGTAACATAGTATCTCATTGAGAAGAAGGAAATCCTAGGGTATGACTAATCTGACCTAAAGGAAGAGAAGGTTAGCTTTGATCCCAATGAAGATGATTTGTTGGAAGGCTCAATAGAGGTGCATATGGTTGATACCAAAGGTTCTCTCTTTAGGAATCACCAGAGTTTGGAAGGTGTTATGGCCGAACAGAATGATAGCTTATTCGACTCAACACCTCCTTCAACAACTCAAATAGAAGGATGAGTAGATTTAACAAGATGGGAAAGAGGCTTGAATTTTTGCTAGTGACAGTTCGGCACTTTGAATTAAGCTCCAATGCACATCTATCATTGTGGGGATAGCACGGTACTGCATGTCTTGGATCAACCCAAGAGTTCACCTCCAGTAGAGCAAGGTAGGACTAGCTTGTATAGGAAGGTGGTGGTGGTACCTCCACATAAAGATATTAAGCTCATGGTTGAACAAATAAGTGAGAGAAGCAAGCACAAGACCAAGGTGGTTCATCAATTCCAAAGGGTAGACCCTAAAGGAATTTGATACTATCGATCTAAGGGTTTTGTGCCTCCTTCTTTCATGAATTTTGATTGATGGTGAGAACCCTCACTATATAGCGCCACTGGCATTTGCAATCTTGGTGGCAGCGATGCACTATTGTTCTGTCTCTTTGTCAGCAGCCTAATGGGTATAGCCTTTGATTGGTACGATAAACTCTCCTATGATTCAGTGAAGGCTTTTGATGAGTTGGAGCAACTCTTTGTTAAGAGGTTTGTTGGAGCTCAAGAAAGGCTAACTATTGGCAATCTCGTTGTAGCACAACAACACCTTCATGAGTCCCTCATTAATTATATTCTTAGATGGCATAATTTATGCATGGAATGTGACACAACTATCGAACAACATTGAAATTCTACTAAAGAATATTCATGGCCCAGTCACCTTCATGCTTAAAGGTTTTACCAACAAGACATTTAAGAAGCTAATCAACTAGGCAGCTAGCCTACAAGGATAGGCCAAACATTTGCCTTTTCAAAATCAGTCTTCAAAGCTGAAGCCGCAGAAAGCCTATGAAAAGAATCCAGGGGTAGTAGCAGTATTGGACAAGGGGAAGCAACCAGCCAGGGATCAACATGAGAGACCTCGAGTTCCATAACCATCACTTCCACTTCCTTTACCACCACCTAGGCCATCCTATCAGCCACTATAGTCTCCATGGCCTTCATTGCCTCCTCCTCAGCCATACTCACAGCAGCGGTACACATACCAGCCCCAAGGTAGCTATCATCCACCTACTCTTTTGGATAAACTAAACAAACCTTATTCATTTAAGAGGGAGGTAGTCAGGAAAATCTTTAAGAACCTCTTAAAGAAATTTGATTTTTAGGTACCCGAGCCTAGAAAACCTAAGGAAGTGGGCAGGAGCAATGATCCTAACTTTTGCCCCTACCACTGCATGATAGGCCATATTTTGGAGGATTGCTTCACATTTAAAGATAGGCTTGAGCATAGCTACAAGTCAGGTGATATAGTTATCCCTAAGGAATATCTAGTGGAACAACCATCCAATTCTATTAGGGTAATCCTTGGGATACATGTGATCCTCTCAAAATAAAAGAAGGTTGGGATATCTCTTTATCCCAAACCTCCAAAAAGATTATTTCAAAAATCAAGAAACTTTCCTTGTAGGTGCACGAGGTACAGACCTCCAACATCAAGGAATTTTCGCAAGTTGCCAAAGAAAACATAGGGAAAGTGGGAACTCAATAGCAATAGCAGTAGCCCATACTTTCCCAGGATTGCCAAGCAGTGCAACCACTGACCGAGCCTAGCCTCTATTCCACCATTGCAACTACTACTTTAGTAGACATTTCTACTTCAGCTAGCTCTTCTTCTAGTAGGTATTTTGTATCGGCAGATGAGGGCATCAAATCCCTCACCCTACTTACTTTACTAGATTTCTACTATGTACCTTCTTCTAAATCTAAGAAATTGAGGAGTAAAGCTAGTTTGAATTACATCACGTTGATGGGTTATCTGATTCTACTCTTTTAGAAAAATCTTCAAGTCTAAATAATTATAACAACTCCGATAATCCTCTTTCTAAATCAGAAATAAACTTTCCTTTTCTGAATACTACGAGTTCACCTTTTAAGATAGACTTGGAATTCATCTGATTCTGAGGGCCCTATAGGAGAAGCTGTAGGTATGCCTGACGAGCAGGTAGAATCTTCCACTAACCTGCCATAAGAGATCACCAAAGTTAACCTCTGTAGTGTCAAGGTTCTACCTCCTAGGGCATCACCTCAAGATAGGGGAAAACAAGTCACTGGTAACAACAAACAAAAATCCCCTCCACAGGATGCTCCACCCATGGATATGCTTGTGGAGGATTAGCCCATAGTTGATTACAATGTCCTCGCTCACCTAAGAAAGTTGCCAATTAAACTAAGCATATATGATGCCCTTGTCTTATCCAAAGAGATGAGGGAATCATTAATCAAGGCTTTTCTTGATCCAAAGATATGCTTAGCTCAGCTGACTGCTATTGGAGAGGAGGCACATTATTCAAGAGAAGCCCAAAGAATCATATTCTCCGATGAAGACCTTCTTTTAGAAGATATGAAGCACAATCATCCTCTCTATATTATAGTGGATATGGGCAGAATCAAACTTTTTAGGATATTAGTTGATCCAGGTGCATTGGTGAACATTATGAGCTTGAAAACCCATGCCTATTTGAGGATCAACATCTCTAAGCTCCAAGGAGATTGGATGATGTCGAGAGGATTCAATGAATAAGGTGAGAAGGCTATGGGCTCCAAAGTGTTATCTTTAGAAATAGGTGACTGGAAGACTTAAGACAAGTTCTATATAATTGGTTCAAATACATCGTTCACTGCGTTGCTTGGTAGGCCTTAGATACACCAAAATAAGATGGTTCTATCCTCTCTTCATTAAAGTGCATCAAGTTTCAAAGAGATGGAATCGAATACTGTGTCAAAGGAGATGAAAAGCCATTTTCAGTTAGATAGGTCGAGATATATAAGGATGCAACCTACTATCTTTCTCAAAACCTAAACACCCTTTCTCATGAATTTGGCCAACATTCAAATACAAAAGAAAAAGAAAAATAAGAAAAGAAAAGAAAGAAAAATAAAAGAAAAAAAAAGAAGAAAGTACAAATGAGTGAGAAAGGGACACTAAGGAAGAGGTAGAGCTGCATGTTACATTCCACCCACAGCTCGTTCCACCATATGGACATATGGGTAGGGACTCGACCTCCACCAGGTAGAGTTAGAGGCGGTATGAGGCAATTCAGAGGTGGAAGATCACGGTTGGCGGTCTAATAGGGGCCATGTTCAGTTCACGGGGTACCCCTATTATTCACATAGACTTGGAATCCAGCTTGATGGATGAGTCTCATGTGATTAGCACACCAACCAGCCCCTCTTAGTGGGTTTCATTAGAGGTGACACTCGAGCCAGATAGTGATGAAGACCAGGCCTCTAAGCAAAGCATGAGTGTATTCGAATCAGGTTTATGTAAAACTATTATGCAACAGTTGGGAACTTTAGCTCTAACCTCACTTTCTTATCAAAAAGTTGAAGATTTAGTAGTTAAGGAAGCCCCTAGGTCTTCCATGAATGTCAAGCCAAAGAGATTCTTGTTGGGATCATCATCCTCAAGTCCAGAAGCTAATGTAGAACTTGAGGATAATTCATTTAAAGATTTTATGGAATTACCTTTTGATTGGTACTCACCTTGTGTTCATAATCTTGCAAAGAAAGGTTAGATTCCTTATACATGGTCCAGGCACAGGTCATAGTATTTCTAGAAGCTTTGGAACAATAAAGAAATGGATGCATAATCAAGACCAAGACTAGGATTCAGTACAGCGAGTCATGTTGATGATGATGATTACTACTTAATTGTCACCAATCATCTAAAGTCTGATAGGTTCTTCACAAACCACACTAACTCTTATGGGATGTATTCTTAGAAACTTAAGATGATCTTGATGATCTTTAAATCAAAGATACACCTCCATAATTTGAAGAGGAAATCCATTCATCTATCGACAAGCTCAAAGAAATCGCCTCATGAAGAAGATTCACGTCCCTACATCGTTCTATTGAATGAAGAAGAAACCAATGACTTAGTTAGGCTATTGACTAAGTTTAAGGACTGCTTTGCATGGAGCTATAAAGAGATGTGATTATCTCCCAACATGTAGTCCAGCAATAGACCCTATTGTTAACCCTATCAAGCAAGCTCCTAGATGCATGCAATTAGAAATCGAACAACATGTCATTTTTGAAGTCAAGAAATTGATCGATGTTGGTTTCATCAGGGAAGAAAAATACCCTACCTGGTTAGCCAGCATCGTGTTAGTTAATAAAAAGAATGTCCAAATTCACATATGCTAATTTTAGGAACTTAAATAAGGCATGTCCTAAGGATGAATTTCACTTCCTATACCGAAATTAATGGTGGACATCATCTCATCATCCATTCTCCTTCATGGATGGGTCATCTTGCTACAACCAAATCAAGATGAAGGATGAAGAAACACTACTTTTTTGAACCCGTCAAAATCTATTATAAAGTCATGCCTTTCACCTTAAAATGCGTACATACCCGGGGATGAATCGATCTTCAACGAACTCATTCATCATCAAGTTGCTATGTCAATGATCTAGTAGTCAAAAGTAAAGAAAAGGAAGACCATCTCTTTGACTTGAGAGTAGTTTTGAATGGTTTGATAATACAACCTCAAAATGAACCCCTGAAGTGTGCATTTGGGAGTTTCTTTAAGTTCCTTAGGTTTATTGTCTGACATCAGGGAATAGAGATAGACCCAGAAAAGATCAAAATAATCTTAGGAATGCCACCCCTTAAAAGTTTAACTCAACTCAGATCATTCTTAGGGTGGTTCGCATTCTAATTCTTTATCTCCAATCTATGATGCAAGTCATTTTCACTTATCAAAAAGGATGCTAATTTCATGTGGGATAATAAGTTACAACATGCTTTTGAAGACATCAAATAGTATTTGGTGAAGCCATTCAAGCAGCCCCTATCTCGGTCAAGCCACTTATCCTTTACACTATTGCATTGACTCCCTTGGTACTTTGTTGGCTAAAACCAATGAAGGGAAGGAGAACGCTACCCTCATCATCATCATCTTTGAAAACTACCCTATTGAGAAATATTTCTAGCTTTAATCTTTGCATCCCAAAATTTATGGCATTATATGCTTTCATAAGGTGAACTTGATTTCAAGAATCAATCCCATGGCCTATGTTATTGAATGATTAGCATTGGTCTATGATTCTCATTTGATATTAAATTCATAGCCTATCTATGATGAAAGGACAAGCACTAATGATTTCTTAGACACCCACTTCCTACAGATTCCTCTTAGTGATGATCTCCAATGAACAAATCATGACTTAGATTGAAAATCATTGGGAGATGTATTTTGATGGTGATTTTATTTCAAAAGGAGAAGAACCACCATCTACTCTTCCAGAAAGGGGTATGTCCTCTCTAGACCATGATGTGATGAGATTCTCATACTATCTCTCCAATCCATGCACCAACAACGAAGCTGAGTATGAAGAATTAACTACTGGTTTGGAGTTAGCTATTATAGTGTGTGTCAAAAGCATCAACATCTATGGGGATTCTCAACTGGTCATCAACCAAATTGTTGGATTCTATAAGGTTCTAAAACCTTCATCTACCAGAGTACACCATGAAGCTATTGGCCCAAATCCCAGGTCACCATCTATATCCCTCGAGGAAAGAATGTAGCAGATACTTTGGCCAAACTAGCCAAGGAATTATATGAAGATGAGTTCATTCAATAAGGGTCCAAAATAGACAAGTCATATCCCTTGACACTACTCATGGAGAGACTTTCTCTTGAAGGAGGTTGTCATGCCAATGAGGAGTGGATTGGAGGCAACCATTCATGATTACTTGAACATAGGGAAAACTACCTCAAGAGAAATTACAAGTAAAGCAGCTCTCTCTGTGCTCTCATGGATAATGTACACCAACAATTTTTTGATGAAATGTGGTTATGTTATTTAGACAATGAAGCTGAAAGATCATCGAGGTACATTCAAGTCTATGCAGTGCATCAATCCGTCCAAAGATGAAATCAAAGATCAAGATACTAGATACTATTGGCCTTCATGATCACTAGATTATATGAACATAGCTAGAGATGCCACTAATGTTAAGTACATGGTGTTACATTAACCTCCCAACATTCATCTACATTACATCATGGTCATTTAGTGTTGGTACCACATAGTGGGTCCTATCGATCCTTCTAAGGGTCAGTTCATCTTACCGCACTTTTCCAAGTGGTGGAGGCAATCCCACTTGAGGTCACAGCATGTTCTAGTTTATAGATATCATATATAGGTTTGGTGCCTGAATTATATCGATAATGGGCATTCAAAAGACTAAGATCAATAGCTTTGCTAGACATAGTATATATTTGAGATATTCCACCATCTACTATCCTAGTAAATGGCCTAGTAGAAGCATTCAACAAAACTCTAATCCAGATACTAAAGAAGACTCAAGCAAGCGAAACAAAAGATGGCTAGTTGAAGCCTTAGGCATACCACCTGTAACTCAAATCAATCTAGTTTTCCTTAGTTTATGGGTCAGTTGTATTCCATCGGGCAACTTTCATCACTAAGGATAATGGGTAGTAAAATCACTCAAAAAGTAGAATGCCAGTTATTAGAAGAGCTCAAAGGTTTGGAGGAGACACCTCTTTTCAATCAGCTGATTCAAGCTCTGGTTTAGAGCTTTTCAAGTGGGATAGCTTTTATTTAGGATGTGGAGGCAAGTTCACACTTGGGAAGGCATCATAGAGAATGCCTACCAGGATATCAACTTATTGATTGTAAAGGGGAACACCTGATGCTTGGCTCAATTTGAAGAAATACTTATCATGTTTGAAAATATTATCATCAAAATTCTATTCCAAATCATCAAAATATTCTTCATTGGCGTTGTTTGCTTGTTTGTGAATCCACCTTATTTAGGGTGTAGAAAGAGAAGAAACATCATATCCTTCACAAACATGAATACAAATTAAACATGATTCCCCAATGCACTATAAATGGGTGTGAGAACCCAAGAGGCATCCTATTTATTGTTAGGTATAAAGAACCAAGTGGCATCCTTTCTTGGTGGAATCACCACGCCTCAGCACCCTTTCATCAACTTATAAGCATGTTTTAAAATAGGTGAGAACTTCAGTGACATCCTATTCCCTCTAACATATATATCTTTTTTGTATTTTGATGTGGGAGCAAGCCCCTGGGACCACTCATTCGCCGTCGGTTGACATGCTATGTGTCACCCAGTGGTCATTTCATGTGGCTTGAGTCCCCTGCTTTCTTCGACTTGACCATTACAAACCAATGAGCTCCTTGTTAGTTTGGTAGCCTCACCAATAAACTACCTCATGTTGGCTTTTAAGAAGATGTAAGCCTATGTGCTTTCTTCTTGAACTAGACACCAAGCCCAATATTTAAGGCTTAGGATAAGTCCCCCTGTGGATCTTTTCCTCTCAACCACTTTTAAGTTGATATAAGTCCCCCAATGGCATTAACTCAGTCACCAGTCGATTATCCTGAGGCGCTATCCGATTCCTAAGGATGTGAGTCCATGATGCTTCATCTTGATTGAAAAAATGATTGGCACCTTGGTTGATATTTACTATCAATGACTCACTTGGTGGATACACCACTCTTAGCGGATGTGAGTCCCCATGCTTTCTCCTTGAGTTGGCCACCGAATACCTATAGATATTATCTTCTCCATGGTTTTGGATAAAGCCCTTAGGGGCCTCTCCCGAGTAGGCACTCTACTTGGATCACATCCTTTGTGACCCTATTTAGACACTACCGTTACTTTTGCATTGGACAATCCCTCATTCCTAGTAGTTCACCCCTGTGGTTAGAGAATTCATTTAGCGGATGCATTGATTCTCCTTGATAAATTTGAGATAGCCTAGGCGATATGAGCTCCTTTTAGTATGATCCCTTCAAACTAATGGTCCATGATAAACAAACAAATAAACAAACAAACAAATTTATTTGCTTGTGGATTAGAATTCAAGCCCCTGGCCTTTCCCCCAAGCATCCTATCTTTAGGTTTGTCAGAACTCCCTATAGGAATTTCCTAACTACACTTGAGTTAAGATAAGTCCTTGGGTCGTACTTTCTCTATAGTAACACTAAGGTCAGGTTCAATCTATTTTTCCACAAATAGATTGCCCCGACATTCATTTTTCTTTGGAAGATATAAGCCTACTACACACTTTCTAGCATGGCTATACAAGACGGGTAGCCCTAGTTAGGTCGACATGTTACCTTGCTAATCTCTCAGCCTTTATTCAAGAGATGTGAGCCCCATGCTTTCTTCCCTAAACTTGCCATAAATCAAAGGTACCCCTTTAGTTGGATAGTTCTCCCTTGGTTAGAAGCTACTCCCTTTGGATTGGTAAATGAGGTAGGCCAAGGCGACATGCCCCCCTTAGTGTAGTCCATCTGATGTGATCCATCAAATACAATTAAAAAAATGAAATTAAATTTGACTATCTTTGAGTTGATTTAAGTCCCACAGAGGCATTTACTTAGTAGTCAGCCTAAAGTTGGGTTTGACCCATTGCTTATCATCCAGTGACATCCCTACTTTGAGGATATAAGTCTACTACACTTTCTTCCTAAAATAGCTGCTGCACACCGAAAGGCAACACCTTTGGTTGGATAGTCCTACTATGTGGTTGGTAAACTATCACTTTGGCTGAGTAAATGAAGTAGGCCAACATGGCCCCTACTTAGTGTGATCCATCAAAAAAAGGTCCATCTCAAAATTCAAAATTTAAAATCAAATAAAATCAACCAACCTCCCCAGTGGAGTCAAATTGAATCAAATCAACTCTCCGAGATGCAAAATCAAACCTAGTGAGTCAAATCTAACAAATCAAATCAATCATCTTCTCCTCAATGAGATGGAAATCTTTCCAATCTCCCTAGTGGACTCAATTTAATCTAACAATTCCCTTAGTGGAAGGTTCACATCTTTTATCCCCTGGATTCCAAATTCTAATCCCTTATTCAACCTCTTATCCCTCATCAGCCTTTCCCTAGTGGAAAGCTCACATACTCAATCCTAGTGGATTCATCCTTGCTCTCTATGTTTCACATAAGTAGAGTCACATTGCACTAAGCTCTTGATTCTTCTACACCTTTAGAAGATTGTTTTCAAGTGCTTGTGATCATTCGACATTGTTGATCATTTTGTACCTTGTCTCACACCACACCTATTGGGCCTTTGTTGACCTCACTTTGGAGTGAGCTTTCAAATTATCTTAGACATAAGGACTCTAAACACTAGGAGTTCTCGTCTTAAGACACTTAGTGATTAGGTGGACACTTAACCTAACCTTAGAGACTTAGAAAAGTTAGCCATAGGAATAGGTTATGCCTTAAGGGTTTTAAGACTTGCCTACCCTATAGCTTAAACCCAAATCCTTGCTTCCTTCTTTCAAGTCAAACTTCTTCAATTCAATTCATTTTCTCAAATCTTAAATCAATTCCAAAACTCAAATCATCAATTCCAAATCAATTAAACATGATTTTATCAAAATCTTTCATAATTGATTTTATCTTATGACTTAGCTTAAATCAAATTCACTCCAAACTCAAATTTTCTCATAACCCATTTATATTCTCATTTATATTCAAATATAAATTAAATATAAATTCAAAAATAACAAACTAAATTCAAAACTCAAATCAAATCTAACCAAAATCTTATACTCTTTCAAGTCAAATCCTTGAACTTTACAAAATCATTATCAAATCAATCCAAATCCTTGATTTTCTCTTCAAACAATCATTCCTTCATTCACATGCCCAAATATAAACATAAACTACAATCATCAAACCAAAATCAAACTAACCCAAATCAAACTGTTGTTCATCCTTTGAACTTGAAATTGTCAAATGAACCAAAACCCATTTGACTCCAAATCACTTGCAATTGGATTATATTTCAATCATAAGTCCATATGAGTTCAACTAAACTTGAATCAAGCCTTGATCAAGCAATTGACCCACTTAGGCTCACTTGACCCAAAGTGACCTAAAGGACCTTTTGAGCCAAATTCTAATCCAACCCAAGTTGAACTAAGCCATCTAAGCCTCCCATTGTGAAACAATCATCCTAAGATGATCAATCACTCAAATTTGGTCAAACCAAGTCAAACTTAGCCTTTGACCAAGTCAACACTTAGCCCAAATGAAACCTAAATAAGCCAAAATTCATTATAAGCCAAGTTGATTGAAACCATTGATCTAAACCAGTTCATAATGAATGATTGAAATTGACCAAGCCATCAATTGAGTCAAACCTAGCCAAATTGGCCACTTGACCTAAGTTGACCCAAGTTAACATAAAAAGTCAAAATGGATCAAATCTTGATCTAAGCAAAATTAATTGTAGCCAATGGGTCAAACTCATTCTAAATTGATTATTGAACTTGACCAAAGCTTCAATTGGCCAACTAGACCCAACCTAGCCCAATTGACCATGAACTTAACTTGACCTAAAAGGTCAAATCAACTTGAAATCAAACCAAACCAAAATTTATTGAAACCAAAGCTTTACATTTCAATGATCAACCAAGCTTAAACCAACCCATGACCTCAATTAGGCAAATGAGTCAAATTTGTCAACTTGACCCATTTGACCTAAATGAACCTAAATGAACCAAAACCAAATATAAACCAAATTGAACCAAACCAATGATACCCATAGCTCCAAATGATCATTTGAACTTGATCTAATCCATAGTTTGACCCTTTGACCAATTAGAATAACTAATCAATTTGACCTAAATGGGTCAAATTGAACCAATTCAAACCGAATGAACTCCAAATCACTTGAAATTTGGCCCAACCTACTTTTGAATCCTTTCAAATCTACCCAAATCAAAATTAAGGCAATCACCACTTTTTAATGAAGGTATCCTATGACCAAATTCACTTGGAATTTGGTCATATTCTTTCTCAAGGCCACCTGGCATCCTTCTAGTCCTCCACTTGGACACCAAGCAGGGTGGTGAACATGACCCAATGTCCTTGGGTTGGCTTTCCAACCCAAAAAAAACCACTGTCAATGGGAATTGAGCACTTGGATCACCCAACTCACCTAGCACATGGACACTCACTCTCCTTCTCTCCACTACCTAATAAATCACATGGGATGATAAATAGTCAAAATCAATCCAATTGAGCTAAAATGGAAACTACTCTTCATCATCCAAGGAGGGGAGATATACTCCCCTCATTCCCACTCAAATGAAGCACCATTTCAAAGCTCTAGGAATCAAAAAAGCATTTTAAGCTTCCCAAATCCATTTCAAAGCTTCCTTATTTTCTCCTTCTTGGTTTTCTCAAGGTGGGGAGGTGAAGTGAAGATCCAACCCAATTCTCCACTAAACCCAAATTAATCTTACAAGAACCATCAAGGGACCTCATTGAGATCAAGTTGTTTCCAAAGTCACCAAGCCACGGGACTTTGATTAAAGCCAATTTCCATTGAAGGGGAGCTTGGTCAACCTAGCCATCCACCCCAAATCAAGTCTTGACACCTTCAACAGGGCTTCATCTCTACTAGACGAAGCTACCTCCTCCGTTGGAAGCATTGGTGATAGCCCCGATGAGGTATTGCTCAAAATCAATCTTAGGATGAAAATTTCATAGTCCTCTATGAAGGAAATTGTAATCACTTAAGATCTTGACCATTGCATTCGTTGCTTCTGCTCCTCTAAAGGTGTGGAGTGAGTTTGAACTCCATTTAAGCGTGGCTCGGATCAGAACAATAATGGACATCATCCTCTCCCTACGAGAGGAGATAGATCACACACCATGCATGATTGGAATGGTTGTGATTAAATCATGATAGATCTCCCTCTAATTTAAGCCTAAACTGTAGGATTAATCACAGTCGTCCGATCTTAGATCGGACGGCTGGAGAAAATGTCCAGTGACTCGACCATGGATGTGACAACATAAATTAACTATCAACATGGAAAGCGTGCACGTCTCATGTGGCTTCTGGATTAGCTTAATTAGCTTTAATTAATTCATTTTAATGCTAAAACTTCCAAAATTTATAACTAATTATTGAAAATCCAAAAAAAATATAAGCTCAAGCTCATTTTAAAGATAAAGAATAATATAAAATTAAAATTAATTAATTTTGAGCTAATTTTCACTCAATTTGGGTTTTAGAAATGTAATTAGGTTAATTACTCTTTAATTACTTCAACAAATAATTCAAACTCTCTAAGGTTAATTAGTGGGATGACCTCCTCCTGATTTTCTTGGAATTTATTATTGGATTAATTAGGGAATGCTTAGTTCATTCTTAATCCCTCTCTTAAATAAATGATTAATTAATCTATGAAATAGTGATAAATTCATTAATTAAGTTTGTTAACCATGATGAAACAGTGAATGGACTTATGGAATGAGATTAGATTTCTTTTCCAAATTTTTCCTAAGTTTATTTCATTTGGATAAATATTTAATTCAAATTAATCAATAACTTAATTATTTCATTAATGGTTCAATTAATGAAACTCAAAACTAAATCACTACAAAACTTAATCACTTAATCTTGGGTAGATTCTTAGGAGTTTAATAACCTAAGAGACTTCAAAGTAAATTATAATCAAACTACATGTATAGGATGTTTATGAAAGTACATAATTAAACCATTTAGCCTAATTAATCAATAATTATGAGCCAATTGCATTAGGCCTTTTTATTTCTTAGGTGCATTGCTGATTTAAATTCCATGTGGTTGCATATCATATGTTGGCTCATAATTACTTATTTAATTATGTTAAAGTGGTGTAGATAAGGGGTAATTAATGAATTTAATTCACACCTTAAACAAAACATAAAATCAACATGGTAAAAATTAAACTAAACTAATTCACACATGGGGAAAATGGGTTAGACCCAAACCTTTCTCATATTTTCTAAGTCAATTCAAATTCAAAAAAAAAATCTCCTTAAAGAATTTTGATTCACTTTAAATGATCTTATTTTCATAGGATTGTCTTTAGGAATTAATTAGGGTGAATGAAGTCATATGCTTACATCACTTTATTTCTTTCCAAGCATGCTAAATATTATTTTCCATATCAAATCATGCATTCATCTCTTTTAAAAGTAAATTAAATAAAATGTTTCCTTTTACGTCAAATTGCATGTGTTGGTTAAAATTAAGAATATGAGTGGCTATTATTAATATTAAACAAAAAATTATTTTGAAAACTTATAAAAAGATTATGAATGAAGTGATGCTACATATAAGTACTTATAAGCTTGCTTGTGTTTATAGCATAAGATGTGTTTTATGTTGTTTTCTTCTCTTCTCTTAACATGGACTTGTATAGGATTTGCAAAATGTATAGTTCATTTGAAAAGAACATAACACTTACGTAAATCTATTCCTATGCACTCCTATGTTATGACTTAAGAAGGAGCCTCACATTACACATGTAGATTATACAACAAAATCAAACAAAAATCATTTGCATGATTCTTCATCCATTTATTTCTTTTTATACATTTACATGTATTTAAGAAAAGTGGTATATTAGTCTGGACATCCCAGGGCTGTGAGGCTTTAAGTAGCTAAGTAGGTCTTGTACACCCCTAGTGTAGAAAATAATGGCGTCATACTCACTTATGTCCTTTATACATGTGAATATGCATTATGTTAATGGATAAAAAAATCCCTCTTTTCTACATAATAAAGAATTGCATTCATGGAATATCTAAATTTTCAAATCATATCTCTTAGCATTCATCATCAAGGTAAGCTAAAAATTTGCATTGCATGTATAGGTATGCTTAGGATTTATTCATATGCATGGTATACATGGTGGAAAGAAATAAATGGTTATGTGTTATGTGATAGTAATTCACCTTAATTAATCCTAAGATGTCTTTCTTAATGAATAGGGCTATTTAGAGCAAATCTAAACTTAGGGTTAATTAAAACACATAATAAAATATTCACTAAAGAAAAATCATTAATAAATCTACCTTTGAAATTACTTAAGGTAGGGATGAAAGAGAAGTTCTCTTATCTTTTCTTCTCTTTCCAACATTTAGTAACTAAGTGTAGGTTCATTTAAAACAAATTAAATCACCAACTAAGATTGACAAATCAACTAAATCACTTAAACTAAAACCACCCTTTAAATTAAACATCTCATACTTAGAAAATCTCAACCTTATATAGCTAGCTAAGACATGCCACACAAGCCTTAAATGGCACACATTAGGCTAAGTCACCATTTCTAGGTCTATGAGGGTGCATGGTTTGATGCCATTTTATTTTATGATGTAATGTTTTAGAATGGATGTTGCATGTGTAATGCGTGATGTTGGATGTTAGTTTAATTAATCATGCTTTCTATAGGGGTTATGCTTGAGGGGTGCTATAATAAAAATATAAATATTTTTGCTATGCATGTTGCTTATACCCCAAAGCATAACCCAAACTAGGACAGGTGGACTTGGTTACCCATTTGTGGAGTGCTAAGTATATATTATTCATATAACTTCTTGGGTTGTGTGGTATGCTTAGAATAATCTCTATTTGCAAGTTTAGTTAGATTTATCTTTCACATTTTAATGTAAATTTTACAATTGAAATTTGGAATGAATGTTATGGGAGAATTAAGGTGAGCATTGGTCATAAGATGTATCATGTGAAGGAGAAAACTACATCCCAAGTCAAATCAAAAGGAAGGAAGAAATGAAGAAAGAAAGAAATGAAGAAAGAAAGAAATGAAGAAAGGAAGAAATAAAGAATGAAGAATGAAGACTCCCATAACATGAATTCTGTCTAAATTATAATTATTCATTTGTAATCGGGTTGTATAAGGGTAGAGCTTTGCTACTGACATTTTTTTTGGTTTGTATGGTGGTACCCAACCACACCGACCTTTGATCCTTTTATGCTAATTTTATAAATTGATTGATGTTTTGTTTATGATTGCATAATTAGGATGGCATGATTTTCCTAGTTTTTTAATTGCTTGATGATTTTGAATGGGACCGGATGCGATTAGACTCTTAAGAAAAATAAATTTTCTATCCAATTAATCAACTCTTAAATTAAATTAACTCATAACTTCACCTAAAAACTAGGACATAAATCAAGATAATAAAAGATTTAGCAACCCCTTAGCTGGATGTTGTATGTCTCACATCATGCATAAAATATTGTCTCACTCTTGCTAATGGTGGGCTTCCACCTTTGCTAGAGAAAATGGCTTGACCTTTGAGAGTCATGGTAGAAACAGACCTCCTACATTCTTTGATTTTGCATAACCAATTTCATGCATTAGGCATGAAATCCTTGTCAAAATGTTTAAAATGTAAAATGAACAAAATTTGCATAGATTAAGTAATTATTATTCATGATCTAGTCTCTTTGGGAGTGTTTTTTAAGGACTTAGTCTCCTTTCTAAGTAAACAAAAACCTAGCTATCTTACAAAGCATAAGACTTGCCTACATGTATTTAAAAATGTAGGAAGAGTTAGTTGGTAGCTACCCCCCAGGCGATTGTAAGTCCAACAGTCGGGTGATTTATTCTCTCTTATGGAGGTAAACCATTTACCCATCTTTGCTTTAGATTTAGGTCATGCCTTGGCCCTCGCCAAAGCTCCCTAGATTTAGGATCAAGTTATTTCCCTTTGCCTAAGCTTAAATCCTCACCTCTTAGGCATTTTCATGATCTCGTGTTGTGGAATTATAAGCCCTAGATTTCTAATAAAAATTCAACTCAAATATATAATCCTTCTTAAATTTCAAAAATATAAAGCCCAACCATAGGCTAGTTTGGGATGCTCACTAGGTTTCCTAGTATCATGAGCATCCCCTACTCATCTCCCTTTGGTTTCAATAATAACTCCCTCCTTTTAATCAATCCCACTTGATTTTCCAAAATAACCAATTTGTTGATAGTCCTTTAAAATCTTTTTGAGATGATCATTTACCTTAATCGAGAGTATTCTTAAAGAATCTCATTCCTTAAGATGTAATTAACTATGGGGGCTTGCCTCCATAAGGAACTTAAAAAATTCAATTTAAATAAACCCACGTTACTTTTCTGTGTAAAGTAGGGGATAGATCTCTGGTACATTCGAAGACACATTGCCTTTAGGAGTCCTCATTAGGTGATTAGGTCCATTGTAGGATGGTGACTTCTATCTCTCGAGATAGTACATCATTCCTTAATGTCACACCCGATCACCCTAATGAGTACATCTATGATGGTGTCCCAATAATATACATACAATTTTTTTAGAGTCCAAGTTTGAAAATTAAACACCACAACTTTATGATGAGGTTCTGAGTTGTTTAAAATTTAGTTATGAGTGATTAGTTGGGTAGAAAAGTTATTTTTATCCTAAGAGCCTAATTGTATCCAAGCCACACATTAAAGCATCAATCATTTAAGAAACTACGAAAAGCATGCCATCCTAATGTACAATTTAAACATAAAATCAAACAATTATGTAACTATCATAAAAAAATAAAAGGTTGGTGCGATCGAGTACCATCGTACAACTCAAAGAAAGAAAAGATGGGTAACTGAGGTCTACCCATATACAACTTAGAATATGAAAGAATAATTATAATTATATTAAATTTTATGAGGGTCTTCTTTCTTCGTATCTCCATTTCTAATTTAGTTCCTTCTTTGATTTGGATGGTGCTTGCTTCAATGGCATCACAGGCACCCCAGAATAAAGCCTTCTAACAACTGCTCATTCTAATCCTCCATAGCACTAATCTTAATTTCTATTGCAAAAATTACATTTATGTTGGAAAAATAAATCTAACTACACCTGCAAAATAAAGGTTAGCTTAATATACATATAATCCCAAGCAGTTGTATTTATAATTTGTACTTAGCCCCCTACACATGGGTAACTAAGCCCACCTATCCTAACTTGGATATGCTTAAGGATTTAAGCAACCTACAAAAGAGCATTTACATTTATTTTTAAGCATTCCTTAAGCATAATCCCCTGTAGAAAATATGACTTGGCTAATATTTTCCGATCATCCAGTCTATGAAGCATACACCCTAACATCCAATCAAAAATAATACATCATAAAACAAAACATACATCACAGCATACACCATCCTAACTTAGAGCTAGTAGTGGTGACTTAATTCTAATGTGTATATTAAGGCTTATGTGGTAAGTTTTGTTAGGAATTAGTGTTGTATTTTCTAAGTGTAGAAGGATTCAATTTATAATGAAAGGTTGATTTCACTTGAAGTAGTTTAATTGATTTGAGAATTTTAATTTGTGTTTTTTGTTGTTTCATTTGATTACACTTAGCAACTAAGTGTAATAAATAAAGGAAAACTGGATTGCCATCTTTCATCCCTACCTTAAGTCACTTTCTAAAGTATATTAATTTAATATAATTCTCTTTAGTGAATGGATTATTAAATGATTTAATTGATCCTGTGTTTAAGTTCACTTTAAATAATCCTATTCAAAATGAAAGGAATCTTAATATTAATTAAATTAAATTACTATCACATGACATATATTAAATCATTCCTTTCAATCACATGTAACATGCATATGATTTAATCCTAAGTGTATCTATACATGCAACATATTTTAGCACACATAAATGATGAATGTAAGTGTATGTTTAGAATTTATATTTTATTTGATTGGATTATTTAAACATATTAATTTAAAACTTTATCCAAATTCTTATAAAAAAAGGCCATAAGAATTAAATTAAATAGGCTTGTGTCGTTGCTAAACGAGGGAATGAGGTAATAAAATGACCTCCTTGGAGCTAGCTAAAGCCTCATATTCTCGGGATGTCCAGACTATATACCCATTTGCATTCAAAAATATGTAAATTTGTATACATAAACATAGGAAGTAAGCTCCAAATCATATGGCTAATTAATTCAACTACTTAGTCAATTATGAATGCATGCAATTTTAATGTAAAATGGGATTTTCATTCACTAATCACATATACATATACATGTACAAAGACATAGGCAAGTACATGTCATTGTTAAACTAGGGAAGTGAGGTAATCAAATAACCTCCTTGGGGCTAACTAAAGCCTCAATTCTGGGATGTCTAGATTATATACTTACTTTTCTTGGACACACATGGATGTGTACATAAATGAGGGAAAAAACCATGCAAATATTGTATTTTTTATTGAATCATTTATATATTTGAATTAAAGCTCTATCCAAATTCTAATGTTGAAATACATAAAAATGATATCAAATGGGTACGTGCCTTTGTTAAACCAGGGAAGTGAGGTAATCAAATGACCTACTTGGCCCTAGCTAAAGCCTCGTGTTCCCAGGATGTCGAGATTATATACTCATTACCATTCAATCTTATATAAATCAACACATGAATTGAGGAAAGAGAACTCAACATTCATACACTTAAGCTATAAGCACATGCATTTCTTATGTATTTATAACTAGCATCATAACACATATTTTTATTCATTTATAAGCTTTTGAAAAATACATTTAGATTTAATAGTGATAATAGCCATGCATATATTAAATTAAATCAACACATGCAAGCTTACATAAAGGAAATCCATTTTATTTTACTTGATTTTGAAAAGATGGATGCATGAATTCAAATGACATACCAAATTTAACATGATTGGAAAGAGGACAATCAAATATAAGCATGTGATTCATTCAACCAAAATAGTTCTTAAGGACAATCAAATCAAATAAGATTATTTAAAGCAAACCAAAACTTCTTTATTAAGTTTTGGATTTGATTTGATTTAAAGATGAGAAGAGAAATCATCACTTATTTTAAACCCATTCCCACATTATTGATTTGATTTAATTTAATGAAATATAATTAAGTTGATTTTATGGGTTAATTAGGTTGAACCCTTAATTAGATGAATTGATTACCCTTACTTATGTCACCATAAAGTAATTAACTAAATAATTATGAGCCAACATGATATGCATGGGAAATAAACTTTCAATGATCCTAGGAAATAAAATGGGCCTAATGCAATTGGCTCATGATTAATAGTTAATTAGATTATGAGACTTAATTAATTAATCTTATGGTTTAACCAAAGCTGAGGACTAACCATAATTTCATTAAACTCCTTTAAGTTATTAAACACCTAAAGATTTACCCCATGATTTAATTGATTGAGGTCTAATGTGATTGTGATTTAATTAATTAGTTAAATCTTAATTAATTTCATTTCAAAAAGGGTGAAATGAACTTAGGGAAAGGGGTCCCAACCCTATTCCTTAGTTCACTTACTGTTGAATAATGATTAATAAACTTAATTAACCAATATATTACTATTCATGGGATTAATTAATCATTAATTAACTTAAAAGAGTAGTTAAGGTTTAATTAGTCAATTTTCCTAATTAAGTGAGCAATAAATCCCAACAAAATTATGGGAGGCAAAGGTCATCCCATTAAATTATCCCATAAAATTTTGGGATTAATTTCTCAATTAAATAAGGAGTAATTAAGCTAATTAATAATATTATTAAAACTTAATTACTATTTAAAATTAGTTAAGATCATTTTAATTAATTTTCCTTTGTAATACCTTTAAAATGAGTTTTTATTTGGATTTATTTGATTTCTCATGATGTTTTATGATTTTAAGTTTTTTAATTAAAATGATTAATTAAGGTTAATTAAAGCTTAATCCTATTGGCTCCACGTGGCGCATTGATGCGGCCCACTTTCCATGTGGTGCCATGGGATTGCCTACTTAAAACTTATCATACTCAGCTCCAACGTGGCGGTGGAGGATGCGCTTTCCCGTCTACCATTCGATCTAAGATCAGATAGCTATGATTTATACCATAGCTTAATAGGATTAAATTAGATCAATCTAGTGAATAATCATGATCATCCATTTCGATCATGTCGAATGGACAGTGCATGATCTAACATCACGCGAGTGAGGAAGAATGTAGTTCATCCGTAAATGCTCACTTAATCTGAGCTTACCTGAGCTCAGAACAACTCCAAAAGGATCCCATACCTTCATAAAATCAATTGGAGGGGATCCAATGGTCAAGATCACATGAGATGCAAGCTTTCTTCAAAAATAACCAACCCACTAGAGCTCAAGACCATCGGCTCAAAGGATTGAGAAAGCTTCATCTAGTGGAGATGAAGCCCTGCTGAGCAGTAATTGGAACAATTCCTTAATCTTCACTTGTATGGCCATGAACTGATGATTTGGAGCTTGACTTTGATCAAAGTACCACCTCTGATTCTTGAGAAGCTTGGGAGATGATTTGTTCTTGCTCAATGAGGCCTAGGGAAGGTGCGTGCAAAGTTAATTTGAGTTTGATGCAGAAATGAAAAAGTTTGGTCATAAATAAAGTGTCTATTTGGAGATGGGAATGGCACTTTTTTTGAGAGCTAGGAGCTTAGGGAATGGCTCTAGGATCTCATCTTGGGTAGCTAGGGCTCTATAGAATGATTTTTGTGTGTGTTTGTGTAGAAATGAGGGGGTGTATACCCTACTTCCTCTTTATCAGATCGTGGGATTAGGTTTGGCTTCTAGTGGTAGTACGGTCATCTCTGGTAGTCATGGGTGGCAGGGAGGAGGTGAGTTGGCTCGGCTTGGTGGCTATCAAAGAGGAATCATGGGTGTCCTACTGGTTTCAAATGCTCTGTTGGGGAGGGTGAGGTGATTTCACCTCCCATGGTTTATGGTTTACCCAAACACCCCATGAGTTAGGTTGGGTAGTGTCCTAGGTACCTAGGTGGACAATTGGTAGACTACCAAGTTGCCAATGAATGGAAATGGCCACTTACATGGGTGATTTGTCTCATGTGATGCCCTTGACCCAATGGTAGAATGATCATTTGGCTTTAGGTTTAACTTCAGCAGATTTGAAATGAGCCAAAAGTGGGTTAGCCCAAATTTCAAGTCAATTGGAGTTGATTTGGTTAAGTTTGGCTCAATTTAACCCATTTAGGTCAAATTTGGTTAGGTTGAGTCAAGTTGGTCGATTGGTCAAATTGGGTCAAACCAAGGGTTGGGTCAAGTTTATATGATCATTTAAGTTGTTTTGGTTCAATTGGATTCATTCAAGTTGGCTTAGATTTGATTTTGGCTCATTTGAATTCATTTGGGTCAAACATATTAAGTTGACCAATTTGACCAATTTAAAATTGGCTTGGGTTGGGTGTTAGTTTGGGTTTAATTGACCAATTAAATATGATTGTAGGCTTTGGTTTCACAATTAAATATGATTTGATTTAGGCCAACTTGGCCCTTTAGGTCAATTTGGGCTAAGTAGGTCAATTGGGTTCATTTGGGTCCAATCATGGCTTAGTCAAGTTCAACAATCAATTTGGAATGAACTTGAGCCATTCGTTACAACGAATTTGGTTTATATTTTTATTTGACACAATTTGGTATTTTAGGTCAATTTGGGTAAACTTGGGTTAAGAGGGCCAATTGAATTTGGTTTGACTCAATTGAAGGTCAAGTCATATTCAAATATTGAATTTGATTTGGTATGAATCATTAGTTTCAAGGGATTTGGCATAGGTTGCAATTTGGCTAGTTTGGGTTCATATGAGTTAAGTGGTTGACTTGGTCAAATAACCATGTTGACATGGTTTGACCCACTTTATGACAATTGATCAACTTAGGGTGATCAACAATCGTGATGGGTGGTTTTGATGGGGTTGGTTCAATCCAATTTGGGTAGGATTAGAACTTGGCTTAAATAGGTCAAATTGCCACTTTTGGTCAAGTGGACCAATTGGGTTTAGTTGGCTTGATTTTGGGTTGAGTTTGATTTAGTTGAGTTTATATATGGATTTGGGATTGATATATAAATTCAATTGCAATTGGCTTGGGATCAAATGGGTTTTAGTTCATTTGAACATTTCAAGTCAAAAGGGTTAAGTTGGGTTTGACTTGGGTTGATTTTGGTTTGGCTTGATGATTGTAGATTTCATTTATACTTGTGAATATGATTGAAGGTATGATTGATTCATGCGATAAACATTTGAATTTGGGTTTTAGAATGAAGGAATTTGGCTAACACCATAGAGTTTGGTCATGTGGCTTAGGTTTGGATTTTGATTTGGTTTGATTTAGTTTTGATGATTTAAATGTATATTTCATTTACATTTGTGGAGATGATTAAAAATATGATTGATTTGTGAGAAAATCAATTATGTGTGAGTTCATTTTGATTAAGATTTGGCTAAGTCCCTGGGATAGGTCATATGGCTTAGGAAGGGTTTTGATTTAATTTGATTTATTTTTGATCATTTGAATGCAAATTTGATTTATATTTAGGAAGATGATTGAAGAAATAAGTTTATTTTAAGAAAATCAATTGATTCTGGATTGATTTGGATTAAGATTTGGCTAAGTCCATGGGATAGGTCATATGGCTTGATCATGGGCTTCAATCATTTGGTTTTAGAATTTGGATTTGGATTTGGATTTGAATTTTAATGTTTGAATTGAAGTTGACATTTTGTTTGAGAAGGTGAACATGGATTGGATTTGGGTTGTAGGGTAGGTGAATTATCCTAATCCCTAAGGCATAACATAATCCTGTGGTTAACCCTAAGTCTTTTCTTAGGTTAAGTGTTTACCTAACTATTTGAAGTATCTTATGACTAAGGAAGTCTTAGTTTCTAGAAGACTCCAAAATCTAAAATGGGAAGATTTAATCCGCACTCCAATAGTGAGGTCAACGGGACTTACGCTCCATAGTGTTTCCATTGGAGATAGATGATTAGAAGACCGAAGCCAAGTTTCATATTATAGACTCAAATACATCTTTCAATGCTTTTCTTGGGAGACCATGGATACATGAGAACAGCATAGTTCCATCCTCTCAATCAATGAAGTTAAGTAAGAGGTGGGATCATCTACTGTGTTGAAGGAGATCTCAAGCCATTTACAGTTCACGAGGTTGGCATATATGAGGATGTGTCTTACTAGCTCCCTCAAAATCAACAAGCCTATTCTCATGAACTTGGCCAAAGTTTAAAAATAAAAGAGAAAGAAAAGAAAATAAGTAAAAGAAAAGAAAAGAGAAAATGAAAAAAAATAAAAGGGTGCAAGAATAGACTTGGAGGAGGAAGTGGAGCTCGACATTTGATTCCAACCATAGTTTGTTACTCCATCCGAGCATATGGGTAGAATGACCTAACCTCCACTAGGCAAAGGAAAAGGCAAGTTCAGAGGCAGACTTAGGGGTGGAAAGCCTCCTTATTGGCCACCTAATAGAAGATATGTCCCATGTACTAGAAGTATACCTGCTATCCATATAGACATAGAATCTAGTTCATAGGATGAGTCTAGGAAAGGAAGTGGGTGAGAGCAGAGAGGCTCGATCCTGTCGCATGATACTATTGAACAAAAAAATGAGAGGGCCAATAAGAATTCCTACAGCCGTAAAAAGTTTAAAGAGGAATAGATTTGGTATTGAGTTGGAGCGACAAATATTTTTGTAGGTTATAGTTCCTCTCGACCTGTGGGCTCAGCGATGAACCTTGCTTAAGGATAAGAGTGTTGGGCATGAGTCTTTGGCTTGGTATGCTTCCACAAGGAGAAGAGAGGGAGGTGTGTGGCTAGACTTTGATTCGATTGGAGGGGAGGAACAACATAACCAATAAAGAGGATGAAGATCTGCTGCGATGCGATGATATGGAGGTGAATGGATGAACAAAGACTCCAATCCCATGTGGCTAGCCTTTGATTCGATAGAATGAGACACAAGGATGGCTTCAATAGCTCTTGCATGAAGGAAGATGAGAGAGAGATCATGCCTCTCTTAAAAAAATGGTGAGGATGAGAGGCTTTGTATGCAAGGGAGAAACAGCTCTGCTTTCTCTCTTGTTCCCGTCTAGTTCGTAGGGATGAAAACGGAGGAGGAGATGGTATTTGGTAGCGAAAACTTGGAAAGGAGTCCCGACCCATTACTATTATTTTTTTAGTCAAGGATGGGAGGTTTTGTATGGAGAGAGAGAGAGAGAGAGAGAGAGAGAGAGAGAGAGAGAGAGAGAGAGAGAGATGGCTCACATGCTCCAAGCATGTAAGATAAGATATTTTATTTTATTTTATTTTTTAAAAGCTGAAGAGCATAATAGAAAATAAAATAATTTATTTGAGATTCACATGACATAAAACTAATAATACTTGATGCTTTTGCAAGCTTTAATAAAAGAGTGATGTCCAAATTTATTATTATTTTATTTTATTTTTTAACAGGATAAATGTGGCGTGAGAATGATTGCATACATGCTTGATGAATATGTGTTTTCTCTTGCTTTCACTTGACTAAGGATGGAATTTTTTTTGTTATTATTATTTTTCTAGACTTATTCTTTAATCGTCATAATTTTTAATAACTTCAATATTATAGTTTTTATTTAACTGAAGTTTATAAATTATATATACTATAATTAATGATTATTTAAATTGTATATTTATTATTTATTTAGTAGTTAATTATTTTGATTTAATTTTAATCAAATTTAATTTTATTTCTATTTTAATTATACAATGATAATGTTGATTTTTTTTATTATCTAATTGATTTTCCCATTTTTATAGTTTGATTAGCTTGCTAATTATATTTTGTTTCAATTGGGCTTAATTGATTCAAATGATCAATTTGGCTCAACTATGGTGTGTTTGGGTTACACTCAAAGTGTTTTTTAAGATGATTTGGAGTAATTGATCTCACTTGATTTGATGTAGATTTAGAGCCCATTTTGACAAAAATTGGGCTTAATGGGCCACATTGGACTTATTTGAGTTAAACGATCAAATTTATTAAATTAAACCCAATGGTTGGCTAAATTTTATCTAATTATAAATTTTAAATTATTTTGGATGTTTGATTTGAATTAATTTTCAATTTAATTTGAATTTAGATTTAATAGGATACATTTGGGTCTACTTGGGTTAGGTGGCCAAATCAACCCATTTGGATTTTCATTAAATTTAGATTTGTTTAGTTTTATACTGAAACATGTTCATTTGATTATTTTGAGTCTATGGAGTGACTCAATTTGATCAAATTTTAATTTCTTCACTTTTGACTTATTGGAGCCCATGTGGGTCAACTCTAGGTCAAATGACCTATTTACTATTTTATGTCCCATCATGATTTATTTTTAGTATGTTTGTGTATTTTATTGATTTTTTGATTCAATTTAATTTGGTTTAAGTTTGATTTAATTTGATTTTATTTGGACTTAGGTGATTTGGAGCTTATTAGAATATTTTGGGTCAAATGGGTTAGGTTAGGTTTTACCTTAGCTTGATTGATTTGATTGTAGATATTAGTATGGATTGAAGTGATGATTGAAGGATTAATTAATTTATGAGAAAATAAATTGAGTTAGGTTTGATTTGGATTAGATTTTGCTAAGTCCATGAAATTAGCTTTAAGAGTTTAGATATGGATTTGATTTGATTTGGATTTAGGTTTGGATCATTATTTAAAGTTGAGTTTGAGTTTTAATTTGATAATTTGATTAAAGGGTTGAATTGATCTTTAAGAAAATCAATTGAACTTGGATTGATTTGGATTTGGCTAAGGCTAAGTCCATAAGTTAAATCATTGGGCTTAAGAAGGGTTTTGATTTTGGATTTGATCAATGGACTTCAATCAAATTGATTTGGATTTGAATTTGGATTTTGATATATGAATTGAATTTGAGGTTTGGTTTGAGAAGGTGAACATAGGTTGGATTTAGGCTATAGAGTAGGTTAGTCTCCTTAATCCCTAAGGCATAGCCTAATCCTATGGTTAACCCTTCTAAGTCTTTAGGCTTAGGTTAAGAGTTCACCTATCTAAGAAGAAGAGGTTGAGAACTCACTCCAAAAGTGAGGTCAAAAATGGTATTTAGGGTTTAGGGTTTAGGTTTAGGGTTCAGGTTTTAGATTAGGGTTTAGGGTTTTTTATTTTTTTACCGTGAACAAATTCAGATTCAATATTTCTTCTTTTCAATTTCATCACCCAAGTAACACAAAAAATTTTCTAAGACATAAGTGACAACATAGATAAAAAATGAGCACGCATAGAGCAAATCAAAAATCCTAGATAACTAGAATCGTCTCTACTGTAAAGACATAGTTCCTTAAGTAGTAGATCGGATTAGCCATTCTTCAATTTTTCTAGTTCCCATCAGAACCACCCCTGCCTCTCGTGCAGCGGGATCCATCATCATATGCCCAATCTCTCCCTCCGCCACAACCATAGTTGCAACCACCATCGTTCCTCCCCTATATAACCACCATTGCTCTAACCACCACATCCATATCCACTAGCACCTCCATATCCCCCACCACCACTAAGATATTTGTTGCCTTCGCCTTCACCAACCATGCCAGATCTAAACTTAGCCTTGTCGATGATGATATTCCTGTCATCAAGGTTTTGACCATTCTTAGGATTTAGGTTTAGGTTGAGGTTTATTAGGATTTAGGTTTATTTTTTAATTTATTAGTTACTTTTGGCTTAGGTTTAAGATTTAGGGTTTAGGGTTTAGTTAGGTTTGGGTAGTTTAGGTTTATGCTTTTAGTGGGTTTAGGTTAGGGGGTGTTTGGCTTAGGGTTTAGTTGTTAGGGCCCAGGTTTAGTTTTCAGCCAGGTAGTCAGGATTTAGGGTCAGGTCAGGGCCCAGGTTTAGGGCTCAGGATTTTGGCCTGGCCTAGGGCCAGGGCCCAGTGGTAGGTCAGTGGCCCAGGAGTCAGGTTCAGGATTTTGTGGGTCAGTTTGGCCTAGATCCCAGGGCACAACCCAGGGAGCCCAGTTGGCCAGGTTAAGGGTCAGGGGCCAGTCAGGTCTCCCAGGGTGGCCTGGTAGGTTGGCCATTTAGAGGTTTATTTTAAGGCTCATGTGTGGTAGGGTTTAGGTCCCAGGGTGGGCCTAGGGTCTGTGGCTCAGGGCCATGATCAGAGTTTTAGGGGGCCCAGATTTAGCCTGCAGTTGGGCCTGGGCCCAGTTTGGGTTTAGGTTATCAGGGTCTTGTGGATAGTCTGGTTAGGCTCAGTTCATATTTTTATTTATTTTTGGTTTATCTAGTAGTTTTATTTTATTTTATTTTAGATTTATTTATTTTATTTTAGGTTTACATTTTTTTCTTTTAGGTTTAGGCACAGGTTTTAGTTTATGTTTTTTTTTATTTTATATCTTTTTTATTTCATTTTGGTTTACTTATTTATTTATTTTATTTTAGGTTTTATTTAGTTTAAGTTTAGGTTTTAGCTTTATAAGGTTTAGGATCTTTAGTAGGGTTTAGGTCAGTTTGGTTTAACATTTAGGAGTTTGGGGGTTTAGGTTTATATAAGTTTAGAGTTTTTTTGGGGTTTAGAGTGAGGTTTAGTTTGGTTTTGTGTTTTAGGGTTTAGGTTTAGGGTTTAAAGTTTAGGGTTTAGGGTTTAGTGTTTAGGGTTTTTAGGGTTTAGCATTTAGGGTTTAGGGTTTAGGGAATAGGTTTAGGTTTTTGGTTTATGTTTTAGATTAGGGTTTAAGGTTTTTGTTTTTTTTTAATAGAGAACAAATTCAGATTCAACATTTCTTAATTTTGATTTCATCATCAAAGTAACACACCAATTTTTCTAAGACACGAGTGACAACATAGATAAGAAATGAGCATGCAGAGAGCAAATAAAAAATAATAGATAACTAGAACTGTCTCTACTCTAAAGACACAATTCCATAAGCACCAGATCAGATTGACCTTTCTTCAGTTTCACTAGTTCCCTTGATAGCCACCCTGGCCTCTCGAGTATCGGGATCCACCATCAAATCTCCAATATCTCCCTCCACCACCACCAAAGTTGCAATAATTATCACTCCTCCCGCTGGCATAACCACCATTGCTCCAACCACCACCTCCATATCCACCAGCACCCCAGATCCCCAACCACCACTATAATAATCACCGCCACCTCCATTACCTCCACCGCCACATCTAAAATGAGTTTGGTTGACGGTGATGTTCCTACCATCAAGGTTCTGCCCATTCTTCCATTTTTGGTTTAGGTTTAGGTTTATTAAGATTGAGGGTCTAGGTATATTTTTTAATTTATTTAGTTACTTTAGTTTTAGGTTTTGGGTTTTAGGTTTAGGGTTTAGGGTTTAAGGTTTAGGGTTTAGGATTTAGGATTTATGATTTAGGGTTTTAGGTTTTCTGGCTTTAGGATTTAAGGTTTTGGGTTTTTTAGGGTTTAGGGTTTAGGGTTGTAGGTTTAGGGTTTAGGGTTTTTTTTAAATTAAGTAAACATGTAGGTTTATTTATTTATTTATTTATTTCTTTATTTTAGTTTATTTTTTTTTATTTAGGTTTATTTTTTTATTATTTAGTTTAATTTATTTTAGTTTAGATTTTTTATTTTAGTTTTTTTAGGTTTAGGTTTAGGTTTATTTTTTTAATTGAGTTTTATTTTATTTTATTTTTAGGTATAGCTTTTATTTTTTTAGGTTTTATGTTTTTTTTTTTTTTTTATTTAGGTTTTTTAGATTTTCATTTTAGGTTTATTTTAGGTTTTATTTTTAGTTTAGGTTTTAGTTAGTTTATTTAGTTATTTAGTTTAGGTTTATTTTATTTTATTTTTTATTTTATTTTATTTTAGGTTTACATTTTTCTTTTATTTTAGGCTTTAGGTTTTTATATTTTATATTTTAGGTTTATATTTGGTTTTTATTCAATTTTATTTTAGGTTTATTTTATTTTTATTTTATGTTTAGTTTTTTTTATTTAGGTTTTGTATTCTTAAGTCTAACTTTTAGTTTAGGTTTAGGTTTTATTTATTTTATTTTATTTCATTATTAGTTTTATTTTATTTTATTTAGTTTAGGTTTATCTTAATTAATTTATGTTTAGCTTTATTTATTTAGTTTTAGGTCCCATTTAGTTGGTTTAGGTTTTAGGGCCCAGGTTTTACAGGCTCAAGAAGTTTGATTTAGGGTCTGGCCTGGAGTCAGGGTCAGGTTTAGCCCAGTTTAGACCTGGGATTTCTTCAGCCTTATTTTGGCTAGCCTGCCTCAGGTTTAGGGAGTTAGGCTAAACACAGGGCCCAGTGTCATGGTGGCTAGGGTCATATTAAGGTCAGGTTAGTTTTTTGGCTTATTTAGGGTTTAGGGTTTGGGCCTGGGTTTTGGGTTTGGGAGTGGGCCCAGCTCAGTTTAGGTTTGTGGGTTTAGGCCTTGTGGAGGTATGATTTAGGGTTTAGGTCAGGTTTAGTGTCTTGAAAAACCCAGATCTAGGTTTATTTAGTTTATTTTATTTATTTAGTTTTTTATTTTATTTTATTCATTATTTTATTTATTTAGTTTATTTATTCTTTAGGTTAATTTATTTTAGTTTAGGTTTTATTTTAGTTTATTTTAGGTTAGGTTTATGTTTATTTTCTAGTTTAGTTTTATTTTATTTTATTTTAGGTTTAGGATCTTTTAAAGTTTAGGTTTAGCTTTTATTTTATTTTCCTAGGTTTAGGTTTTAGTTTTCTATTTTGATTATTTTTTTTTTCTTTAGGTTTAGTTTATTTTTGTGTATTTTACTATATTTAGTTTAGGCTTTAGGTTTAGTGTATTTGAGATTTAGGTTTAGGTTATATTTATTTTAGTTTAGTTTATTTTATTTTAGGTTTAGGTTTATTTTATTTTTATTTTAGGTTTAGTTTTTATTTTATTTAGGTTTTTTATTTTAGTTTAGGTTTTTATTTATTTTATTTTGGTTTAGATTTTATTTTTTATTTTATTTTCTTTTTAGGTTTAGGTTTAGGTTTAGGTTTTATTTTATTTTATTATTTTATTTTATTTAGGTTTAGGTTTTCATTTTTTTATCTTATTTTTAGGTCTTATTTAGTTTAGGTTTAGGTTTTAAGGTTTTTAGGTTTTTAGGGTTTATGGTTTAGGGTTATAGTTTTAAGGTTTAGGGTTTAGGGTTAAAGCTCTAGTTTTTCTTTTTAATTTTTAATTTTTTAATTTTTTTTAAATTAAGTAATCTGGTATGTTTAGATTTATTTAGTTTAATTTTTTTGTTTATTTTATTTTCTATTTTAATTTAACTTTAATTTTATTTTTATTTAATTTAGTTAACTTATTTTAGGTTTAATTATTTTAGTTTACAATTATTTTAGTTTCTTTTTTAGGTTTAGTTTTAGGTTTAGATTTATTTTTTAGTTTAGTTTTATTTTCATTTTTTTTAGGTTTAGGTTTTATCTTTTATTTTTAAGTTTAGGTTAATGTTTTAATTTTGTTTTTTTGAGGTTTAGGCTTTAGGTTTTAATTTTAGGTTTATTTTAAGGTTTTATTTTTTTACTTTTGGTTTAGGTTTATTTTTAGTTTATTTTATTTTATTTAGTGTAGGTTTATCTTTAAGTTTACTTTATTTTAAGTTTAGGTTTAGGTTTTATTTATTTTAGTTTAGTTTATTTTAGTTTATGTTTAGGTTTATTTTATTTTTATTTTTGAATTAGATTTTTTTTTTTGTTTAAGGTTTAGGTTTTATTTTTTATTTATTTTAGGTTTATTTTTTAGGTTTAAGTTTCATTTAGTTTGGGTTTATTTAGTTTTTATTTTATTTAATTTTAAGTTTATTTTATTTTTATTTTAGGTTTAGTTTTAATTTTATTTAGGTTTTTGTTTTTTTAGTTTAGTTTGGGTTTTTATTTATTTTATTTTAATTTAATTCTTAATTTTTATTTATTTTACTTTTAAGTTTAGGTTTAGATTTATGTTTTTGTTTAAATTTTTATTTTATTTTATTATTTTATTTTATTTAGGTTTAGGTTTTATTTATTTATTTATTTTAAGGTTTATTTAATTTAGCTAGGTTTTAAGATTTTTTGGGTTTAGGGTTTAGGGCTCAGTTTGGTTTAGGGTTGTGTAGTTTTAGGATTTAGGGCCTGTAGCCTAGGGTTTAGGGTTTAGTGGTTTAGGATTTGTGTTTAGGGCTTTGGTCAGGGTTTTTTATTTTTATTTTTTTTTCTATTTTCTTAGGTTTATGTTTAAGTTTTTATTTTATTTTAATTTTTATTTTATTTTAGTTTAATTTTTCTTATTTATTTTATCTTAATGTTTTAGTTAGTTTAGGTTTAGGTTTTTAGCTTTTTAGGGTTTAGGGTTGTAGGTTTTATGATTGTTTGGTTTTGGATTTAGGGTCAGTGAGATTTTAAATTTTTTCAGTTTAGTTTAGTTTAGGTTTTAATTTAGGTTTTTATTATTTTATTTTATCTTAGTTTAAGCCTTCTAGTTATTCTCTTTAGGTTTTATTTTAGTTTGGGTTTAGTTTGGTTTAGGGTTTGAGGTTGGATAGGTTTAGGTAGGTTTGTGTTTAGGTTTAGTTTAGGTTTAGGGTTTAGGGTTTAGGGTTTAGGTTTAGGTTAGGTTAATTTTTTATTTTGCTTAGTTTATTTTTTAGGGTTATTTATTTTAGTTTATGTTTTTATTTTAGTTTATTTTTTGGTTTAAGCTTATGTTTATGTTTATATTTTAGTTTAGTTTTATTTTAATTTTATTTTTTAGGTTCAAGTGTTATTTTTTATTTTTAGGATTAGGTTTAGGTTTTTATTTTAATTTTTTAGGTTTAGGTTTGTCTCTTTTAGGTTTTTTAAAGTTTTTTTACGTTTAGTTTTATTTTATTTATTTTATTTTATTTTAGTTTAGGGTTTTTAGTTTATTTTAGGTTCAGGTTTAGTTTATTTTAGTAGGAGAGTCTCCTTAATCCCTAAGGCATAGCCTAATCTTATGGTTAACCCTTCTAAGTGTTTAGGCTTTGGTTAAGTGTTCACCTAATTACTAGAAGTGTCTTATGACTAAGGAAGCCTTAATGTCTAGATGACTCCTAGGTCTAAGAAGAAGAGGCTGAGAACTCACTCCAAAAGTGAGGTTAATAAAAGGACCACCAATAGGTGTGAGTTAACTGACACGACACACCACATGTATTGGAGTTGACAGAGACGATCAACAACATCCAAAAGATTGCAAGTACAAACAAAAATGATCTATACCTATGTCTGAAAGGTAGATAGAATTACGATCTTAGTATAATGCAACTCAACTTATGCTAAGGACATAAGAGAGCAAAAAATATTTGGTTGGAATTTCATGATAAGGACATGAAGAAAGATTCGCTAAAGGATCACACATGCATTGGGCATGACATGTGACAGGTTTATGCCGAGGGCAAAATGGAGAAATCTGCTAAAGATTGAGTATATGAACCTTCCACTAATAAAGCAAGCTCAAGCTATCCACTGGGGATATGGATTTGAGTTTGATTGTGAATATGATTAGTTTTGGTGTGTATCCAGAGGGGATAAGAATCTATAACCCACTAGGGATCAAGATAAAATTAATTTTAATTTATTTTATTTTAATTGATGTGGAGGCATATCCGCTAGGGATATGGATTTGAATCCGATAGAGATTGGGAATGTGAACCTTCCACTAGGGAAGTAGGTTTGGGCTATTTGCACGGGATAAGAGTTTGATTTGATTTCTTATGGCTCCACTCGGGAGAATGATTTTAAATTGAGGGTACATCCATTGGAGACATAAGCTTGGTTCAATTTGATAGATTTAGATTTTGATTTAGGCTCCACTAGGGAGATTAATTTAATTTACACCTCGCTAGGGTAAAGTTTGGTTTGTTCGATATGTTTAATTTGACTCCACTAGGAAGGTAGGTTTTGAATTTGGTCTGTTATGGATCCTGTCGATGTGCGATGGACCCACTAAGAAGGAGCCATGGAGGCCTTGGCCTATCTTAGATTTACAAATCCAAAGGGGTAGTCCACCTGCCATAGCTGACCTACTCTGGGTTGCCTTTGTGCAATTGTTGTACAAGAAAGAAAGCATAGTAGACTTACATCTTCAAAAGTAGGGATCTATTGTTGGGGTGATCTATCGATGGCACAATAAATCAAACCTAACCTAATGAGACTACTAAGAGAGTGTTGTTGGGGTTCTTACCTCAACTCAAGGGTAATCCTGATGATTAATTTAATTTATATTGATTTGATTTGATTTGATTTGAATTAATTTAATTTGGTGTTTTATGTTGTGGATCTTATTAGTGTATGATGGACCCACTGAGAAGGGGCTATGTCAACCTTGGTCTAACTCAGATTTATAAGTCCAAAAGGGTAGTCTACTTGTAATAGGGTAGGACTATCCGACCTAAGGATTGCCTTTTGGTGTCCAATGACTGTGCTAAGGAAGAAAGCGTAGTAGACTTACATCTTCCAAAGCAGGGAACAACTGTTGGTGTGACCTATTGATGGTGCAACAAATCAAACCTGACCTAAGGCAACTACTAAGTGAATGATGCTGAAGACTTATGTTAGCTCAAGAGTAGTCAGGATTAATTTCATTTGATGGATCCCATCGGTATGCAATAGACCATAGTGAGAAGGGGTCATGTCCGCCTGGGCCTATCTTAGATTTACCTATCCAAAAGGGTAGTCTATCGACCGAAGGGTAAGAGTATATGACCTAAGTGGTGCCTTCTGGTGTGAAATGGTTGTACCATGAATAAAGCATAGCATACTTACATCTTCTTAACTAGGGACCAACTGCTGGGGTGACCCATTGATATACAACAGATCAAACCTAAGGGCTGCTGTGCAAATGTCATGGAAAGAATGCAATGACTTACATCTTCCAAAGTGGCAATGACTGTCAGGGTAACCTGTTGGTGGAAAAATAGATTGAACCCAACCTAAGTGTGACTCCTGAGAGAGTGTCACAAGGAACTTATGTCAACTCAAGAGTAGTCAGGCGATTCCTATAGGAAGTTTTGGTAACACTACCATAAAGATAGGATTCCTTTTTCATAAAGTTGCCACTATGGGAATTAATTCCTAATCTACAAGTGAAAATATATTTATTTGTTTGTTATTGTAGACCCTATTGGTGTGCGAGGGACCACACTGAGAAGGGCCTATGTCAGCCTTAACCTATCTTAGATTTTTTTGACCAAGGGTGAATCTATGCATTCGCTAAATAGAATCTCTAACCATTGGGGTGATTATTAGGAAAGGAAGATTGTCCAATCCAAAAGTAACCCCAGTAGTGTCTAATGGGGGTGCAAAGGATGTGAACCAAGTAGAGTGCAAGCAGGGGAAGTGCCACTAGTGGTGTTATCCTGATCCTTGAAGAAAATAATGCCTGCAGGTATTCAGTGGCCAACTCAAAGAGAATTTGTGGTAGTCTTACATCTTCCAAGAGTGTTGTATCCAATGGGTGGGTCGTTGACGGCATAGCGAACACCAACCAAACTAAGGTGTCCATCGGTGTGCAAGAATTAGTCTAGAAAGAGGGCGAGTAGACTTTCATCTCCCTAAAGCAGAATTGATTGCCAATATAGTCTATCGTTGGCTCAACAGGTGCTATATGACCTAGGGCTGCACGTCAGTCTGCAACGGTTGTAATTAGGAAGAAATCATAGTAGACTTACATCTTCTAAAGTAGGGACCAACCGTTGGGGTGACCCGTTGATGGAGTAACTGATCAAACTTGACCTAAGGGGGACTACTAAGTAAGGAGTCATAAAGAAGGACTGGACCTAGACTTGAAGTAGTCAGAAAGAAAGGAGCTGTCAGGGGACTTACCCTAATCCTCTACTTGACCAAGTTAGTTCACAATGGCTAGTTTAAAAAGGTGTAGCAGACTTACATCCTCTTAAATGAATCCAATGTGAGGGTAGCTTACCGACCACGTAGTAAGGTCTACCATGCTAACAAGGCACTCGTCAGTGTGCAGCAGTCAAATCATAAAAAGAAGCATAGCAGACCTACAAAAATAAGGGACCATTGGGTGACGCACTAACAGGGTAACACGCCAGCTCGACTTAAAGCAGCTAATTATTGAGTACCGTAGTGGGCATTATCCCACATCAAAAATGCCCGAGATAAAGGATGTGTATCTATTTTTGTGTTATGAAAGAATGAATAGGACTTAACTTGGGTTCAATTACACCTATTCTAAAATTCATCAAAGAATGGATGAAATGGTGCTAGAGAGGCAATGTCACACCACCAAGAAAGGATGCCACTTGGGTTACACCTAACTTAATTGTTCTAGTCAAAATACGATGCCTCTTGGTTTCTCTTACACTTATCCTAATACCACTAGATAATTGTGTGTAGTTTGTGTTTGTGTTGATAAAGGATAGGATGCCACTTGGGTTCTCTTACACCTATCCTAAATGCATTGTGGCAAATTTGCAGATGAAAATGCTTTCAATTTGAAGAGATTGAATTTGAAATGGAATTTTCATTGATGATAATTATTTTCAAACATACTTTTATGTGTAATATTTCTTTAAGTAGAGCCCGTTAATCGAAAGCATCGGACGCTCTCTTTTATGGTTGATGAGTAGATAAGATCTTCATTGATAGGCCTTCTCTATGACAAAAGGGCCTTCCTAAGTGGGTTCAAACTTGCCTCTCATCTTGCGACGGGCAATAATTGGTCCCCTTAGAACTAAAACAAGCTCCCCTGCTTGAAAAGCTCTAAGGTGGATCAAATTGTTGTGAGCTTAAATTATTTTGTCTTTATACAACTCGAGGTTTCGACATGCTCGTAAGCGTCTCTCTTCCAAACCTTCGAGCTCTTCTAATTGCAACTTGGCATTCTATTTTGTTGTGGTCTTGCTACCCATAGCTATCCTTAGTGATGGGAGTTGGACTTCTAATGGTAGAACAGTTTTGGACCCATACACTAAAGAGAAAGGAGTAGATTGAGTTGGAGTTCTATAGGTGGTGTAATAAGCCAAGAAAGCTTCAACTAACTACTCATTCCATTATCGCTTGTTATCATCGAGTGTCTTCTTGAGTATCTGAATGAGGGTTTTGTTAAAAGCTTCTACTAGACTATTCACTCATGGGAAATTGATGGTAGAGTATCTCCAATCTTTGTTGTATCTCCAAGGGAATTTGTTGACCTTGGTTCTCTTGAATGCAGTACCATTATCGGATATAATTCATTGAGGCACCTCAAACCTATATACGATATGGTTCCTAAAAAATTGGAGCACATGCTAGGCTTTGACCTCCCTAAGAGGAATCACCTTTGCCCACTTGGAAAGGTAATCAGTAGTAGTAAGGATAAATCAATGACTTTTGGAAGAAGGAGGATTGATCAAACCCACAATGTCAATACCCCAACAATCGAATGGCTAAGAGGCCAATGTTGGGTGAAGAATGTTGGGTGGTTAGTGTAGGACCACTCCATGTTCCTAACATTTGTGATAACACTTGGCTTCATCCATGCAGTAGGTAATCATAGTAGGCCATTAGTACCCCAGTTTCTTGATCTTAGTCTTCATCTTCGGACCAAGTTGGTGAGCTTCGTATAATCCTGAGTGTACCTTGGTCACGATTTTATGGGCTTCATGCTTGACTAAACAACATAACCATTTATGATCAAAGGACCACCAGTATAAGGCTCCATTGATGAGAGCATAGAAAAGAGCTCTCTACTTCATCTGATGGGCTTGTGACTTCTCTTGAGGTAGTTTCCGTTTAGTTAGATAGTCCATGAATTATTGCCTCCAATCTAGCTCCTCATCCTTTTTGGCAATGGCAACCTCCCCTGCAAGAGAGAATATCTTGATGAATTTAGAATCAATAAAAGATAGGACTTGGCTATTTTGAATTTTTATTGATATACACTCATCATCCAGACATGCCAACTCTTTGGTAAACCACTACTGCATTCTCTCATCAAGGGATCTTATATATGGTAACCTATGGGATTTGGACTGATAGCTCCGTGGTGTACACAATAATGATGGAGCTTAAGCTTAAGAATCTTGTAGGACCCAATGATTTGGTTGATGACCAGCTAAGAATCCCCAAAGATGTCGATGTTCTAGATGCATAACATGATTACTAACTCCAGACCACCAATCAAAGCCTCATACTCAGCTTCGTTATTGGTGCAAAGATTGGATAAATGGTATGAGAATCTCATCACATCATAGTTCGGAGTTAGAAGAACTATTCCTACCCCTGACTTTCTTAGAAGAGTAGATTGTGATTCTTCTCCTTTTTGAGAGAAAGTTACACCATCAAAATACAATTTCCATCAACGATTGTTAGTCTCCCCTAAGTTCATGATTTGTTCATCGGGGAGATCATCATTAAGTGAAGAGTCAGGAGGAAGTGGGTGTGATACTAAGAAGTCTGCCAATGCTTGTCCTTTCACTACACGGAGGGGTATAAAAGTAATGTCAAACTATAAGAGAATCATGGACTATCATGCCAACCATCTGGGTAGCATCGGCCGTGTCATGAGATACTACAGTGGATTGACTCTGGAGATCAACTTCACTTTATGAGAAATCATATAATGATGTAGCTTTTGGGATATAAAGATTAAAGCTAGGCAATGTTTCTCAATGGGTGAATAATTGGCTTCAGTAGGGATGAGATGATGGCTAAGATAATAGAGAGCATTCTCTTTCCCATCATCATTAGTATAGGCCAACAAAGCGCCAAAGGAGTCATCTAATGCAGCAGTGTAGAGGATGAGTGGCTTACCAGGGATATAGTCTGCTAGAACTAGTAACATCTTCAGGTAGTGCTTGATGTATTCAAAGGCATGCTGACACTTATCATCCCAGTTTAACTTAGTGTTCTTTTTGATAAGTGTTGAAAATGGATGGAACCTTCTTGATAGGTTGGATATGAAGCATCTTAGATATGCCAATTGCCCTTGAAATGATCAAAGTTGAGTTAGACTTTTAGGTGGTGACATTTCTAGTATCCCTTTGATCTTCTCCGAATCGATCTCGATTCCCCGGAGTCAGACAAAAAATCTAAGGAACTTCTTTGAAGCTACTCTGAATGCACACTTTAGGGGGTTCATTTTGAGGTTAAATTATCTTAACCATTCAAAAACTACTCTCAAGTCAAAAAGGTGGACTTCTTTTTCTTTACTTTTGACTACAAGATCATCGGCATGACACACGACTTGATGATGAATGAGTTCATTGAAGATTCGAGTCATAGGCCTCTGGTATGTGGCACTAGCTTCTTTAAGGCTGAAATTCATGACCTTCTAATAATAAATTTTGATCGGGGTTCAAAAAGTAGTATTTTTCTCATCTTCATAGGCCATCTTAATTTTGTTGTAGCTAGATGAGCCATCCATGAAAGAGAAGATTGCATGAGATGAGGTAATGTCCACCATCAGCTCTGGGATTGGTAGTAAAAATTCATTATTTGGACATGCCTTATTTAAGTCCCTAAAGTCAACACATATGTGAATTTGGCCCTTCTTCTTCTTAACTGGGATAACACTGGCCAAACATGTAGGGTATTTTTCTTTTAAGATGACACTAGAATCGATCGATTTCTTGACTTCAAAAATGACCTGTTGTTCAATATCTAATCGCATGCATCTAGGAGCATGCTTGATAAGGTTAGTGGTAAGCTTGATCACTAGTTTGTGGACTACTACATCAAGAGATAAACTAATCATCTCTTCATAACTCCATGTGAAGTAGTCCTTAAACTCATTCAATAGCTTAACTAAGTCATTTTTTTGGTTCAATAAGGAACTGATGTATGTTGCATAGATCTTCTTTAATCCCTAAGTTAATTTCTTTGAATTCATCAATGGTTGATTTGATTTCTTCTTCAAACTCTGGTGGTCTATCCTTGACTTGGAAATCATCTGAAGTTTTAAGCACTCCTCCTCATAAGTGTTAGTGTTATTTGAAAAGAACCTATCAAATTCTAAATGATTGGTGATGACTAGGTAGTAATTTTAATCATTGATTAGACCCACTGTACTGATCTTAATCCTTTTCTTGGTTGAGAATGTCGGCATTTGTTATCCCATAATCTCTTGAAGTAATATAGCCTGTGTTTAGACCAAGTATGTGGGATTAATCCCTACTTTGCTAAATTAAGAACATAAGGTGAGTACAAATCAAAAGAAAATTATATTAAATCTTTATATGAATCATCCTCAAGTTATACATCAACTTATTGACTTGAGGATGATGCTCCCAGAAAGAATCTTTGAGTATTCACATCTGTGGATGACTTAAGGGCTTCCTTAATTACCAAACCCTCAACTTTTTGTCAGAGTCCTATGGAGGGGCTATCTGCTCACTAGAACCAATGACTTGCTTACCCTTATCCTGAAGTGCTACTCTAGGAGTAGAACTTTACCACTACATAGGTTGACTTCAGAGACTTCATATGACAGGTTGGAAAAAAGTTCTACCTGCTCATCGGGTATACCTACAGCTTCTCCTATGGGATGCTTAGAGTCGGTTGACTCCAAGTCAATCTCAATGGGTGAACCCGATTGATTTAGAAAAGGAAAGTCTGATTCTGGATTAGAAGAGAAAGGATCAAAATTATTAGAGCTATTATAATTTTTTAGACTTGGAGTGCTTTCAATAAGAATAAAATAAAGAGCATCATAAATGGACAAGATGTAAGTGGAATCTATTTTATTCATTGATTTCTTTTTAGGTGGAGGTATATAATATAATCAATTAAAGTAAGTGGGGTAAAGGTTTTAGTGCCCTTGTCAGCTGATATGACACTCTTGTCAAAAGAAGAAATGGATGAAGTAGTAGCTGCAATGGTGGAGGGAATACTAGACTCGATGGGTGGTTACACTAATGAACTATCCAAGGAAAGTGTGGACTATTGCTGCTGCTGAGCTCCCACTTTTCTCAAGTTTTCTTTGTCAACCTGCAAACCTTCCTTGATGTTGGAGGTTTGAGCTACCTTAAGCATCTACAAGGAGAGTTTGTTGACCTTAGAAATAATCTTTAGAGGTTCAGAGATAAGGTCCCAACATTATTTTGCTTCCCCTAAGTGGTGATGACTACCACTGGCTTCTTTTCAAAAGCTTTCTTCAGTTTAGGCTTGGATGACTGGTCTTGGAAAAGTAACTATTTGTCTTCTCCTTGTAGACTAGCCACCTTGTTGATTAACTTCTCAAAGGTTTTGATTGTAAATCCTTTGAGCATAAAAGCAACTGAGCCATGAATATTCTTAAGAAGAGTCTCTATGCCATGTTATTTGGATAGCTGCGGTATATTTCATACTCAAGTTTTGCCACTTGAGAATATAATCAATGAAGATCTCACTAGGGTTTTATTGTGCTACAATGAGATAGCCCACAATCACCCTTTATTGAGCTCCAAAAAATCTCTTAATGAAAAGTTGTCCCAACTCAGCAAATAACTTTACCGAACCATTGGTAGTCAATCAATGCAATCCTCAAGACTATTGATAAATAAGTGAAAGAGAAGTGCATTGCTACCATGGGCATTGTAACAACTGGCTCTAAAGTGTGCTATATGCTGCCGAGGAATTCCACTGCCATCAAAAATCTTGAAAGAAGGTAGCACAAAACTTTTAGGATGCTGAACTGTAATAAATTCCTCTAGGTCTGGAATGAATGAGGTACCTTTTGCCAACGCTTCTCTCCTTCCACTATTTGTTTGAGGTCTCTCTCCTACATGAAGGTATTATCTATGACATTTTTATGCAGGCTACCATTGTCCTGATCTACAAGAGAGGTACTCTTGGGGCTTCTAAGACATGTAGAAGCTTAGATTGCTCAGCCTCCATAAGGCTAGGATGTAATGCTGGAGCTTCGTTCTCAAGTGCTAGTATTGCCACTAATAAATCCTCAACCTTCTTCTCCATCTTGTGGATTTAATCATCCTTTTGCCTAAGCTGCCGGAGGAGGTGTTGGGTTGAATGGATGGCATCATCTTCTTCAACCACAACACCTTCTTGGCTTTGATGGTCTAAGTGGAGGGAGCTTCCAGTATCTACCATGTGGACTTTGGTTGAATCCTCTAGAAGATCATCCTTATTGGGGTAAAAAGCTACCTTCCCCTTCTCTGAATCTGAATGATCTTTACTTAGAAGTCATCTCTTCTTAGCAAAGTAGTCCTCTAAGATGTCATCTATTGAACAATCTCCTACTTTGTCTGGCTGAACCAAAATAAAGACTCGCTAATGACCAACTGTGCAACTATGCTCATATGAATCTATGCAATGCATGTTGCCTACTAACGACACCTCAATGAGGAGGCTACCATGGGAACTCTAATGTCTCCTCCTTTGCAGTCCACCTGTGGTGGTACCATGGCTATGGTTATGGTGGTGGCATGACTACATTTCTTCACTCACCACAAGAAGGGAGGTCGAATGGGAGCTTGACCTCACTTAGAGTGAAGTAGATGGAGTGGGATCTTCTATCACCACAATGAGGACTTACTCTCTTGGATGTAGATCTTTGAACTTTCAAGGAAGGAGGGACCGACTAGTAACTGGACAGAATGGAGTGGTGTGATGGAGGTAACATCCGCCTTTCAGAGTTATCATGGTCGGTGGTGTCGATGAGTACTATACCATCTATGTGATCACCTCTTGATGATCTGGAAGTCAACAAGGGAAGAGCTCGACTACCTAGCTGAAAGCTCTTGTTCATGAACAACTCATCATTTTGTAGCTCATTTTCACTCCTCCTAACTAAACGAGCCAAACACAAAGTCATATTTCTTAGCAAAGTATATAAGATGTCATCTATGAACAATCATTTGTTCGACTGTTGCTCGATAATAAATAAAATTATATATATTATATTATATTATTATTATTATTATTTATAATATTATCATTATTATTATTGTATTACTATTATTTTTATTTATTACTATTATCATTTTATTATTATTATTTTATTTATTATTTATTATTATTATTATTATTATTATTATTATTATTATTATATACATATGAATACATTTACATATCACAAATGCAAGCATGGCTTAGTGGTTAAAACTTTTGTTATGAAAAAGATTGGCCCAAGTTCGAATCCTCCCTCTGTTAAAAATGTTTATTGTTCATGAATAGCTCGTGTTCAGCTCGTTAGCTCATTTAGTTAAACGAGCTAAACACAAACAGATATTTCAAGCTCGATATTTAAATGACCAACACTAAAATAAATTTCCCAGTAACACTAACAAGAGTTCTGCTGCCAAGCTCTCATTTACACCCCTATACCTAGCGTACCTCCATCTCTTCCTACCACCCACCAAGGATGCAACTTTGGCCTTGGTGGCCCTCTCTCAATGATATGGGAACTGATGCACCTAGGGATCACAGACCTCAGATTGAATAATGCACCAAAATCTGAGTGTCTGTAGGTTCTTCCAACCTGGTGAAGAACTATTCTGAGGCTAGCATAGAGTTTCTTCCTCTGCCTAGTTGGTACCTCATAGTAAGCTGGTGGTGGAGGAGATGTAGCAATCCTTCTTGCATCCTCCTCTCCATCTAAATCGGATAGTGGGTGGAATCTACTACCACCCAAGAAAGGGGAGACCGCTTGAGGAGAACCCTCCTCAGCAATATATGATGCAGTGTCTACCTCCCTAGCCGCTCTCTCTTGGTGCCGCTTGATCTTCCTACTTTTGATGTTGGTGTGGGAGAGATGATGTGGAGTCGGAAGCTTCCTCAAAGGTAGAGAGAATATCTCAGATGCTAAGATAGTCTTTCCCTTTGAGGGGACCAAGGAGGAGGTAATAGCTCGCACGGGAGCTGTAGTGGGAACAGTAGAAGTAGACTGAACTAGCACTGGCACTACGATAGGGGGACCTCCATAGCCTTCTTCCTCAAAGAGGGAAACTCAGGGTCGGACTCAACAACAAAGCGGCGGAGTGGCTTTTTCCCTACCACCTCCTCCTGTGAGACAGGAGGGCTACCCTTCAAATGTAATTCTAACCCCTCAAAGCCCACCAAAGTAAATCGTGGGTGGCCTCAATCGCGGGTGAGATTGGCTGATCATAGGCCAAGTCTACACTAGAGGGAAAGTGAAAACAAACTTGCTAGAGCCATGGCAAACTGCATCGATCAAGATTGAGCTTAATTGACTGCTCTGATATCTATACATGTGAAATTATAACCGAGTCATACTTTGACCTTAATATTTGCCTTTAATCATAAATTTCTAATTTGAATTCGGATTTTGAACCCACACACAACAAATTTAAGTATGTTAAGTGGGGTTCATTGAATTGGAGAGATTTAGAATTTTGAAGAGAGGCTTTGCCATAAGAATTGGTTTGTTGATTTTGGAACCTTCATCCAATAAATTAGGATATGTTGAATGAGGGTCCTCCATTTGGAGAGATTTCTAGAGATGATTTTATTTTGATAATCCTTTATTTTGAGATTTTAATTTTGGAGCATTCACTTAGCAAATTTAGGTATGCTAAGAGAGATCCAAGTACATGTTTGAAAATATTTTTGAACATATCTTTGTTGTTTATGATGATTGATTATCATGTATTTGATTTGTTTTGATTTGACAATGGGATCTTTACTTAACAAATTCAAGTATCCTAAGTGAATCCCAATGTGTTTGATGTATTTTGATTTGATTTTGAAAAATGAGACCCTTAACAAATTTGGTATGTTAGTTAGGACTCAAGTGTGTTTAATATATTTGAAAGTGAGATTCTTACCTAATAAATGTGGTATGTTAAGTAAGATCCAAAATATTTGATGTTTTGTTTTGATTTGAAAAGTGAAATCTTTATTTAATAACTTGTTATGTTAAGTAGGGCTGAAGTGTGTTTGTTGCTTTGATTTGAAAATAGGGCTCTTACTTAACAAATGTGGTATGTTAAGTAAGGTCCAAAAATGTGTTTGATTTTAATTCAAAAGTGGTGAACTCTCATTTAACAAATGTGGTATGTCAAATGGAGTTCAATTTGATTTTCATGATGTTTTTTGATTTTATAAAATGGAGATTCTCATTTGACAAATTTGGGTATGTCAAATGGATGTCAATTGTGTTTAATTTGTTTTTGATTTGAAAAAGAGAACTCTACTTAGCAAATGTGGGTATGCAAAATGAGATTCAAAATATATATCTTGACTTTGTGTGTGATATTACTTTTGAAAAGAGGGGAACTCTAACAAATTTGAGTATGTTAAGTGAGGTTCAATTATATGTTTATTTTGATTTTAAAAATGGAACTCCATTTAACAAATTTGGGTATTTTAAATGGAGTTGGTTAATTGATTTTATTTTAAGAAATGTGCTTTTTAAAAATCTTTGAAAGGGGTTTTGTTGATTGTAAATTTGATTTTGATTTTTTTGAAGAGGACCCTCATTTAACAAATTTAGGTATGATAAATGAGGTTTGATTGTCTTTAGTTTAAAGATCTGAAAATTTTATATTTTGAAAACTTTGAGTGAATTTAAAAATGATTATGTAGAGGAATCCTCCCAGTGAATCACCGAGAAAAATCTTTTATTTATTTTGGAGGTAGGACATGACATAGATCTTAGGGTTATTTATTGAAGTGATAGGGTATTATATAAAGGTATGATTCACTATCTTGAAAGATATAAATCATCACCCTATAATGGACCTAATCACTAATAAGGACTCTAAAGTATGATGGGTCTTGAATGTATAAGGACTCTAGATCTTTCCTCTACTTTACATGGAAAAGTAAAATAGGGTTTATATTAAGCTAGGTTCATTAAGTTCCCTATGGAGGCAAGCCTCTAGAGTTAATTACATTATAAGAAATGGAAATTCCTTAGGAATACTCTCGATTAAAGTAGAAATTAAGGTCTCCAAATATTTCAAGGCTAGATTATCATAGGATTATTTGTATTGGAAAAATCTAATGGGATTATTCAAGGAGAGGACTTGTTATTGAAGACAAAGAGAATGAGTAAGAAATCCTCAGGATACTAGCAAGCCTAGTGAGTATTCCAATCTATCCTATGCTTGGGCTTTATATGTTTGAAGTTGAAGAGATTGAATTTTTTGAAGTTGACATTTTATTAGAAAGCTAGGACTTATAATCCAACAATATAAGATTATGGAAATGCCTAAGAGGTTAGGATTTATGCTAGTAGCCTGAAGAAAATAACTACCTCAGATCCTAAATCTCAGGAGATTTGGCAAAAGCTAAAGCTTGACCTAAGTCTAAGCGATGATGGGTTTATGGTTTACCTCCACAAGAGAGGATAAACCACCTAACTAGTGGGATTACAACTGCTTAGAGTGGTAACGACTATTTCACTCCCTATGCTTTAATTTCATGTAGGCAAGTCTTATGAGTTGCAAGATAGCTAGAATAGTTATTATTTAGAAAAAGACTAGAGCCCTTAAACCTACTCCCTAAGAGACTAAAGCATGAGTGGTATGAGTAATGACTTAATTTACAAATGCAAAATCTTTTTAAATTTTATTTCAATTTTGACACTTCTTTTTGACAAAGGCTTTAGGATTTTAATGCCTATATGCACAATGAAAATATGTTATGGGCTAAATCAGCTAGAATAAGGTGTTCTCAAGCACAAGGGATGCCCTCATAGGTCAAGCATTCCCCTGTCGTACAAGGATGGAGATCCTTCATGTTCAAAAGAGAAATAATATGCATGCATGTTGTGAGACTTTCTACCATTCAGCTAAGGGGTTGCTAAATATTTTAATTATCTTATTTAAAACCAAAGTTGTATGTTGAGGTTATGAGTTATTTTAAATTTTAATTATGATTTATTAATTGGGCTAGAGAAATTAGTTTTATCTTAAAAGCCTAATCATATCCAGGCCACACATGAAAGCATCAAACATATAAGAAACTAAGAAAACATGTTGTTTCTAATGCACAATCTAAACATAGCATCAAACAATTTTATAGACTACCATAAAAGAATAAAAGGCTAGTGCGATCGACTTTCACCGTACAACCCGAAAAGAGAAATTGGGTAGCCGAGCTCTACCCTTATACAACTCGGTATATAAAAGAATAATTATAGTTACAAATAATAAAAGCTTTGGGGGGTCTTCAAGTCTTCATTATTCATGTCTCCTTCATTTCTTTATATATTTTCTTCTTTTGATGTGGTAGACTTCAAGGCATCACATGGCACCCTAGGACTAAACCTTCTAGCCAATGCTCATCCTAAACCCCCCATAGTACTAATCCTAAGTCTAATTGCAAAATTACATTAAAAATATGAAATGTAAATCTTACTACACACAAAATAAGTGTTAGCTAAACACACATATAGCCCAAGTAGTTATATTTATAATTTGGACTTAACCATGCACATGGGTAACCAACCCACCTATCTATCTTGGATTATGCTTAAGGACTTAAGCAACACGCAAAACATTTATATTTATTTTTAAGCGGCCCCTTAAGCAAAATCCCTTGCAAAAAACAAAGGTAGACTATCAACAACCTAACATCCGGCCTACGATACACATTCCTAACATCCAGTCTAAAAGATTATATCACAGAACAAAACACAACATCATCCATACAATCAACCATCTTCTATGTGACCCTAGTATTAATGTGAAAAAAGGCTTGTGTGACTCTTTAGTTTAAGTTTCAATTTGGTGTTTGAATTTGTTTAGAATTTTCCTTTGGGTGGTTTCAATTTAAATGATTTAATGTTTTATTTTCCATTTTATTTCACTTTTATTTGGTTAAAGTGATTTAGTTTTCAGTAGAATAATTCTATTTTTGGATGAAACTCACTATATTCTACATCCTAACTCCTAATAAGTCTAATTAATGTCTTTAAGTATCTTAATTAGCACATTTGAATTTATGTGATTGATTCGATTTGATTAATGTTTGTTTGATTTAATTTAGATTTTTAAAATTTGAGTTTACTTAATCTTCATGTATTTTGATTGAATAATTTTGGATTAAATATTTTGATTTAAATAAATTTTGATAATTCAATATCCTTAATATCTAATGAAGTTTAAGTTTGTTTAATTTCATATATTTTGATTGATTAATTTTGGATTAGATATTTTGATTTAATTAAATTTTGATTATTCAATATTCTTAATATCTAATGCTTTTTTGTTTTAATTTCATATGCTTATTGTCATTTTGATGTTTGTTTAAATTCATTGATTTTTATTATTTTATTTGAGTTTGATTTAGATTGGTGAATGTATTTTAATTTACTTGTGATTTATTTAAAGTTTAATGTGTTCTTTTATTTGAATTCCAATTAAGGGTTTACCTTATTAAATTTAGCTATTTAGTTTATATAAATGATTATCTCTTTAGCTTAATGATTATTCTCTTATCTTAGTTTAATAAGTTTTTTTTATTTGGATTTTATTTTTTAACTTATTTTGATATTGATTAGAATTTGGAGTAATTGTACATATGATTTAATAACTTTAGAGTTTATATTTAATTTTATGTTCATTTGAATTTGATTACGATATTTAGAATATGAATTATACAAGTTTGCTCTTTTTCTTGACTTTAATTGTCTATGTCCTAAGGGATGTGAGTTTATATATATATATATATATATATATATATATATAAATGTGATTTGAATTAGTTATGAATTCCTCCAAAATTTTATATGAATAACTAATCAAATAAAGCTTAGCCAAATGTAATAGTTGAGTTAATTATAATTAAGGATATGTCACATAACTAAATTTTCTTTTTGATTTTAGAATCAACATATGATAATTAAAGATTAAATTGATTTTATAATTGACTTTCAAAAATTATGTTCAAACAAATTTTTATATTCCATTGTAATATTTGTAATACTATTGGTTTAGTTAATTTTTTTCTCTTTTTATACTAAGTTTTACTTAGATTTTATGATAATTTAATTTTCACCCTTTTCTATTTTGTTTGTTCACATATTATTTCTTTTTTCTTGTTTTGATTGGAATTCTAAAGGTTGATTAACTTCTTTTATAAGATCTGATTGAATTTAATAATAAATAAAAGTGGATTAATCATGATCATTGATCAAAATCAAATGACCCGAGTTAATCATGGCTTGATAGGTGGAATCAAATCACTACATTCGACCTAATCAAAACTATTAATTTCAAACACATAAAATAAATAGTTTTGCTCTTGTCTCTAAACTCTTTCCAAAGGATTAAAAAGTAAGTGCACGGGTTCTAAAGGTTGGATCCTAATGACCCTCACATTCAACACATCAAACATAAGATCCCTAAGGCTTTCTAAGCGTTTAAGAATTACACCTCATTGGAGCTAATGTCCGATGGATTCTGACTAAGAGGTGGCTTCGTTTAGAAGAAATGAAGCCCTATTGAATGCTTGTTGGGTTGGATCAATACTTCTGCTAGCATTCCTTTTCTTAGCTCATATGGTTCACTTTAAACGCTTCCTCACTGATTGAAGATAGTGTTGGATGAATTGGTCAATTTGAATAGCTTACTTAAGACATGAGGGAGATTTGTCAGATTTTTCTACACCTCCTCCAAGTATCCCATAAGCTCACTCACGGTCCTTTGCTTTATCATTCCCATGGACAAAAAATTAGAAGCAAGGCGGAGGATCCTTATCTGGCGCTTGGGTTGTGTAGAGAATAGTAGTTCAAATGTAGGCGATAAGGAAACTGGATGGAGAATAGGAAGTGGAATCTGACTCGAACAAGGAAAAGAGGTTCAACATATAAGGAGATTAAAGTTCTGCAGAATTTTGTAAGGAAAGGCGAGAAGATCAAGTGTTGGCTATCTAGTAGAGGAAGAGGCGAGAGGAGAGGCCAATGTTGTACCATGATATTGAACCAAAATGAGAGGGAGAAGAATGCTTGACGAAAAGAGTTAAAAGTGGACTGGATTTTGCATTGAGTTGGAGCGATGAATATTCTCACAGGTTATAATGCCTCTAGACTTGTGGGCTCGGGGATGAAGCTTGCTTATGGATAAGAGTTTTGGGCATGAGTCTCTGGCTTGGTATACTCGAACAAGGAAAAAGTGTGAGGCTAGATTTGATCGAGGAGGAAGAATAGAACTAGTAAGAGGATGAGATGCTACTTGCGTGCGGCTGATATGGAGAGTGAAGACAGACGTATGAAGGGACTCGAATCCCATGTGCCTAAGCTTCGATCAGATGAAATGAGATGCAAGGATGGCTTTGACTACTCTTTCATGAGGGAAGATGAGAGAGAGGTCAGGCTTCTCTTAAAAAAAATGGGGCGAGGTTTTTTATGCAGAGGAAAAAAGCTCTACTTTCTCTGTTCCATCCAGTTCATGGGGACGAAAATAGAGGAGGAGATAGTGCTTGGCAAACATGGAAAGGAGTCTCATATTATTTTTTTAGTCAAGGATGGGAGGCTTTGTATGGAGAGAGAGAGAGAGAGAGAGACATAGAGATGGCTCAGTGCGTGCTCAATGGTAAAAATATTATTTTTTTTATTTTTTTTAAAGCTGGAGTAGATTTTCATTTGAATAGAAAATAAAAAAAAATTATTAGAGATTCACATGAAATAAAAAAAGACTTCATGCTTTTGCTAGCTTTAATAAAAGAGTGATGTCCAAATTTATTATTATTTTATTTTATTTTATAACGAGATAAATGTGATGAGAATGATAGCATAAATAAATGATAAATATATATATATATATATATATATATATATATATATATATATATATATATATATATATATATATATATATATATATATATCTCTTATATATATATATATAGGATGGCATTTTTTGTTATAATTATTTTTAGACTTAATCTTTTTTATTTATAAATCTTAACAATATTTAATAATTTTGATATTATAGTTTTAATTTAAATGAAGTTTACAAATTATATATATTATAATTAATGATTATTCAAATTGTATATTTATTATTTATTTAGTAGTTAATTATTTTGATTTTTTAGTTAAATTTATATTTGATGTTCAAATTTAATTATATTTCTATTTTAATTATGCAATGACAATGTTGATTATTATTATTTTTTCTTTTGGTATATGATTTATTTTTAATTTTTATAGTTTGATTAGCTTGCTAATTATATTTTATTTAAGTTGGGCTTAATTGATTCAAATGATCATTTTACTTCAATTATGGTGTGTTTGGGTTGCACTCATGTTTGATTAAGTGTTTAAGATGATTTGGAGTTATTGATCTCACTTGATTTGATGTAGATTTAGATTTAAGACCATTTTGATAAAAATTAGGCTTAATGGGCCACATTGGACTTATTTGAGTTAAATGATCAAATTTATTAAATTAAACCCAAAGGTTGGCTAAATTTTATCTAATTATAAATTTTAAATGATTTTGGATGTTTGATTTAAATTAATTTTTAATTTAATTTGTATTTAGATTTAATAGGACCCATTTGGGTTTACTTGGGTTAGGTGGCCAAATCAACCCATTTGGATCTTCATTAAATTTAGATTTGTTTAGTTTTATTCTCAAATATGTTCATTTGATGATTTTGTTTCTTCGGAGTGACTCAATTTGATCAAAGTTTAATTTGTTAACTTTTGACATAGTTGATCCCACGTGGGTCAACTGTAGGTCAAATGGCATATTTGTTATTTTTTTCCCATCATGATTTATTTTTTAGTCTGTTTGTGTTTATGCATTATTTTCATGTTTTTTATTCAATTTAATTTTGTTTAATTTTGATTTAATTTGATTTTATTTGGACTTAGGTGATTTGGAGCTTATTTGAATATTTTGGGTCAAATGGGTTAGGTTAGGTTTTACCTTAGCTTAATTGATTTGATTTTAGATTTTGGTATGGCTTGAAGTGATGATTTAAGGATTAATTAATTTATGAAAATCAATTGAGTTAGGTTTGATTTGGATGAGATTTGGAAAAGTCCATGAAATTGGCTTAAGGGTTTGGATTTGGATTTGATTTGATTTGGATTTAGGTTTGGAATATGATTTGAAGTTGAGTTTGAGTTTGAATTTGATAAATTGATTGAAGGGTTGAATTAATCTTTGAGAAAATCAATTGAATTTGGATTGATTTGGATTTGGCTAAGGCTAAGTCCATAAGATAAATAATAGGGTTTAGGAAGGATTTTAATTTTAGATTCGATAATGGGCTTCAATCAGTTGATTTGGATTTGTATTTGAATTTTGATATTTATATTGAATTTGAGATTTGGTCTGAGAAGGTGAACATAGGTCAAATTTAGACTATAGAGTAGGTGAGTCTCCTTAATTCCTAAGGCATAGCCTAATCCTATGGTTAACCTTTCTTAGTCTTTAAGCTTAGGTTAAGTGTTCACCTAATTACTAGAAGTGTCTTATTACTAAGGAATTTTAGCATCTAAAAGACTCTCTGGTCAAAGAAGAAGAGGTTGAGAACTCACTCCAAAAGTGAGGTCAATAATGGCTTTTAGGGTTTAGGGTTTAGGTTCTAGGTTTAGGGTGCTGGTTTAAGATTATGGTTTAAGGCTTTTGATTTTTTTCTTTAACAGAGAACAAATTCAGATTCAACATTTCTTCTTTTTAATTTCTTCAACCAAGTAACACACCAATTTTTCTAAGATACAAGAGGCACATAGACAAAAATTAGCACACAGAGTAAATCAAAAACCTTAGATAACTAAAATTGTCTCTACTGTAAAGACATAGTTCCATAAGTAGCAGATAGGATCATTCTTCCATTTCTCGGTTCCCATGAGAACCACCTCTCAAGTAGCAAGATCCACCATCATATCCTAGATCTCTCCCTCCACCACCATCACAACTATAACCTCTGTCGCTCCTCCCACTTCCATAACCACCACTTCACTGACCACCATGTCTATATCTACTAGCACCTCTAGATCCCCCACCACCACTACTAACTATCGCCTTTTCTTACACCACCATCGCCAGATCTAGACTGAGCATGGTTGACGGGGATGTTCCTACCATCAGGGTTTAACCCATTCTTAGAGTTTAGGTTTAGGTTTGTTAGGTTTTAGGGTTTAGGTTTATTTTTTAATTTATTTAGTTACTTTAAGTTTTGGTTTAGGGTTTGGGTTTAGGGTTAGCTTTAAGGTTTAGGTTTTAGGGTTTATGCTTTTAGGTTTAGGGTTTTAGGGTTTATTAAATTTAGGTTAGTTTAGGGTTTAGGTTTATGGTTTAGTTTAGGTTTAAGTTTTAGGGTTTAGTTTGAGTTGAGGGGAGGGTTTAAGGTTTATAGTTTAGGGTTATTTTAGTTTAATGTTTAGGGTTTAGGAGTTTAGTTTATGATTTAAGTTTAGGTTTAGGGTTGTAAGTTTAAGGTTTATATTTTAGGTTTAGAATTCAGTTTAAGTTTAAGTTTATTTTAAGGTTTAGGTTTGTTTAAGGGTTTAAGGTTTTAGTTTAAGGTTTAGGTTTAGGTAAGTTTTAGGTTTTAGGTTTAAGGTTGAGGTTTTAAGTTAAGGTTTAGGGTTGTTGGTTTAGGGTCTAGGGTTTAGAGTTTAGGGTTTAGGCTTAAGGATTTATTGTTTAGGATTTAGAGTTTAGTTTTAAGTTTAGTTTACTTCTAGGTTTATTTTTTGCTTTAGATTTTTATATAGTTTTTATTTTATTTTATTTTTGATTTATTTTATTTTATTTTAGGTTTAGGTTTATTTTCTTTTTAGGTTTAGGCTTAGGTTTAAGTTTAGGTTTTAGTTTATAATTTTATTTTATCTTTTTTATTTCATTTTAGTTTAAGTATATTTATTTATTTTACTTTTAAGTTTTATTTAGTTTAGGTTTAGATTTTTTTCTATTTTAGAGTTTAGGGATAGTTTAGTGTTTTGGGTTTAGGGTTTAGAGTTTAGGGTTTAGGGTATTGGCTTTAAGGTAAAGGGTTTTTGGTCTAGGGTTTAGGGTTTAGGGTTTACAATTTAGAGTTTACAATTTAGGGTTTAAGGTTTAGGGTTTAGGGTTTTAGTGTTTGGGGTTTAGGGTTTTAGGGTTTAGGTTTTAGGTTTAGGGTTTAGGTTTTAGTTTAGAGTTTAGTGTTTTTGGTTTTTTTAAAATAGAGAACAAATTTAGATCCAACATTTCTTGTTTTCGATTTCATCAACCAAGTAATGCACTAAGTTTTCTTAGACACAAATGACAACATAGATAAAAAATGAGCATAGATAGAGCAAATCAAAAACCATAGATAACTAGAATTGTCTCTACTCTAATGACACAATTCCATAAGCAGAAGATCAGATCGTCCGTTCTTCAATTTCTCCAGTTCCCATCAGAACCACCCTGGCCTCTCAAGTAGCGGGATCCACCATCACATTACCGGTCTCTCCTTTCGCCACCACCATAGTTGTAACCACCGTCGCTCCTCCTAGGTCCATAACCACCATTGCTCCAACCACCACCTCCATATCCACCAACACCTCCAAATCCACAACCACCACTATGATAACCACTGCCTCTACCTTTGCCTCCACCACCAGATCTAAACTAAGCCTGGTAGATGATGATGTTCCTACCGTCAAGGTTCTGCCCATTGTTTTGGTTGAGGTTCAGATTAAAGTTCATTAGGATTGAGGGTTTAGGTTTATTTTTTAATTTATTTAGTTACTTTAGGTTTAGGTTTAGTGTTTAGAGTTTTGGTTTTAGGGTTAAGGGTTTAGGGGTTAGGATTTTTGATTTATGATTTTAGGGATTCCACTTTCAGGGTTTAGGGTTTAGTGCTTTTTAGGGTTTACGATTTAGGGTTTAGGATTTAGAGTTTACAATTTTTTTTAAATTAAGTAAATCGATAAATTTAGGTATATTTAGTTTATTTTATTTTTTTTAGTTTTATTTAGGTTCATTTTTTATTTAGTTTAGTTTATTTATTTTAGTTTTATTTATTTTAGTTTAGGTTTTTTATTTTAGTTTATTTTTAGGTTTAGGTTTCAATTTAGGTTTAGGTTTTTTTAGGTTTAAGTGTTAGATTTTTTTTAAGGTTTATTTTTAGGTTTTATTTTTTAATTTAGGTTTAGGTTTATTTTTAGTTTATATTATATTATTTAGTTTAGGTTTATGTTATATTTATTTTAGTTTAGTTTATTTTAGCTTATGTTTAGGTTTATTTTAATTTGATTATTTTATTTTTATTTTAGATTTACATTTTTTTAGTTTAGGGTTTAGGTTTTATTTTTTATTTATTTTTAGGTTTCATTTGAAGGTTTATTTCTTAGGGTTAGGTTTTTATGTAGTTTTTATTTTATTTTATTTTTATTTTGTGTATAATTTTTATTTTATTTAGCATTTTTATTCTTAGGTTAAAGAAATCTTATAGTTTAGTATAGGTTATTTCTAATTTTAATTTAATTTATTTTTATTAGTTTATATTATTTTATTTTTTGATTTAGGTTTAAGTTTTTGTTTAGATTGTCTTTTTATTTAGGTTCAGGTTTTTTTATTTATATTATTTTTAGGTTTCATTTTGTTTAAGTTTAGGATTTTAGGTTTTTAGGATTATTAGTGTTTATGGTTTAAGGTTTTAGGTTTTAGGGTTTAGGGTTTAGGATTAGGGTTTAGGATTTAGGGTTTAGGGTTTAGTGTTTAGGCATTAGGGTTTAGGATTTTTAGGTTCATTTAGGGTTTAGGCTATAGTCTTTAGGGTTTAGGGTTTAGGGTTTAGGATTAGTTTAGGGTTTATGGTTTAGAGTTTTAGGGTTTAGAGTTTAGGATTTTGGATTAGGGTTAGGGTTTAGGGTTTAGGGTTTAGGTTTGGATTTTTTAGGGTTTGGGGTTTATGGTTTTGGGTTTAGGACTATAGTTTTAGGGTTGTAGGTTTAGAGTTAGTTTTAGGGTTTAGAATTTAAGGCTTAGTGTTTAGGATTTAGGCTTTAGGTTTTTTTTTTTAATTAAGTAAACTGGTAAGTTTAGGTTTATTTAGTTTATTTAGTTCATTTTTTATTTATTTTAGTTTATTTTATTTTATATTTTTATTTAAGTTTATTTTTTATTTGAGTTTATTTATTTTAGGTTTATTTATTTAAATTTAGGTTTTTTATTTTTATTTATTTTTCAAGTTTAGGTTTAGGTTTTATGTTTATTTTTTAGTTTTGTTTTATTTTTATTTTTATTTATATTTTAAGTTTATGCTTAGGTTTTTATTTTGTTTTTTAGGCTTAGGTTTTAGGTTTCTATTTTAGATGTATTTTAGGTTTTTTTAACTTTAGGTTTGGGTTTATTTTTAGTTTATTTAATTTTATTTTATTTATTTATTTATTTGGTTTAGTTTATTTTAAGTTTAGGTTTAGGTTTTAATTATTTTAGTTTACTTTAATTTATTTTAGGTTTAGGTTTATTTTTTTATTTTAGATATAGTTTTTATTTTATTTAGTTTTTTTTTTAAGTTTAGTTTAGGTTTTTATTTATTTTATTTTAGTTTAATGTTTAATTTTTATTCTAGTTTTTTTAAGGTTTAGGTTTAGGTTTAGGTTTTAATTTAGGTTTTATTTTATTTTTATTTTATTTTATTTTTTTAGGTTTAGGTTTTATTTATTTATTTTATTTTTAGGTTGTATTTAGTTTAGGTATAGTTTTTAAGTTTTTAGGGTTTAGGGTTTTGGGTTTAGTGTTGTAGTTTTTAGGGTTTAGGGTTTAGGGTTTTAGGGTTTAGGGTTTAGGCTTTAGGGTTTAGGGTTTAAGGTTTAGGGTTTTAGGTTTATGTTTAAGGTTTAGGGTTTAAGGTTAGTTTTAAGGTTTAGGGTTAAGGTTCTGGGTTTTTTTTTCATTTTCTTTTAAATTAAGTGAACAGGTAGATTTAGGTTTATTTAGTTTATTTTATTTCTAATTTAAATTTTAGTTTAGTTTACTTATTTAGGTTTATTTATTTTATTTTAGGTTTATTTTAGTTTATTTTTTTAGTTTAGGTTTAGGTTTAGATTTATTTTTTAGTTTAGTTCTATTTTTATTTTATTTTTTAGATTTAGGCTTTATTTTTTATTTTTAGGTTTAGGTTTAGCTTTTATTATTATTTTTTTAGGTTTAGGTTTTTGGTTTTTATTTTAGGTTTTTTAAGGTTTCTTTTTTTTTTTACTCTAGGTTTAGGTTTATTTTTAGTTTATTTTATTTTATTTAGTTTAGGTTTATGTTTAGGTTAAGTTTATTTTAGGTTTAGGTTCAAGTTTTATTTATTTTAGTTTAGGTTTATTTTTTTTTATTTTAGGTTTAGGTTATTTTAGTTAGGGTTTAGATTTTATTTTATTTATTTATTTTTAGGTTTATTTTATAGGTTTAAGTTTTAATTTAATTTTTATTTTATTTTATTTTATTATTTTATTTTTATTTTAGGTTAAGTTTTTTATTTTATTTAAGCATTTATTTTTTTTTATTTTGTTTAGTTTAGGTTTTTATTTATTTTATTTTAGTTTAATTTATAAATTTTATTTATTTTATTTTTAGGTTAAGGTTTAGGTTTAAGTTAGGTTTAGGTTTTTGTTTAGGTTTTTATTTTATTTTATTATTTTATATTATTTAGGTTTAAGTTTTCTTATTTATTTTAATTTTTGGTTTTATTTAGTTTAGGTTTAGGATTTTAGGTTTTTAGGGTTTTGGGTTTAGGGTTCGGGGTTTAGGGTTTAGGGTTTAGGGTTTGAGGTTTAAAGTTTAGGGTTGTAGAACTTATGATTTAGGGTTTAGGGTTTAGGGTTTGTTTTAGGGAAATGGGGCTTGTTTATTTTTATTTTTATTTTCTTTTTAAGTTTAGATTTAGTTTTTAGTTTAGGCTTTTATTTTATTATTTTATTTTAGTTTAGGTTTTCTTATTTATTTTATTTTTAGGTTTTATTTAGTTTAGGTTTAGGTTTTTAACTTTCTAGGTTTAGGGTTTAGGATTTGGGGTTTAAGGTGTAGGGTTTAGGGTTTAGCATTTTGGGTTTAGTGTTTAGGTTTTAGGGTTTAGGGTTTAGGGTTTAGGATATTGGGTTTAGGTTTAGGGTTTAGGGTTTAGGTTATGGGTTTGTGGTTCAAGTTTTAGTTTAGGGTTTAAGTTTTTTTTTTTTAAACAAAAAACAAATTCAAATTTAACATTTATTCTTTTCGATTTCATCAACCAAGTAGCTGACTAAGTTTTCTAAGATACAAGTGATGACAAAGATAAAAAAATGCATGGGCAAATCAAAAACTTAGATAATTAGAACCATCTCTCAATGTAAAGAAGCTGAGGCCAGTTCTTGTTCTCTGATTCCCAGACTCAGGAAATCCCATCCCTATCTCTCCCTCCACCACCAAACCCGTCCTACGCCTCCACCACCACTTTGCCGCCACCACCTCTCCACCCACTTGAGATCCCCACCACCCTTTGCGATGCTCCTGCCTTCTCCATCATTAGATCTAGACAAAGCCTCCTTGACAGTGATGTTCCTGTCACCAAGGTTTTGCCATTCTTAATGTTTATGTTTATTAGGTTTTAGGGTTTAGGTTTATTTTTTAATTTATTTAGTTACTTTAGGTTTAGGTTTAGGGCTTGTGGGTAAGGTTTAATTTGGGGTTTAGAGGTTTTATGATTTTAGGGTTTAGGTTTGGGTTTTTGAGCTTTAAACTTTAGGCTTTTAGGGTTTATAGTTTTAGTTTAGGGTTTAGTTTAGGTTTAGGGTTTTAAGTTTAGTTTTAAGGAATTTAAGGTGTAGGTTTTAGGGTTTAGAGTTGTAGAAATGACAGATTTTAGGAACAGGTTTAGGAGTTTATTTTTAGGGATTTAAAGGTTTCAAGTTTGAGGTTTAGTGTTAGGTTTTAGGGTTTATCATTTTGGGTTTATGGTTTAGTGCTTTGGCTTTAGGGTTTAGGGTTTTTGAGGTGTAGGGTTTAGGGTTTTTAAGGTTAGTTTAGAGTTTAAGGTTTAGGGTTAGTCTAGGGTTTAAGGTTTAGGTTTTATGGTTTTTTAGGGTTTAAGGTTTAGTGTTTAGGGTTTAAGGTTTTAGAGTTTAGGGTTTAAGGTTTTTTAGGGTTTAGGGTTTAGGATTTAGTGTTTAAGGTTTAGGGTTGTAGGTATAGGGTTTAGGATTTAAGTAGTTTTCTTTTAAACTAAGTAAAACTGTAGGTTTAGATTTATTTAGTTTTTTTATTCCAATTTTTTTTTTATTTTTTTATTTAGGTTTATCTTTATTTTTTTAAGTTTAGTTTATTTATTTTAGGTCTAGTTTTTTTATTTAGGTTTATCTTTTAAGCTATAGTGTTTTTGGGTATAGGGTTTAGGGTTTTAGGGTTTAGGGTTTAGAGTTTAGGGTTTAGGGTTTTATGGTTTGATGTTTAGGTAGGGTTTAGGGTTTAAGTTTTAGTTTAGGTTTTTATTTTATTTTATTTTATTTTTTTATTTAGGTCTAGGTTTTAGGGTTTAGGGTTTATGGTTTATGGTTTAGGGTTTTATGGTTTAGGGTTTAAGATTTAGGGTTTAGTGTTTAGGGTTTAGGGTTTTTTGTGTTTAGAGTTTAGGGTTTAGGGTTTAGGTTTTCGTTTAGGGTGTAGGGTTTAGGGTTTTGGGTTAAGGTTTAGGGTTTTTTTTTGAGAAAATTAGGATAATTTTATTGCCACAAAATAAGGAGAACAAAGTTCTTAAAGGGGATAAATATCTAAGCTAATGCTCAAAGAGCTACAATAAAACCTAAAGAGATGAATCCCCAAACTATTACAATATTAAATAAAGAGAAGCAATTGAAAAACTAAATCAGTCATAATAGAAGATCCATATTAGTAATAGCAAAATCCACTTGATTTCTTTGATAATAGCAAAATCCACCTTCTCTTAACTATAAAAAATGACATACTAAGGAGAGGATGACAATTAAGTAGGCATAAAGAAAGTAGCAAGAGAAAGCAAAGTAAAGAAATGGCTCAAGCTCAATCATAATCATCTTAGGAGCAATACTATATGTAAGCATCAAACTTTTAGATGAAGGGTTACAATTACATATAATGCCAAAAAAAGAAGAGGGAAACATCAAGGCCGTCATAGCCGACTCATCTAGGTAGTCATCATCAGAGATCATCATCAATCAAGCTTGCAAGTCCTCCAACTAGGAAGAGAACACCCTAGCATAAAGCCACCAAAATAACCAAGCGGTAAAGACATACTAATAGCCATCCATCAAGCACAACAACAATACATCAGGAAAACCACCAAAGCCAACACCAAAAGCGAGGAGAAATATCAAAAAGAGCAAGCATCATTAATAGGGATAACAACATAGTCTAGAAAAGATAGGACCAAAGCCAAGGAACCATCCCTAGATTATCTCCAAACAAACTAATACCCAAATACCCAAATGGGGGGACAACCAACAACACCACAAATCCAATCCAAGCGAGAGGATAACTTGACAAGCAAGAGATAAAGGGAGATGCCTCTCCACCAAGATAGATACAAACAAATGACCAAAGGGGCATCCAGGGAGGCTCTGACTAAGAATAGCCAGGATGTAAAACCACCACCACAAACCATGAGCGGATTAGGAAACAAGGAGAGCAGAATACACTAGAAAGAGGTAATAACCATAAGCAAAAGAAATTCCTAGACACCAAACCAAGGCACCGCAGGAGGCGACCACTAAGCGACCTTCAACCAGTAAAATAAAATGACAACAAACCAAAATCCAAGACCAAAAAAACTACAAGAGCTCACCATCAATAAAACAAAAAGCGACCAATAAAAGCCACCCGATACACGACAACAAACATTTATTCGGAGAAAATAGACCAACAACTAAGCAGCCACCCAGATAGAAAAAAAGAAAAAGATAAGTAGTTGTAGCCAAGAGAGGAAGACCATTACAATAGGAGGTTAAAAACACAACCAAAAGAACTAAACCAAAAATAATAATATGAATCACCATGCCCCAATCAACAAAATAAGAAAATTTAATAGCCAACAATCAGCCTCCACCAGGTGAAATCCAAACCAAAGGTATACCACCAACAACCCGCCAAATATGCCACCAATAGAGGAGATAAAACCAACCAACACAGCCACTCAGTCAACCAACCCAGCCCACCAAGCCAATCATGACCGGCCAACAAGGCCACCCAAGCAACCACATGGCGAAGATCCAACTTAGATAAGGAAACCAGGAGGAAGGATAGATAGAAAGCATAAGCAACCCAATAGGAGGCCACCAAAATAATAAGAAATATTTATGGTAATCACCCAGACTAGACAAGCGTGGAAAGGCAAACTGGGAGGACCACCCTGAATCAACAAACCAGGGAGGAAAGGAACCTAACTAGAGCAAAATAAGGTCTCTTCCAGACCCTAGAGAATAAACAGCCACCACCAAAGAGAAAATAGGAAGGCAACAACCACAAAACATAAACCTTCAAGCCACAAATCAGAGGGAACAACCAACAATATGTAGCCATCGAGCCAAAATAAGAAAGTAAAGCAACAACCACCAAAAAGCTAACACTAAGATAGAATTGAGATGATTAACAACAACCTTCAAATAAACACCACCCAAGACAACCTGATAAAGGGTAGAAACAAATATCAACATCAACCAAACAAGGCAACACTCATAGAAAATGAGGTTCGCCAAAACCCACAAAAAGAACAACAAGGAGCAATCCAAATATGGGAGCATGCAAAGACATCAATAAAAGGCTCAAAGAAAACACCATAGCCAAAGACCAATAAAAAAACACAAGTTAAAGTAGTAAAAGGTTCAAAGTTATCTAGATTAAAGCCTCTCGGTTTAGGTAAGTTTTTATTATCTAATATAGTGAGCTCATTTATTTGACAATTGGCTAGGAAATCTGCACAAGCATTACCTTCATGAAGAATATGAGAAATTTTTTAACAAACTTGCGAGAGGATGGTTTTAGTGTGATTAAGGAGATAAAATAAGTCAATATTCTCCATTTTATTAGAAGTGAGCATATCAGGTAAAAGAAGAGTGTCAACTTCAATCCAAATATTAAAGAGGCCTTTGTTCAAAAAAATATCAATAGCTTTTTTAACAACCATAAGCTTAGCATAAATAAGAAAGAGTAAGCTTTGAGGGGATAAGAAAAAGCACAAATGACAGTACCTTTGGAATCCCTAATAATGCCACTACAACCATATTTACTATGTGAAACTGAAACATCAGTATTGATTTTAATAAAGTTTTCAATAGGTATAATCCAATGGATAATCCTAACATCGTTATTGAAAAAAACATTAGGCAAAATGAGACCCAATTTTTTAGCCACAAATTTGTAACATCTAAAATGGATGTTATTAATTAAATTAGCATTAAACAAAGCATGCATTTTTCCTTTAGTTCTAGCTAGGATCCTTTTATGATTTATAGGAATACCATGATATTTAACATCATTTCTATCCACCCAAATGAGAAAAATAAAGGTAATAGCAATTAAGATATTGATATGACCTTTCATAGTTTTTTGGAAACAAGCTTCAAGAAGATGATATAAAGAAAGGAAACCATAAAAATAGTTAGTGTTAAATAAATCATCATACCATATCCATAGTTTGGAAGAAATGGTACTATTGAAAAAAGCATGATTAACATTTTCAATATGAAAGCAATAATATCACTTAGAAGGTAAATAAAACCCTTTATTCTAGAGCAAGAAACCTACAAGAATAAAGTTATTCAAAATGCTCCAAGATAAAATCGAATAAGAAATGGGAATGATATTGCTCCAAAGTTTAATGAAAACATTAGAGGAGTTCTGCTTATCTCTAATAAAATTCCAAACCTCTTTAAGAACAAAATCACCATTGTAAGAGAGCTTAAAAATAATTTGATCAGGTTTGTTAAAAAAATAGGGACATTTCTAAAGTTATCTTAAAGAGAAATAGAGATACAATTTTCAAGTTTGTTTTCATTCCAATTATTATTAAGACAAAAGTGTTAACTTTGATAGTGGTGATTGTATAGATAAATGGGAGTCAATAGATCCATTTCCAATCCAATTATCTTGCCAAAAGAAGGATGAACCATAATGAATACCTGTTGACCTCATTTTTAGGATGAGCACTCAACCCCTCCAACTTAGACATAGGACTTCTCTTTGACTTTAGGAGTTCCTTAGTCTTAAGACACATCTAGAGGTGGACACTCAGCGTAGAGACTTAGAAGAGTTAGCCATAGGAATAGGTCATGCAGTGGGGTGTTAGAAAATTTCCTATAGCAGAACCACATTTCTTACTTCCTTCAGTCAAACTCTAAATCAAATCAACATCAAACTTAAATAAATTCTAGCCTAATTGATTTTCTCCAAGTCAAATCAATTCCTTATGATTGAAATCCATGATTGAAACTTATGATTGAAGCCTGATTGAAATTTCAAGTTCAAAATCTCTCTAAGTCATTTGATTCCCTCACGAGACTTTAAATCTAATCAAAATCACTTCAAACTCATGAAATTTTCCCCAACATGTATATTATCATTTATATTCACATATATAAATGAAATATAAATTCAAATCAATCAAACTAAACTCAAAAATCAAATTCAAAATTCATGGCCAAATTCCAAATCTTTCCTAAGGCCTTTATTTCTCTCTTAAGGACTTAGCCCAAATCAAGCTCAAATCACTTCAAACTCATGAAATTTTCTCATAACCATTTATATTCACATATATAAACGAAATATACATTCAAACAACCAAAACTAACTCAAAAATCAAAATCTAATTCAGCAAAATCCAACTTAAGCCTTTCAAGTCAAAATCTTGAACTTAGCCAAATCAATTTCAAATCAAGCCAAACCCTTGATTTTCCTTCATGGTTCATTCAATCCTTCAATCATGAATCCAAATATAGACATAAACTTCAACCATCAAACCAAAACTAAATTCAAAATCAAACCCAACTCAAACTCATGTTCACCCTTTGAACTTGAAATTGTTGAATGAATCAAAACCTATTTGACTTCAAATCACTTGTAAATGGATTTATATTTCAATCATAAATCCATATGTGAGTTGAATCAAACTCAAATCAACTTTGACCAAGCCATTTGACCCACTTAGGCTCACTTGACCCAAAAGTGACTTATGATCCAAATTATAATACTAACTAAATTGGATTGAACTAAGCCAATCTATACTCTCATGATGACAATCATCATGAGATGATCAATCACTCAAGTGGGTCAAACCAAGTCAAACCTAAAGGTTGACCAGGTCAACACTTAGCCAAAATGAAACTCACCATAGCCAAAATACACCGTAGGCCAAATTGATTGAAACCATTGATCAAAATTCATTCATGACCAATGTTTGAACATGACCAAGTCAACATTTAAGCCTAACCTAGCCCAATTGGCCACTTGACCCAAGTTCACCCAACTTGACCTAAAAATTCAAAATGTGTCAAAACTTGATCTAAGATAAATTGAATGAAACCAATGGGTCAAGTTCATTCTAGATCACTTGTTGAACTTGACCAAAGCCTCAATTGACCAATTAGACCTAACCTAGCCTAATTTACCTTGAACCCAACTTGACCTAAAGGGTCAAATTGAGCCAAATTTAAACTTAACCAAAATTGATGGGAAAAAAATACCAATCCCTTTCATATGACCAACCAAACATGAACAAACCCATGACCAAACCCAAATAGGTCAAATAGGTCAAATAGGTCAATTTGGTCAACTTGACCCATTCAACCTAAATGAACTCAATTGAACCAAAACCAAATATAAACCAAATTGAATCAAACCAAAGCCACCAAAATATTTAAAATGGTCATATGAACTTGACCCAACCCATGACCAATTTGACCAATTGATCAACTTTGACCCATTTTGACCTAAATGGGTCAACATGAGCCAAATCACATCAAACCAACTCCAAATTAAATGAAACTTGGCCAAACCTATTTTATCATCATACCAAATATGCCCAAACTAAAATTAGGGTCAAATGACCATTTTACCCCAAGGCCATAGGGTAACCCAAAATTAAAACCACTTGGAATTTGGTCAATTCCTTTTCTTGGACACTTGGCATCCTCTTAGTAAACGAAATGGTCACTAATGAACCTAGTGCACATGACCCAATGGTTTTGGTTCAGGAAAATCCAACCCAAACCCAAAATTGACCATGTGCTTGAAAATGGCCACATGGGAATCATGCCTCCACTTATTTTAAGTACATGGAAACCTCCTCCACTCCTTCCCTAGCCAAACTCAAATGTAATGACTCATCTAACAACCTAACAAACCCACTGAAGGAGCTCAATTAGATCAAAATGGCAAAGATTTGCTCAACCATCCAATTGCTAAAGGGGGACATATACTCCCACTAATTTTATTTCATTTCAACATTCTCCAATTCGATTGAACCTAGGAAAGTTAGAGAAGCCATTCCTCAGCCTCCCAAAGCTCTCCGAAGTAAGAATCAATTTCCCATTTGTCAATTTCTAAAACCTAAAATAGGGGAAGAAAACTAAAATCCAATCTTACTACACACTTCAATCTAGCTTGCCAAAAGCTTCATACAAGTTCTTGAAGCAAGGGAGGAGTGCTCTAGACCAAAAATGAGCTCAAGTCAAGGAGGTGCTAGCCCAGGAGGATCTACCAAATCTCGAGCCTCAAACAGCTTAGGTGACACTAGGCAGAAGCTTCTCAAGATCGAGGCGGTGATCACCTCAGGCAGTTAGCCTTTTTTTAGCAAATTCAATGTGGTTTGGAGCTTTATGAAAGGAATTTAAATCTCATAGAATTCTAGCCATTACATGTGCTTGCCATCATGCCTAGATGGTGTGGGTTGAATTTCAATCTAATCAGACTTAATGAGCGGATCATACTGAAGATGGGCGATGTCCATTCTCCAGGAAATCTGAGGATGAATCTCTGGCCATCCATCCATGCATTTTGGATGGACGACCGCGATAAAATACGTAGCATCCATAGATTTATCCTTTAGAACTGCAACTTTGATCTCAACCATCCGATCCTTGATCTAGCGGTTGATGAGAAAGCGTGTAGCACCGCCGCTGATGCGGTGCTATGATGTGACAAGTTAAAGATCCAATCCCATCGTACCACATGGAAAGCGTATGCCGCATCAGTGGCTCACTTAGCACCGATGGGATTAAATACTTAATTAGGTTATTGAATGTTTTAATTAATTATTTAAACTTCCTAATATAAGACTCAAAAAATAAAAAAAAATATGAAATAAATTACATTGGATAGATAATTTGATATAGGATATTCTAAAAATGATTTCAATGAATTTTAAATAGTGCATTTCTCTGAAGTTAGGTTTTATTTGGAATGTTATTTTGCTAATTACCCTTTAATTACTTCACTGATTAATCCCAAACTTCTTGTGCTTAATTAGTGGGATGACCCCTACCTCCACGAATTTTCTTGGGATTTATTGGTGGCTTAATTAGAGGAATTGCTAGTTCATTCCTTAATCACTCCCTTAATGTAAATAGGCTTAATTAAGGGTATAAATAGTGGTTTAACCCTCTGATTGAGCCAATTAAGTTTTTATTAAGTGAATATGAGGTTTGGAAAATAATTTTGGGATACTTTCCTTAATATATTCCCTAAACCACCTTTTCTTTCTTAATCCATCCTTAATTAAGGGTTAATTCACAAATTGACCCCTTAATTAATTTCATAAAATTATAAAACTTTCCAAAACTCAATGAATCTATCTTGGGTAGATGCTTAGATGTTCAAGAGCCTAAGTGAAATTAAGGAAATCAAAATCCAACTCACATGTTTGAGGGGGGCTATGAAAGTACTTACCCCTTAGCTTAATTAATCATTAATCATGAGCCAAATGCATTAGAACCTTTTCTTACTAGGTGCATTGAGGATTTAAATTCCTTGTGTGGTTTTATGTCATCTCATTGGCTCACAATTATTTGATTAACTATACAAGGTGGTATATGTAAATATTAATAGCAGAACTCATACCTTAACCTAATCAAAACATATAATTGATCTAATCACTTAAAAATTAAAATAAAATAATAAACATATGTGGGAATGGCTTAGGAACAGCAAACTCACTTTACATTTTTCAAATTAAATTAAGCTCAAAACAAAATCAAACCTTCTTTAAAAATAATTTGATTTACTTTAAGCTTTCTCATTTCATAAGATTGTCTTTAGGAATAAATTAGGGTGGATGTGTTTACATGCTTTCATCACTTTAGTTCTTACCTAACATGCTAAATATTTATTTCATATGAGTTTCATAAATTCATGCTTTTCAAAATATCAAATCCAAAATGAAATGCTTTCTTTATGTCAAATTGCATTGTTTGGCTAAAGTAAAATATAAATGGATATTATCACTATTAAATTCAAAACTATTTTCAAAATCTATAAATCAAATACCTAAAATGAAAAGTGAGCTACTTATAGTTTATTTATAAGCTTGCATGTAAATATAAAAATGTGTCTTATGTTTGCTTCCTTTCTTTCCTCTTAATATGGATTTGAATAAGACTTGCAAAGTGTATTGTTCTTTTAAAAGAACATAACACTTGCTTAAATCTATTCCTATCATCTTCCATGTTATGACTTACAGAAGATCCTTACACTTACACATATAAATTGCATAACCAAGTCCAAGCATAAGTACAAACTTTTGCAAATTTTTTTTAAGTCATTTCATTTGTACATATGTTTGTACTTAAGGAAAGTGGTATATTAGTCTGGACAACCCCGGGGTTGTGAGGCTTTAAGTAGCCCCAAGTAGATCTTGTATGTTACACCCCTAGTGTTAACAATGGCACCGTACTCACTTATGCCTTTCATACATTTGTATGTGCATGTGAAAAATGGATAAGAAAACCTCTTTTCTACTTAAATGAAAATCATGCATCACAAAGCATTCAAATTTTCTTAAGTAACTTACTTAGAATTTCTTTTGATTAGGTTTGTTTAGGGAAAACCTAAACTTAAGATTAATTAAAACACATAATAAAACATGATGATTTAGAAATTACTTAAGGTGGGGAAAAAGAATGTTCTCTTCTCCTTTCTCTTTAAAACTTAGTAATTAATTGTAGGATTCACTTAAAAAGAAAACTAAAATACAAAATAAAATCAACCCAAATCAACTAAACATTTAAATGAAACCACCCATCTAAGTTGAACATCTTCACACTTAGAAAATCCAAACCTTAAATCCATAGCTAAAGCATACCCACACAAACCTTCTAAAGCACACACATTAGGCTAAGTCACCACTTAGCTTTAGGTTAGGGTGGTGCATGGATTGATGTTTGCTTTATTTTAAATGTATTATTTCTAGTTTGGATGTTAGGGTGAATGTGCATAGAATGCATGGTAGGGTGATCTTAGTTTAACCATTATTCTCAGGATTGTGCTTAAGGGGATTGTAATAAATAAAAAAAAAATGCTTTTTTATGTAGGTGCTTATACCCCAAGCATAATCCAATAGGCTAGGAATTTGGTTACATGTGTGGGGTGCTAAAATATACATTCTTAGGATTTGTCTAGTTTATTTAGTTAATCTCTATTTTGTAGGTGTTAGTTAGATTTACTATTTCATGTAACTTTTGAAATTAGGATTTTAGAATCAATGTTATGGGGAATTAGGATGGGCATTGGTCATAAGATCTCATCTTATGCACCATGTAAAATTTTGGGAGCATTAACATTCCAACCATCCAAAAGAAGGAACCAAAGAAGAAAGAAGAAAGAAGAAAGAAGAATGAAGACCCCCATAACATGAATTTCCTTACTTGATTCTAAATTAATTCCTTTGTAATCCGGGTTGTATAAGGGTAGAGCTTGGCTACCCAATTTGTTTTTTTTTGGGTTTGTGTGGTGGTGCCCGACCATAAATGGCCTTTTATTCTTTACACTAGCTTTATAAAATGTTTGATGTTTTGTTTAGCTTGTGCATTAAGATGGCATGTTTTTTGAGTTTTTTCTCACTTGATGTATAGCGGATGATGATTAGGCTCTTAGAGAAAATAAACCATCTACCAAATTAATCAACTCAAAATTAAAATAAATTACTCATAACCTCATTTAAAGCTTAAGTTAAAATCAGGATAAAAGAATTAGTAACCCCTTAGTTGGATGAGTATTTCTTTTATAGCATCATGCATAAAAGCATATTATTACACTCTTGATTAGAGGGCTTCCACCTTTGCCAGAGAAACTTGGCTTGACCTTTGAGAGCCATGGTGGAAACACACCTCCTCCCTTCTCACTAATTTTGGCCAATAATTTTACTTCTCATACATTAGGCATATGAATCCTATAAGCTTGAGTCAAATGATTGTCCAAAATTGAAAATAACATGTAATATGTTTTGCATTAGATCTAGGTCATTTTTCATACCCTTACATGATCTAGTCTCTTAGGGAGTGAGTTTAAGGACTTAGTATTTTGCTAAATAAATAATAGCCTAGCTATCTTGCATAAAGCATATGACTTGCCTACATTAATTTAAATTCATAGGTGGAGTTAGTTGGCGGCCACCCCTACATGATTGTAAGTCCAAGCAGTCGAGTGCTTTGTCTTCTCTTGTGGAGGCAAATCAAATACACATTTTTTCCTTAGATTTATGTTGTGCTTTTGGCCCTCGCCAAAGCTTCCTAGATTTAGGTTTTGAGGTTGCTTCTCCCTTCTATGGGCCATAAGTATAAATCCTCACCTCCTAGGAATTTAGATAACCATGTGTTATGAAATCATAAGCCCTAAATTTCTAATGAAAAATTAAACTCAAACAAATTAAATGAATTTCATAAATGTAAATCCCAACCATAGGATAATTTGAGATGCTCGCTAGGTTTCCTAGCATCATGAGAATTTTCTACTTATCTTCCTTCGGCTTCGATAATAACTCTCTCTCTTTGATCAATCCCATTTGATCTTCCAAAATAAACTAATTGATTGATAGTCCTACCTATTGAAATCTTTGGAGACAATGATCATTTACTTTAATTGAGAGTATTCCTAAGGAATCCCCTTCCTTAGGATGTAATTAACTATGGAGGCTTACCTCTATAGAGAACTTAACAAACATGATTTTAAAATAAACCCTATTTTACTTTTCCATGTAAAGTAGAGGAAGAATACCTGGTACATATGCAAACCCATTATCCTTAGGATCCCTTGTTGAGGTGATTAAGTCCATTGTATGGTGGTGTATCTTAAGATAGTACACTTCTCCCTAATGTCATACCCGATCACCCTCAATAAGAATATATGCATATCTACGTGGTGTCAAAATGCATAAAAAAAGAGGAGTATATTTCTATCTTCATTTGATCCCACATAGAGTAAAGATGGAAGTATACATTTTCTTTTTAGAAATTATATATATATTAAAACATATAATTTCACCACAGGATTTTTTTGGTGACTCAGCTGGGGATGGTTCCTCTCTCCATCTTTGGTAAATGATCATTGTCTCCAAGTATCGATAGTGGGTTTGTACTTTGTATGAATCCAAGACTATCTTTCTTTCTATTGGCACTTAGTTTATTTCATCCTTAAGTTAAGTTAGCCAACATCTTTAGGTTTTAGGACCTCACCCCGTGTTGGTCTTAAACCCCTACTTGGTTCCCCAATGGGTGAAAATGAAAGTTTAATCAAAAAAGAATTAATTAAAGACTTCCTCCTTATCATTTTCATGTTAAGGAAAGGTTCATTCTAAAATAATAAAGATAATAAATCCTTCATAAAATTTTTGCTTTTAAAAAAAGCACTCTTTCCAAATGCACATAATAAAATATTTTGCACAAAATTTTCCTAAATCACCTTCATCTAACAATCTTCATGATTGTTACATGTAGGATCATCTTTACAAAATAATAATAATAATAATAATAATAATAATAATAATAATAATAATAATAATAATAATAATAAAATAAAATAAAATTCAACAATCACATTTTTCTAAAAGCACAAATGAGTTTCTTCACTCAATTCATTTTGGTGAAGACCTCATTTTCCAAAATAAAATTTCAACAATCATGTTTTCAAAAGCATAAAAAAATTTGAAGATGGATCTTTCCATTTAATACATCCAAATATGTTGAATGGATATTACATCTTCAACCAAAATCACAATCTTGAAATTCAACTCATTCCACATATGTTAGGTTGGAACTTTCATATTTTTAAAAAAGGACATATGAAACATCTCCATTCAATATACTCACATTTATTGAATGGAGGTTTCATTTTCAAACAATTACTTTTTTTAAAAAGCACATATGAATATCTCTATTCAATATACCCAAATTTATTGAATGGAAATTTCATTTTCAAATAATGTAACATTATTTTGAAATGCCACTTAACATATTTCATATATGATTGGGTTGGGATTTCCTCTTTCAAAAGAAATAATCACACACAAAATATACACCTTTGAAAATATAAATATAATTGATTTCCATCTTACATACCCAAATTTAAATGGAAATCTCCCTTTTCAAAATCAACAAAACAAAATTTTCAAAATACATTTTAAACTTCATTCTAGCATATCCATTTGCTAAAATGATGTCTCCCTTTTCAAAAATAAAATTTGAAACACCTTTGGAATTTCATTTAGCATACTCAAATTTGCTAAGTGAAATATCCATTCCACAAAATTTTCAAAACATATTTGGAATTTAGCATACCCCATTTGCTAAAATGAAGTCTCCCCTTTCAAAATCAAAACAAATATTTTGAACACCCTTTTGGAAATTCATTTAGCATACTCAAATTTGCTAAGTAAAATTTCCATTTCACAAAATTTTCAAGAAACACTTTTGAACTTCATTCTTTAGCATACCATCTTTTCTAAAGTCTCCATTTTCAAAATAAAATCAAAACACAAAATTTTGAACATATCTTTTTATTTTTTACTTTTGCTAAATTTTTTTCACAAATTAAATGAAACTTCATTTTAACATACCAAATTTGCTAAAAGTCTCCACTTTCAACAAAATTTAAATCAAAATCAAAAGAAATACACATTAGGATTCACTTAGCATACTTAAAATTGCTAAGGATCCTATGTTTTAAAATCAAATCAAAATCAAAGAAACACATTATTTCCCTTAGCATACTTAAATTTGCTAAGGATCCTACTTTCAAAATCAAGAAAAATCAAAGAAACAATTTATTTCTTAGCATACTTAATTGCTAAGGATCCTACTTTTCAAAATCAAATTAAAATTAAAAGAATCACATTAGGATTTTCTTAGCATACTTAAATTTGCTAAGAATCCATTTTAGAAAATTTTAAAATAACAAAACACACTTGGATTTTCTCATTTAGCATACCCAAATTTGCTAAATGGGAAATTCCATTTCTCTTTTCAAAATCACAAAAGATTCACAAAATAAAGCAAAGAAAGAAAAAAAAAGAAATTATTTTCAAACATCTCACTTAGCATACCCAAATTTGCTAAGTAAATTCAAAATATGAAATCCAAAATAAAAACAAATTGACCCTTTACTTTAACATACCTAAATTGTTTTAAAGGGTCCTCAAAATCAAAATTAAACTCAAATATGAACCTATGGAAGCATCCCTACAATGAAAATATTTGAACCCATTTTTTAAACATACCCAAATTTGTTGAAAGTGGATTATATATCTAAAATTTCCCTTTCCAATTTAATCTCTAAATCTTCTCTAAATCCATTTGAACCCAACTTAAAACATCCAAGATGTTGGATGTGGGTTTAAATTTTAAATTCAAATTCAAAATCAAGATAGAAATCGATCCAAGTTTATTTTCAATATTGCGACTCTCATTGACATCGTCTGATTCTGACTTAGTTCAGTTTTCCACTTACGGTTGATTGTTATGGCTCAGTATGTGTTTACCTTACATGGACTTGGACCTAAACCAGGCTAATCTCCCCCGATCTAATTACACTGACCTCATTCATTTTTTTCTAGGTTTTGAGGGGGGGTGAGGATTGTGAGGGCATTCCCCTCACAACTATTAGGAAAACCTAAGTGGCTGAGCAGAAGCCACTCATTCAGATTGACTTGCCATCAAACTCTGATATCCCCTCACTAAAGAGGAAGGTAGTGACAGTTTCTACAATAGTGCTAGTGTTAGTGCCATCATCTGTGACATCTCTAGTGCACTAGGTTATTTTTCATGTTGCCCCTGGTGAACTCAGACGTTACTATGCAGGGATCAATTTGACATCTTATCTCCCCACAACGTGAAACATTTATGGCGAGGGGCAGGAGGCATTTTATGGTTCATCTCATTGGAGAAGGGGTTTACATGATTCGGCCTATGCTCACTGATTTTCTGATTGGTGACTATGTTGATGATACAAATAGTATTTTGCCAGACTACTAGAGCTAGGTGGAGGGTCCTATGAGATAGTCAATGGTTTCTCCCATGCTTTTAGCCCCATCACTATCACGTTGATTAAATATTTACTTTAAAGGCCATGAGGCCACATCCGGAGAAGGGGAGTTGGTGATCCACTATGCAAGGATCCCACTCCCACCCACTGTGGCAGGTCCATCGACATACACCTAGTTGTGGGGAGAATGGCCTCGAAGCATAGTGGTCATCCTTCACCAACACCACCAGTTTAGCCTAGAGATGGTTGTGTAGTTGTAGAGGGAAGGATAGCCTAGATGCACCCATGATAGTAGAGCCTCCCCAGGAGTGTCACCTTTAGAGATGGTGGCATCAGGGATCTCTTCTAGTGAGTACAATCCTCATGAGATTGATTCTCTAGTAGTAGGGGAGGCCCAGTGCCTCTCAATACATGACAGTGATCACACCAGTTAGCCTAAGTCATTTGTGCCTATCCAATTTGATCATTCTCTCGAGGACATAGTAGCACATTATCTTATGGAAAAGAAATAAATTCTATGGTATGATTGGTGTGATGAGAAGAACATTAGCTTTGATCCCAATGAAGATGGCTTGTTGGGAGAATCAGCAAGGGTTTGCATGGTAGATACTAGGATCCCTCCAGAAGCGGGTATGGAAGGTGATGAGGTTGAGGAAGATACATCCCAATCAGCCCAACACCTAATATCAAATAAAATAGAAAGATGAACAAATAGATAGGATGGAAAATAGCAGGACTTGTTAGCGTGTGTCAAAATAAGCCCCATCAGTTCATCCTACCATAGCTTAGAATAGTCGGAGTTGGTGCATGTCTTGGACCCAAGACTTTACCTCCATTAGAGCAAGGTAGCACCATCATGTATAGGAAGGTATTGGAAAGTTCATCCATACAGGAAAAAAACATCAAGTCCATGGTTAAGTAGTAGGTGAAGGAAGCGTTGGCTCAAGCCCATGGAGGATTGTTAGTTCCAAAGGGTAGAACCTACTCGATGGAATTTGATGCAATCCAATATCCCAAGGGTTTCGTGCCACGTTCCTTCAAGAGTTTTGATGGCAGTGGAAACCTGAGGTAGGACATCACATTTGAGCTAGTTATTGCCGGGTGATGCTTTACTATTCCGTCTCTTCATTAGTAGCTTAGCATGGATTGGTTTTGATTGGTATGCTGAACTTCCCAATGGTTTAGTGAAGACATTTGTTGAGTTGGAGCAAATCTTTATCAAGAGGTTTTCTTGGAGCTCGGGGGTTACTTGTGGGTGATCTCATTAGCAACAATACCTGTGAGTCCCTTATTGACTACATTCTCAAATGGCATAACCTGAGTATGAAATGTGAGCCGCAGCATGCCACTGAAATTCTTCTAAAGAATATTCATGGTTTGATCACCTTCATGCTTAAGGCCTTCACAATCAAAACTTTTGAGAAGTTAATCAACAAGGCTAGTCTACAAGGAGAGGCCAAATAGTTGCCTTTTCAAGATCAATTTCTTAAGCCAAAGCTACAAAAGGTATATGAGAAGAAGCCGGGAACAGTGACAATGGTAGATAAGGGGAAGCATAGATTCAGAGAGACCACAACCTCGACCTTTACTTTCACCTCCTCTACCACCAGAGGTAGCCTACTGGCCACAACAACCTCCATGACCACCCACACTTCCTCAACCATATCACCGATGGCGGTACACTTACCATTAGGTAGCAATGGTCCTACACTTTTGGATAAAAATAAGCCTTATTCATTTAAGAGGGAGTAATTAGAATCTCTTAAAGAATTTTGGAAAAACTCAGTAAACCTAGGAGTACAGAGGAAGTGGGCAAAAGCCATGATCCTAACTTTTGCCCATATAACCATATGTTAGGTCATATTTTGGAAGATTACTTCACCTTCAAGGACTAGCTTGAACATAGTTTCAAGATCGATACTATAGTCATCCCAAAGGAATACTTTATGGAATAACCATCCAGTTCCATTAGGGTAATCCTTGGGGATACTTATGATCTCTCCAAAACCAAAGAAGGTTGGGATATCTCCATATCCAAAACCTCTAAAAAGATTGTTCAGAAGATCAAGAAACTTTCCTTGCAGGTGCCTGAGTTAGCTCAAACCTCCAACATCAAGGAAGGTTTGCAAGTTGCCAGTGCCAACTCATAGAAAGGGGAGCAAGGCATGTGCCAGGGCCTGTGATGGCCAACCAGATCGAGTCCAACCTTCAGTCTACTATTGTAGCTCCCACTATTTCAGCTAGTTCTTCTTCTTCTCTAGACATCTTGTATGGTGGATGAGGGCATCAAATCCTCACTCTTACTTACTTTGATTTCTTTTTATACATGAAATTTGAAGAATAAATAGCTTGAATTACATCTATGTCACTTTGATGGGTTATCTTCTTCTATTCTAATGATAACTCTTCAAGTCAAAATAACTATAATAATTGATCTCCTCTTTTTTGATTTAGAGTTAGATTTTCCTCAATGATGGGTTCACCTCTTGAGATAGACTTGGAATCATTTGATTTTGAGACCCATAGGAGAAGCTTCAGGTGAGCACGATGTGCAGGTAGAAACCTTCCACATACAAGAGATCATTAAAGTCAACCTTTGTAGTGGCAAGGTTCTACCTTCTAGGGCAACACCTCAAGATAGATGGAATCAAGTCATTCGTGCAAAGGATCGAGAAGCGCCTCCATAGGATGCTCCACCTTTGGATATGCTTATGGATGATCAGCCCAAGGTGGACTACAATGTCCACTATCATCTATGAAAGTTGCCATTTAAGCTAAGCATATATGATGCACTTAACTTATCCAAAGAGATAAGGGAATCATTAATGAAGGCCCTACTTGATTCTGAAATATTCTTAGCTCAGCTGACTGCTATTGGTGAGGAGGTACATTACATAAAAGAAGCTCAGGGGATTACCTTCATAGATAAAGAACTTCTTATGGGGGACATGAAGCATAACCGTCCCCTCTACATCATAGTTGACATGGGCAGATTTATACTTGCTAGAATTCTTATAAATCTAGGTGCATCGGTGAACATTATGAGTCTAAAGACCCTTATTTGAGGATCGACATCTCCACACTCTGAGGAGATCGGATGATGTTGAAAGGATTCAATGAACAAGGTGAGTGGGCTTTAGGTTCCATAGTGTTACCTTTGGAGATAGGTGATTGAAAGACTAAAGAAGTTTTACATCATTGATTCAAATACTTCATTGACTTCTTTGCTCGGCATTCCCTGGATACATCAGAATAAGATAATTCCATCCTCCCTCCATCAGTGAATCAAGTTTAGAAAGGATGGGATTGAATACCATGTTAATGGGGATGAAAAGTCATTTTAAGTTAGAGCGGTTGAGATATATGAGGATACGACCTACTATCTTCCTCAAAATACCTTTTCTCGTGAACTTGGACAAACTCAAATTCAAAATAAGAAGAAAATGTAGAAAAATAAAAATCAAAAGAAAAAGGAAAAGAAAAGGGAAAAGAAAAAGGAAAATCTAAGTGAATAAGAAAGGGGAATTGAAGAAGAAATAGATCCGCATATCACATTCCACCCACAGTTCATTCCATCATATGGACATGTGGGTAGGATGACTCGACCTCCACCAGGTAGATGCAGAAGTAGAAATAGAGGGGGTTCTAGAGGTGGAAGACCCTCTGGTTGGCCATCAGCCAACAGGGGTTATGTTCCAGTTCATAGGAGTACCCATACTATTCACATTGACTTGGAATCCAGTTTAGAGGATGAGTCTAATGTGATTAGCATACTAGTCAACCCCTCTCAGTGGGTTCCATTGGAGGTGACTTTCAATCGAGCATGACAAAGATCGCCTCCAGACAAAGCAAATTATTCAAATGCATGTAAAACCATCGGGTGTGAACCTTAGCTAGCTCTAACCTCACTTTCACCCCAAAAGTTGAAGGTTTGGTAGTTAAGGAAGCCCCTAAGTTATCGTGATATGAAGCCAAAGAGATTCTTTTTTAGGATCATCATCTTCAAGTCCTAAAGCAATGTAGAACTTAAGGAGATTCATTTAAACAATTAATGGAATTACTTGACTTTTACTTGCCTTGTGTTCATAATCTTATACAGAAAGGTTTGGTTCCTCATACATGGTTCAAGCATAGGTTAAAGTATTTTGAAAAGCTATGGAACAATACAGGCAGGTATGCACAATCAAGAGTAGGACTAGGATTCGGTGGTCGATGATGATGATTACTGCTTAGTTGTTATCAATCATTTTAGTCGATAGGTTCTTTCACACAACACTATCTCTTATGAGAATGTGTGTTTAGAAACCTCGATGATTGATGATCTCAAATCAAAGATGCACTACCAAAATTTGAGGAGAAGATCCATTCAATAATTAACAAACATAAAGAAATCAACCTCGAGGATAGAAGAAAATCATGCATGTACATCAATTCAATGCTAAATGGAAAAGAAACCAATGACTTATAGTTGAGTTTAAGGACTTCTTTGCATGGTGTTATGAAGAAATGCTTGGATTATCTCCTAACATAATAGTCCACATGCTAGCAATAGATCTTAACACTACCCCTATCAAGCAAGCAACTAAATGCATATAATTAGAAATCGAACAACATATCATTTATGAAGTCAAGAAACTGATCGATGCTATTTTATCAGGGAAGAAAAATACCCAACCTGGTTAGCTAGTGTCATACTAGTTAAGAAGAAGAATGGCCAAATTCATATTTGCATCAATTTTAGGGACTTAAACAAAGCATGTCCTATGGATAAGTTTCCTCTTCCTATACAAGAATTAATGGTTGACATCGCCTCATCTCATGCAGTGTTCTCTTTCATGGATGGATCATCTGCTACAAATAAATTAAGATGTCTCCTGAAGATGAAAGAAACACCACTTTTTGAACCCCGATCATAATCTATTGTTATAAAGTCATGCCCTTTGGCCTTAAAAATGCTGGTGCTACATACCAACAGGCCATGAATTAGATCTTCAATGAACTCATCCATCATTAGGTTGAGTGCTACGTAGGTCATCTAGCAGTCAAGAGCAAAGAAAAGGAAGACCATCTCCTTGATATAAGAGTAGTTTTCAAATGGTTAAGATAATATAACCTCAAAATGAATCCCCAAGTGTGCATTGTAGCTTCGGAAATTACTTGGGTTTGTTGCGGAATAGAAATAGATCCAAAAGATTAAAGCTATCTTAGAAATGCCACCTCCTAAAAGTTTAACACAACTTGATCTTTCCAAGGATGGCATATCTAAGACACTTTATTTCTAACCTCAGGAGATACAAACCATTCTCAGTGATTGTAAAAGGATACTCAAGTGGGATGGGATAATAAGTGTCGCATGCCTTTGAAGATATCAAGCGATTTGGTGAAGCCACCCTTATATCATCTATCGGCACTCATCCTACATTTGCATTGGATGACTCTCTTGGTGCTTTGTTGGCCCAAGCCAATGACGAAGGGAAGAAAGCACTCTCTACTACCCATCATCCTCGATCCCTCTAAGTAAACTATCCACCTATTCGAACATTACCTAGCTTTAATCTTTGCCTCCCAAAAACTACGACACTATATGCTTTCTCATAAGGTGAACTTGATCCCCAAAACCAATCCAATATAGTACATCATGATGTGGACAATGCTATCTAGATGTTTGGCATGGTGGTCCATGATCCTCTCACAGTTTGATATCATATTCGTACCCCTCCGTGTAGTAAAAGGATAATCACTAGTGGATTTCTTAGCAACACACCCACTTTCTATTGATTCTCTGCTTAGTGATGACCTCCCTGATGAACAAATCATGAACTTAGGGGAGGTTGACAACCACTGCTAGGAGATGTATTTTGATGGTGCAACTTCTTTTCATAAAGGGAAGCACCACAATCTCTTCTAGGAAAGCAGGGTTGGAATAGTTCTCTTAACTCCAGACCACGATATGATAAGATTCTCATACTATCTTTCTAACCCATGCATCAACAATAAAGTTGAGTATGAGGCTTTGATTGATGGTCTGGAGTTAGCCATCACTATTAGTGTCAAGAGCATCAACATCTTTAGGGATTCTCAGTTGGTCATCAATCAGATTGTTGGGTCCTACAAGGTTCTCAAATCCATGCTTTGTTATTACCACTAGTATACCATGAAGCTATTGGCCCAAATTCCCAAAGTCACTATTTATAAAGGTTCCACGAGAGAACATGTAGTAGATGATTTGGCCAAACTTGCCAAGAATTGGCATGTGGAAGATGAGTCCATTTCTAAGGGTCCAAAATAGACAAGTCTATCCCTTGTGATCTTTGAACTCATAGAGACTTTCTCTTGAAGGGAGGTTGTCATGCCAAAAAAAGATGAAGAGCTAGATTGGAGCAACCATTCATAGACTATTTGAACACAACTACCTCAAGAAAAGTCACAAGCCCATCGGTGAAAAAGAGTCTCTCCTATTATCTCATTGATGGAACCTGTATCGTCAGTCTTTTGACTAGATGTGGTTATGTTGTTTAGATAAACATGAAGCCCTAGCATTGTAACTGAGATACATTTAGGTCTATACAGAGCACATCAATCTGGTCTAAAAATGAAGATGAAGATCAAGAGACTAGGATACTAGTGGCCTTCAATGATTATAGACTGCATGGATGTAGCTAAGAGATGCCATCAGTGTCAGGTGCATGGTGTGATCCTCCACCAACCACCCAACATTCTACACCCTACATTGGCCTCATGGCCATTCAAGTGTTGGGGTATTGACATTATGGGTCTGATCAATCCTCCTTCTTCCAAGGGGCGTCGGTTAAATCTAGTTGCCATTGACTACTTTTCCAAGTTGGCGGAGGAAATCCCACTTAGAGAGGTCACAGCTTAGCATGTGCTTCAGTTTTTTAGGAACCATATCATATAGGTTCAAGGTTCCTTGATGAATTATATCTGATAATGATACTGCATTCAAATGCACAAAGATCACTTCATCAGAAGACACGTATAGATTAGAGATACTCCACCATCTACTACCCCAGAGCAAATGGCTCAGTAGAAGCATTCAATAAAATCCTCATACATATATTGAAGAAGACTCTTAATGACAATAAGCGGTAGTGGAATGAGCAGTTGGTCGAAGCTTTGTGGGACTACCACACCACATATCAAACTAAATGTCACCCTTTTTTCCACTAAGTGTATGGTCATTTTCTGGTGTGGACAAGGAAGAGCATGCCAAAACCTCGAGTTGTACAAGGCCAAAATGATTCAAGCTCACAACATGTTGGTCTGCCCTAGGTCTTTCCAAGTAGGAGAACTTGTTTTAGTCTTAAGGAGACCAATTGTTGCCCGTTGAAAGATGGGAGGGAAGTTTGAACCCACTTAGGAAGGCTTCTATGTCATAGAGAAGGCCTACCAAGGAGGATCTTTTTATTTAATTTTTTATTTTTTTAACTTTATTTAAATTAAGTAAATAGATAGGTTTAGGTTTATTTAGTTTATTTTATTTTTTATTTTTATTTAGGTTTATTTTTTTTTTTATTTAGTTTAGGTTTTTATTTTAGTTTATTTTTTATTTAGGTTTAGGTTTAGGTTTATTTATTAGTTTAGTTTTATTTTTATTTTATTTTTTAGGTTTAGGTTTTGTTTTTATTTTAGGTTAGCTTTTAGGTTTAGGGTTTAGGGTTTAGGGATTAGGGTTTTGGGTTAGGGTTTAGGGTTTATGGTTTAGGGTTTAGGTTTAATGTTTAGGCGGTTTAGGTTTTAGTGTTTAGGGTTTTTAAGGTTTAGTGTTTAGGGTTAGCTTAAGGCTTAAGGTTAGTTTAGCATTTAGGGTTTAAGGTTTAGCGTAAGGGTTTAGGATTTATGGTTTAAGGTTTGAGTTTGGGGTTTAGGGTTTATAGTTTTAGGGTTTAGTGTTATTTAGGGTTTGGGGTTTAAGGTTTAGGGTTTAGGCTTTAGGGTTTAGGTTAGGTTAGGTTTAGTTTAAGTTTAGGTTTAGGTTTAGGGTTTAGGATTTAGGTTATGGTTTTTAGGTTTTGGGTTTTATTTTATTTAATTATTTTAGTTTTATTTTTTTTAAATTAAGCAAATTTTAGTTTAAGTTTATTTTATTTTCTATTCATTTTAGTTTATTTTATTTATTTATTTTAGGTTTATTATTATTTTTATTTAGTTTAGTTTATTGATTTTAGGTTTATTTATTTTAGTTTAGGTTTTTTTTTATTTTTTATTTTTTTTTAGTTTAGGTTTAGGTTTATGTTTATTTTTTAGTTTAGTTTTATTTTTCTTTTATTTTTCAGGTTTAGGTTTTATTTTTTATTTTTAGATTTAGGTTTAGGTTTTTATTTTATTTTTTTAGGTTTATGTTTTAGATTTTTATTTTAGGTTTATTTTTAAGTTTATTTTTTTTAGTTTGGGTTTAAGTTTATTTTTAGTTTAGGGTTTAGGTTTAATTTATTTTAAGTTTAGGTTTATGTTTTATTAATTTTAGTTTAGGTTTAGGTTGATTTTATTTTGATTATTTTATTTTTATTTTAGGTTTAGCTTTTTTTATTTTAGGTTTAGTTTTTAATTTTTATTTATTTTTAAGTTTATTTTTTAGGTTTTTATTTTATTTTATTTTAGGTTTATTTTATTTTTATTTTATGTTTAGTTTTTATTTAATTTAGGTTTTTATATTCTTAGGTATATTTTATTTTTTAGTTTAGTCAAGGTTTTATTTTATTTTATTTTAGTTTGTTTTTTTAGTTTATTTTATTTTATTTTTAGGTTTAGGTTTTAGTTCAGGTTTTTATTTTATTTAGGTTTAGGTTATTTATTTATTTTATTTTTTTTTATTTTTTAGGTTTTAGGTTTAGTTTAGGTTTAGGGTTTTAGGTTTAGGGTTTTAGGTTTAGGGTTTAGGGTTTAGTGTTTAGCTTTAGGTTTATAATTTTAGGGTTTAGGGTTTAGGGTTAACAGTGTTTAGGTTTAATTTAGGGTTTAGTTTTAGGTTTAGTTTCTTTAGGGTTTTAGGGTTTAAGGTAGTTTAGGGTTTAGTTTAGGTTTAGGTTTAGAGTTTAGTATTTAAGTTTAAGTTAGTCAGTTTAAGTTTAGTTTAGGTTTAGGTTTAGTTTAGTTAGTAGGTTTAGGTTTAGGTTAGTTTGGGTGGTTTAGGGTTTAGGTTTAGTTGGGGTTTAGTTTAGGTTTAAGGTTTAGGTTAGGGTTAGGGTTTAGGTTTAGGTTTTAGAAAATTAGAAATTTTATTCAAAAAATTACAAAGTCCTTAAAAGTAAATCTAAGCTAATCTTTAAAAAGATACAATAAGGCCTAAAGAGATAAGCTCCCTAATTATTACATTAATTAAGGAAAAAAGTAAAAGAAAAATAGCCAAATAAACAACAAAAAAAATCCATGTAAGCAGTAGCCAACTTCGTATAGTCCTTTTGATGCGAGCAAGATCCACCTGGAAGAGTCTTCCAACAAAGAAGCGTACATACTTTTAAAGGATGAGTATAATTAGGCGCATAAAGAGTAGAGCGATAAAAAAAGTAAAGTAAAGAAAAGGCTTGGCTTAGTTACAATCATCTCAAGGAGCAACACTATATGTAAGCATCCATACTTAGAGAAGGGTTACAATTACATATAGCTACTAGCCAAAAGAAGAAAGGGTGGGAAACATCAAGGCCATCATTAACATACCTGTGTCACACATAATCAAAGACATCCTCAAACTTGCAAAATCCTCAAAATAGCAAATATATCAACCAACCACCAATCCACTAGAACATTCAAGCTTAAAAAGATAGGTAGTTAAGCAGCCCGCAAGGATAGTAGCAAAATAGAAGGAGCACCACCAGAGCTGCCACCAAATGGGAATAGCCAATTCAAGAGGAGCAAACATCATGATATGGGTAACAACACTAAAAAAAAGACAGAGCAAAAAAAGGAAGATCATAAGTGCTCATCCTCACCAAATAGAAAAATCTAGCCTAACAACAAGAGGGTGGGGAGCAAGGTTGCCATCCAGCGGGAAGAGGGTGTTTCACACAAGAGAGATGAGACCAAAAAACAGGAAAAGAAAGCAATCACAAAGACAACTATGTCTGGGCGGTCACCAAAGTAGGAAAAAATAGCCAACATAACTCCAACCTAGCCCAAAACAAACAATCCAAATAGCCATCCAACTAATCCTCTAGCTCAAGAGAAGATCCAAGTCATCAAACCCAATAACATCAGTATCAAGGCCAACAATAGTCATCAAGCCAGAAGCATCCAAAACAACATGGGAAGGGGAAGAGAAAAACAATAACCTCCAAACCCATTCAAGGCAAAAGAAAAACCAATCTAGAAGGGTAGAAAAACCAGCCAAAGATAGAAAGATACAGAGCCCAGTAAGATAAATAACAAGCCAAATAACAAAAACTACTCAAGAAAGGCACCCAAACAAAAAACTAGTAACCAAGGCCCAATAATAGGCATACAACAATCAACGCCATTTCAAAAATATACAAACCCAAAGCCTCGATATTAGAGGAGGTCCAACCCATAACCAAAAAGAATCCAACCATAGTCCCATAACCACCAAACCCCAATCAATAAAATAGAGCAAATAATAGCAACCACCTCCACCATGCTAAAATAAGCCAGGAGATAAACCACCCAAAACAACCATCCAACTAATCCAAATAATAAAATTGCCATAACCTAGTTAGCCAAAACCAAGCCACATAGTCCACCGCAGTATAATAGATTTGTAGGAGGCAGAAAGAGGCAAAACCCATACGAGGAAATTCTTGCATAAAGCCAAAACCTAGAAGGAAATAGAAAATAGCCAAGGGAAAAATTTGATAAAAGCCCAGTCAGACAGTTACCAACCACCAAGCTGAAAAAACCAAAACACTCTAGGTTGCACTAACAAAAACCATCTGGGAGCAAAAACTAGGCCATAACAAAAACAAAAATTGAAAAATAAAACCCCAAAGAGGGAAAATTAGAAGTTGACCACAACCCAAAGAAGGGTTTAATAATGGCAAAATAAAAACAAAATATCATCAAAAAAGGATAAAACCAATCAAAGAAATTATAATCTAAGATAAGGTAATCCAGTATTAACCAAACCTTTTAATAATTTAGGCAAAGTTTCATTATCAAACAAAGTGAACTCAATCAAGTTGACACCCAAATTAGCTAAATAATCAGCACAAGCATTACCTTCACAAAGGATGTGAAAAATTTAAAAGAAACTTGAGAAAGCAGAACTTTAGTATGATTAAGAAGATAAAATAATTCAGCATTCCCATTTCTATTCAAATTAAGGAAATCAAAAAGCAAGAGAGCATCAACTTCAATCCAGATGTTGAGGAAACCTCTATTCAAACAAATATTAATTGCTTTATTAACAACAATAAGCTTAGCAAAGAGAACATAACAGGCTTTGAGAGGGTAGGCAAAAGCACAAATGATAGTACCTTTAGAATCCCTAAGTATACCTCCACAACTATATTTATTGGAAGTAACAGAACAAATAGTATTAACTTTAATCACATTGTCTTTAGGTTTGATCCAAAGGATAATTCTGGCACCTTTACGAAGGTCAAGATCATTCAGAATGATACCCAATTTTTAGCCCAAATTTGTAACCTATAAAATGAATGTTACTAATAAGATTGGCATTAAAAAGAGCATGAATTCTTTCTTTAGTTTTAGCCAGGATCCTTTTATGGTTCATAGGAATACCACAATATTTAGCATCATTTCTATCCATCCAGATGAACCAGATAAGGGTAATAGCAATTAAAACTTTTATATGACCTTTCATAGTGTTTTTGAAACAGGCTTCAAGAAGTTGTTATAAAGAAAGAGGGCCACGAAAATATTTGGTTTTAAATAAATCATCATACCAAAACCATAATTTAGAAGCATTAGCACCATTGACAAAGACATGATTTGCATTTTCAGTATGAAAGCAAAAATAGCACATTGAAGGTAAAGAAAACCCTTTAGTTCAAAAAAAAGAGTCCACAGGAATATAGTTATTCAAAATCCTCCAAGCTAAAACCGAATAAGAAATGGGAATGATATTGTTCCAAAGTTAAATAAAAACATTAGATGGTTGTTGTTTATCTCTAATAAAGTTCCAATCCTCTTTAAGAACAAAATCACCATTATGAGAAAGTTTAAAAAGAATTTGATCAGGTTTGCTAGAAGTAATGGGAATATTTTTAAAGTTGTCAAAAAGAGAAGTAGGGATATAGTTATCAAGTTTATTTTTATTCCAATTATTATTAAGCCAAAAAGAATTAACTTTGATAGCAGTAGTAGAGTGGGTACATAATTGGGTGTCAATCGAACTATTGCCAATCAATTGTCTTGCCAAAAGAAAGAAGATCCCTACTAGATATCCAAGAAATTAATGATTTAACAACCCATTTAATTGAACAAAGCCTTTTCCAAATGGAGAGTCACAAACTTTATAAATTAAGAGGGTGTTTACCTTGACAATATTTTTTTATCATAAAATTAGCCCAAAGGCTATCATTCTTTCTAAAGTTTCACCGAGTTTATGAGAAAGCGTGATTCATCACAAAGGTTTGCAACCAAGAGCACCTTCACCAAAATAACCACAAAATTTATGCTAAGATGTGCAATGCATTCTTTTGATAGAATTATTAGAGCCCCAAAAAAATTTGTTAAGCAAACGATCAATCCTAATAAGAGTAGCATTGGTGGGAATAATGGTTTGAATCAAATAAAGATGCATAGAGTTGAGAGTGCTTTTAAGGATAGTGAGGCTACCACCAAAGGATTGTAAATGGAATTCCCAAATAGATATTTTATTTAAAATTTTTTGAATTAACTCATCAAAGAAATGGAAATATTTCGGACACCTAAGTACTTAAGAGGTAAGTATTGATGTTTAAAATTTGCGATATGAAGGATTTGATTGATTTTATTATTTGAGATGCTAGAGGACATAATAAAATAGCTTTTGTTATCATTGATCAAAAGGCCACTTTCTCTACCAAATTTATTTAAAAAATTCTTAAGATGCTTGATGTGATGAATGGAAGCATTGCAGAAAATGATGAAACCGTTAGAAAAAATTAGATGGGAAACAAGGAGACCACCAAGAGTTTTGTAGTACATACTAGGATTATTTAAGAATAAGTCATTGATGCTCCTAGATAAGTCCTCAATAGCAATAATAAATAAAGTTGGAGATAAGGATCCCTTTATCTTAAGCCATGAGAAGAGGGAAAGAAGCCAAAGCTTCCCCATTAAACAAAATCAAAAACCGGGCATTATTGATATAATTTTGATGAGAAAAATAAAATTTTTAGAAAACCCAAATAAATCCAGAATATGGAAAAGGAAATCCCAAGAGATGTTATCAAAGGCTTTGGTAATATCAAGTTTGAAAAGAATGTGGCCCCATCTAGTCTTGGCATCAAGATTGTGAATTAATTCTTAGGAAAGTAAAATATTATCAAAAATAGATCTACCTCTAATAAAACCAGTTTGGTTGAGAGAAATAAGTCTATTAAGTAAAGGCTTAAGTCTGTTGGTAAGGATTTTTGGATATCGACTTATTGAAGAAGGTGCAAAGACTAATAAGTCTAAAATCACTCCAATAATCGGGTTATCTTTCTTTGGAACAACAATGATAAGTACTAGAAAATATGGGAAAAATATTACCATTAAAAAAAATCAATCACAACCTCAATGAAATCACTTTTAAAGATAAACCAACATTTCTAAAAAAATTGAGTAGTGAAACCCTCGACGCAATTGAATCATGTTCATGCTATTAAGAACTTTAAAATTTCCTCTTCATTAAGGCGAAGGTAAAAAAAATCATTATAATTATTATTTATAATAGAAGGAATAGTTGAGAATTAGAAATAGCTTCATAAGAGCAATTCTTATTAAGCATATTTCTAAATGTAATTTGAATCCTTAATCTCATTATACTCCAAAATCCAATCTCCATTGACATTTTTAATTTTTAGAATATTATTCAAAGCTCTTATTTTGTTAACCAAAGCATGGAAATATCTAGTATTCTATTACCATCTAATATGTTTACTTGCCACTTTTTAGTACTAGTAAGTCTCTTTCATGTTTTGGAAATAGGCAAGCTTATCTTTCGCTTTAGTCAAATCAGTAAGCTTTGAAGGGTCAAACATAACAAACACTTCAAGGTCACAACCAAATTTTCCATGTTTTTAATATTAGAAAAAAGGTTTTAAAAATAATGCTTGTTCCACCAACCCAAAATTTGTTTAAGTCTTTTAAGTTTAAACCATAGTCTATTCATCCCTGTAATTGAATTATCAAGATGTAAAGGGCTTTCCAATTCTTAGCTACAACATCAAAGAAATCAATATCTGAATCCACATGTTCTTAAATCTAAAAGAGAGGTTTCTTAATCTATTAAAACTATTTTAATAGAAACTAGAAGAGGAGCATGATCAAACAAGGTTCTGCTTAAGTGATCAATAGAAGTAGTAGGCCATTGGGTAATCCAATGAGTATTAAAAAGAATCATTTGCAACTTTTGCAAAGTCTAGAGTTTGGCCAAGTGTAGTTAGAGCCCTTAAAGCTAATATCAACCAAACTACAATCAAGGATCATATTGGAAAATTATTCTATGGAATGAATATTGGGAGAGAAACCACCACTCCATTCAAAAAAAAGTAAAATAGTGTTGAAATCACCACCCACAAACTAAGGTTTGTTGATCGAGATAGCAAAGTTTCTTAAATTATCCCAAAAGAGATTATATCCATATATAAAGCAAGAAGCATAAACAAAGGCTCCTAAAACACAATAGTCACCATAGGAGATTTGAGTATTAACAACTTGTTGAAAATCATCAATAATTGAAACCTCAACAAAATTATTCCAAAAACACCAGATCTTATTACTAACATTAGAGTAAAATTTATTAAAGCCAATCATTCTAGCAACATGGATAATTTTATTAGCATGAATGAGAGGTTCCAATATAATAAGTAAAGAGATATTATGAATGCGACAAAGATTTCTAATACGATTATGAATAGAGGGTACCAATCTCTAACATTCTAAACAAGAAAATTAAACATAATGAAGACAAAAAGGGGTAAGCAAAGGTTAATTGAGAGATGAGTGAGAGCGATGCAGATCTAGTGTTTTGGATAGTTTGGGAGGGTAATTTTAACAATTTTTTTCTTTTTAGCATGATAAGTTTGAAAATGATTTCCTTTTTCCCTAGAATCATCATACGAGTAAGATTTAGTAACATTGGTCACCAATTTAGGAGAGTTCTCCAAGTGTTTAGAGAGAAGTTCTCCCTCTTCCAAATCCAAATTAAGTTGAAAAGTAGGATTAACATGAATATTAAGATTAGAAATGAGAGATGGTGATTTAGAACCATTTAAAGGACAAATAGTTAAATCAGATACATTTTTTTGACATCATTTAAATCCTCATTGGAATTTTCATTTTGGTGATCAAAGCATAGAAGCGAGGGATAGAATCGAGGAAACATAATCATCATCTAATAACTTAGAAAAATTATTATTCGGTGTATTAGAAAAATTCAATTTTAAAGAAGAGGTAAGAGGTAGTTCATCATTCCTTTCTAAAATTGGAAGCCCTAGCAATGGTAGGATCCAAAATAGGTTCACTAGGGATAATCCCAATATTAAAGGAATCAACCTCAATAGCGGCTTTCAAACCATTCTTAGGATTTGAGGCTAATTTTTGAACATATGTGGGGGTCAACTTATTACTAGTAACCAGATTTTCCTATGGAGAATTTCAATTTTTTAAATGAGGATGGAGAATAAAGCAATCCAAGTTATGATGACCATGAATTTTATGAACAAAAATTGGAAGATTCTCCAATTCAACCTTTTGTGAATACCCATATTTTTGAGCCAATCCAAACTTTTTTGGGTATTTTTTTGGTTATGTCTAATTTCACAAGGATCGAGCCATAGAAGGCGAGATCACTCGGGTCGCTTGTCGAGTTGCAAAGGCTAACCAAAAGAGCCAACAAAAATCACATGATGTGTAACAAAATGAATGTGCATATTAGGAAGAGATAACCACAGGGACAATAGAGATTCCTCCTTAATGTCAAAAGGGTGACCACTTGAGTGCATTTGACTATTAAAATAAAGAAAGAATGGTGCACAAAAACTCAAGAATAATCCAAATCATTAGAAAGTTGAATCATAATATGTAAAATGGTGCGGATCTTATACAAATTTGAGAGACACAACGCAATTTTTTAATGAGAGAGAATTCAAATGGTTTTGCCAACATATCAACATCCATATCAGAGCACATTACGATCGACAAACCAAGAAAAGAAGTCGAGATGAGATTAATCGATGCAGTAAATGAAGAAACCTTACCAAAGAACACATCCTTAAATTTTGTAAAGTTGGTAGCATTAGGGCCTCCAACCTTTGAAATGTCAGATGCCCTAGTCGAAACATCAAAATTTTGAGGTGGAGTAATAGAAAATGAACTCACCATAGAAGCCAGGATTAAGACGAGCATTATGCTGTCGGCAGTGTCGATCAACCCTTGGAATGGGACAAGCCAAAATAGCAGAGATCCCCAGTCGGGGGTGTGCCACCAAGAGGAAACGAAAAATTGCCAGAGAGAAGAGAGCGCTCAGGGCGAGTGGGGAGGAGCGGGTTTTTTGGGTTTAGGTTTAGGATTATTTAGTTTAGTTTAGTTTATTTTATTTATTTAGTTTTTTTAGGTTTAGGTTTTATTTAGTTTATTTTTTAGTTTAGTTTATTTTTTAGTTTAGCTTATTTAGTTTAGTTTATTTTTTATTTTATTTTTTTATTAATTTTAGGTTCAATTTTAGTTTATTTATTTTAGTTTATTTTAAGTTTTTTATTTAGTTTAGGTTTATTTTATTTTAGTTTATTTACTTTATATAGTTTAGTTTAAGTTTAGGTTTATTTATTTAGGTTTTAGGTTTAGTTTATTTATTTATATTTATTTTAGGTTAATTTAGGTTTATTTTAGTTTATTTAATTATTTTTAGGTTAATTTATTTTTATTTAGTTTTATTTATTTTAGGTTTATGTTTAGTTTATTTTATATTTTATTTTTAGTTTAGTTTATTTTAGTTTAGTTTTTTTAGCTTTCATTTTTTTATTTAGGTTTAGGTTTTAGTTTATTTATTTAGTGTATTTTTATTTTTATTTATTTATTTATTTATAGTTTAGGTTTAGGTTTAGGTTTATTTAGTTTAGTTCATTTATTTTATTTAGGTTTAGGTTTATTTTAGTTTAGATTTAGATTTAGGTTTTTAGTATATGTTTTTAATTTAAGTTTATTTATTTAGTTTATTTATTTTAGTTTTATTTAGGTTTTATTTATTTAGTTTATTTATTTTAGTTTATTTAATCTAGTTTTATTTTAGTTTGGTTTAACTTATTTAGGTTTATTTTTTATTTTTAATTAGTTTATTTATTAGTTTAGTTTATTTTTTTATTTTTAGTTTAGTTTAGTTTATTTATTTATTTTAGTTTAGGTTTAGTTTATTTTTTATGCTTTAAGGTTTATGGTTTTTAGGGTTTAGGGTTTAGGGTTTATGGTTTAGAGTTTAGGCTTTAGGGTTTAGGGTTTAGGGTTATTTTAGGGTTTAGGGTTTTAGGATTTAGGGTTTTAGAGTTTAGGGTTTAGGGTTTTAGGGTTTAGGGTTTATGGTTTAATTTAGGGTTTAGGGTTTAGGGTTTTCTTTATAAAACCCACTGAGGATAAATTTTGTAGCCACAAAGCGGTATTACAAAAGTCCTTAAGAGGGGAAAATTCTCAAAACTAACACTCCAAGAGCTACAATCAACCTAAAGAGAAAATTCCCAAACTATTACAACTAAAAAGAAAGAAAAAACTAAAAAAAGAACAACAAACAAAAGCAAAAAAAGAAAAGCCAAAGACTACAAAGAATAGCAGGAGAGGGGAGCAGGCTACAAGGAAGATGAAACAGAAGAAGAAAGACCTATGGAAAGAAAAATAAGAGAGAGATCAAAAAGAAAAGAAAAGGAAGGGAGGAAGAGCGAAAGAAAGGCTCACGCTCAACATAGAAAAAATGAGGCAACCAAATTTTGTGAGCAGCCAAACCTCCGAAGGAAGGGTTACATTCACAAAAAAAGGCTACCAACCAAAAAGGAAAAAGAAACATCCCAGCCATCATTGCCAACAATCCTTAGAGAAATGCACTCAACCAAGCAACAAAGTCAGCCAGGAACAAGGGATAACAACCACCAATAGAAGGAAAAAAAGGAAATTAAGTAAATCTAACATAAGGCAAACCAACTTTATCTAAGTTAGAAAGGCCTCTTAATTGCTTAGGAATATTTTCATTGGAAAATAAAGTAAAATCAGAAAGATTACTCCCCAAACCCTAAAAAAAGTCAGCACTGCATTACCTTCTCTCAAAAGAAATATAAGTCATTTTAAAGATTAGAAATAATAGCTTTAATATTTCTAAGTAAGTAGAAAAAATCATCATTACCCTTATGATTGGAGCTGATCTTAGTAACAACCATCTCAACATCTAATTCCAACCAAATGGAAAGAAAATTCTTATCCAAACAAAGCTTAAGAACATGATAAACAACCATAAGTTCAGCCATAATAACAGAAGTAGTAGAAAGAGGAGTCGAGAAAGCCAAATTAATATTCCCAATATTATTACGAAAGATACCACCACAGCCATATTTGTTAAGTGCAACAGAATCATCAGTGTTAATTTTAATACAACAATTAAGAGGCTTAATCCAATAAATGATTTTTATAAGAAAGAGGCAAGTCACAATAAGAAAACTTAATACCTAATTTGGAAGCAACAAACTTGCACCCTTTAAAATTAGTACCATTAAGAAGAGCAGCCTTATGTGAAAAATGAATTTTTTTCCTTAGTCCTAGAAATAATCTTCTTGTGATTCATAAGAACATTACAATGTTTAACATCATTTCTGTCAAGCCAAATAAACCAAATCAAAGTAATAGCCACAACAATTTTGATATGCCCTTTGACGGTATTAAGAAAATAATAGTTAAGAAGCTGCATTAAGGTAAAATTTCCATTAAAAGAACTAAGGCTAAAAAGGTCCTCATACCAATTCCAAACTTTATAAGCAATAGCACCATTAACAAATACATTACTAACATTCTCAATTTGAAAACAACATAAGCATTTACAAGGAAGATAAAAACCTTTTTCCAAAAGTAATGAATCAACATCAATAAAACCCCTTAAAATCCTCCAAACAAGAATAGAATAAGAGGTAGGGATAATGTTATTCCAAATTTTAAAAACATGAAGAAGGTTTATTTCTCTAATATGATGCCAAATATCTTTAAAGGAAAAATCACCATTACTAGAAATGATATAAAAAACTTGATCAGAAATAATACCATCAATAGAAATCTTGGTAATATCATTACAAATGCAATCAGGAATTAAATCATGCAAAAGAGAATGATTCCAATCACCATTTAAAATAAAATGATTAACTTTCAAAGAAGAAGTAGAGTGAGTATTAAGCATAGAATTAATAGAGGACACCCCCATCCAATTATCTTGCCAAAAGAAAGAGGAGCCACTATTAACACCCCAGAAAATGAGCAGTTCTGCTTGCCATTTAACAACACAAAGGCTTTTCCAACCAATAAAGTCACCATGCTTATAGCTACAAGTTAAAGGATTTTTACCTTTGCAGTATTTGTATTTCTTAAAATTAGCCCAAAGACTGACATTGTTCCTGAAATTCCACCAAAGCTTATAAGAAAAAAACATTTTTGTAATCCAACAAGGACCTCAAACTAAGACCACCATCAAATAAAGTACCACACATCTTATTCCAAGAAGCCCAATGAAGTCTTTTAGCTGAAAGACTAGAGCCCCAAAAAAATTTATTAAAAGGCCTTTCAATCCGTGTAATAATAAGAAAAATAGGAACAATATTAAGTAGCAAATAAAAGGAAGAGAGTAAAGAAGACTCTTAATAACAATTAATCTACCACCAAAAGATAAAATGAAATAGTATAAAGAGAACCAAAATACTTGATAGGAAAACATTGATGAGAAAAACTAGTATTATCCTTTATTTTATTGATTCTATGATCAAAAATAGAAACATAGGAGATTAAATAGCTTCTCTGAGTACTAATCACGAGGCCACTTTCCTTTTCAAACTTATTCAAAAAAATCTTCAATTTTTTAATATATTGTAACAAGCCATTACAAAAATATGAAATCATCTAAAACTTAAGTGAGATATAGCCAAACCACCAAGATTCCTAAAATACATGCTAGAATTCTTCTCAAATAAAAAAATTAAGCCAATGAGACAAATATTCAATCATAATAATAAAAAGAGATGGAGAAAGAGGATCACCTTGTCTAATACCTTGAGAAGATTTAAAGAAACCAAAGTTTTCACAATTAATCACTAAAGAGAACAAAACATTACAAATGATATTGTTAATCAAAGAGATAAATTTAGTAGAGAAACCAAATAAAGAGAGGATGTTGTTAAGAAAATCCCAAGAAATGTTATCATAAGCTTTGGTAATATCAAGCTTGAAAAGTAAATTGCCACCTCTAGTTTTCACATTTAAATCATGAATTAATTCTTGCGCAAGGAAGACATTGTCAGAGATAGTCATAGCATTCACAAAGCCAATTTAATTAGGAGAAATAATCTTAGGAAGAAATTTACCAAGCCTACTAGTCAAAATTTTAGAAATCAATTTATTAAAGAAAGTATAAAGACTAATGGGTCTGAAATCATTCCAGAAATTAGGATTGTCTTTCTTGGGAATAAGAACAATATTAGTAGAAATGAAGTATTTAAGAATAGAATTCCCAAGAAATAAATCCCTAACAACATTAATAAGATCAAATTTAATAATAAACCAAGCTTTTAAAAAAAATAAGGTAGAGTAGCCATTCGAACCTGCAATAGAATCAACATTCATGCCATTAAGAATATTAAAAATTTCATCATCCGAAGGAGGAGCAACCAAGCAATCATTATCATCAAGAGGCATAATAGAAGGAATGATAGACAGCTTAGATAATTGGTCAAGATGATAATTTTTATTTAAAAGATCTTTAAAGTAGTTAATAGCAGAAGAAAAAATATCCACTTTTTTTGTGATCAAAGAACCATCAGAATTCTTGATTTTATGATTTTTTTCCAAGAACTCTCCTTTTAATAACCAAAGCATGAAAGTATTTGATGTTTTTTCCCCCTCAGAAAGATGTTAAGAAGTATCCTTTTATCTCTAGTAAGTTTTCTTCATATCCTGAAACTTAGTGAGATTAACTTTAGCTTCAGTAAGGTTAGAACAAAAAGAGGAATCATTAATAACAAGTTCTTCCAAATATTTCACTTATTATTCCATGTTCTTGATATTATCAGAAAGATTTTTGAAATAATTTCTATTCCACCAATTAATATGATGCTTAAGCCATTTCAGATTAAGCAAAAATCTTACCATACTAAAGGCAGAATCATCAGGATTAAGAGGAGCATACCAATTAAAGCAATAGCATTAAGAAAACTACTATCATGTAACTACATATTCTGAAAAAGGAAATTTTTAATGACATTATTGTTATGAACAACATCTTCAATAGAAATAAAAAAATGAGCATGATCCGAGATAGTCCTACTAAGGTGTTCAACCGAAGTCAAAGGCCAATGGTTTAAACAAAAATTATTAAATAAGGAACGATCCAAATGTTGCCAAAGTCTATGGTTATTCTAAGTAAATTGAGAGCCAATAAAATGAACATCATGCAAATTACAATCCAAAATCATATTAGAAAAATCTTCCATAGAATGTAAATTCGACGAAGAACCTCCTCTGCTTTCATTCATAGAAAAGATCGTATTTAAATCCCCACCAACAATCCAAGAATCTTTAACAGTAGAAGCAAAAGTAGATAATTGATCTCAAAGAATCCTCCTCTCAATCTTATTGCAAGCAGTATAAACGAAAGAGCCAAAAGCATGATAATCAGCAAAGAAATATCCACATTTACAATGTGATGAAAATCATTAATGACATTAATAGAAAAAGAATTATTCCAAAATAAACAAATCTTATTGCTATTGTTAATAAAATACTTAGAGAAATAAATCATTCTAACTACATGCATTTTAGAAGAAAAAATAAGAGGTTCAAGAATAAGCAAGAAACTGACATTATAAGCCCTACAAAGGTTCCTAAACCTATTCCTAACAATAAGAGTACCAATGCCCCTAACATTCCAAATAAGAAAACTAAACTTTACTTCTTATTAGGAAAAGAAGATAAAGAAGATCGAGTCAATCTGAAAACTTTAGGAGGAAATTTTTTGAAATTCTTTTTCTTTTTCATAAAAATAGTTTGAAAACCAATTTCATTTCCCAAAGATTCATCATTAGAATGAGCATTATAACTCTTAACAACTACAGATTTGAAAAGAGATTCCAAATGAAAAGGCAATAAAACATTAGTATCCAATAATTGCTAAGAAAATATAGGCAAAACACCATCAGAAATAGCAGTTAAAGAAGGAACAGAAATGGACTTGTTAAGAAAACAAGAAGAAGGTTGCACAAAATCCATCGTATCCATACCATCAACATCTTCATTATGTAAAGACTTTAAATCATCATTATCTTTTAAAGGTTCTTGAAAATCAACAAGAGAAACATTATCTTTAAAATTTTTAGGTTGTAGAACACAAGTATCTTAAAAGGAAGAAACCAAAATAGGATTTGCATCAACTTGCATAATTTTTGAAAGCAAAGGAACATAAGCAGCTGAAATCTTGTTTCCATCCAAACCAACATCTTCATTTCTAGCATTATTTTTAAAGCCATTCTCAAGAGGTAAAGAATTAGAAAGATTCAAAGTACCATCACCAACATCTTGATCTTTTTCTAAAAAAACATAAATTTTATTTGTATTAGTTAAATGATCTCCACATTGATCAATCAGCTTAGGAATTTTAATAGATTTTTTCCTAAGTTAAGGATGAGCAATGAAACAATCTGAAAAGATATGGCCATGGGTTTTGCAGTGATTCCAGAAAATAGGAAGGTTTTCAAATTCAACCAGCTAAAAATAACCATACTTTTGTAACCTATCCAAATCTCCCTAAGAAACTTTTTTGTAACATCAAATTTAACAAGGATATGAGCAATTGAAGGGCGAGATTTAGCTGCAGTTGCTTGATCGATTTGCTAAGGTCTACCAAAAATAGACCCAACCACATGAAGAAATTAAGAATTAATAAAATGAATCCTAATATTAGGCAAAATAATCCAAACTAGACTATGGGATATTCTTCTTGAATGTCAGAATAAGGAGTCCATTTAAGGATATGCATTTGACAATTTTTAACATAAAAAGATTAGTGAGAGAAAATACAATAATAATCAAGATCATTACATAATTTTATAAGGACATGATGACCGTCCAACAAACCAACTAAAAATGCACCAAAAAGCTTTAAATCATGAAAGAAAGAATGAATATCTTCCATATTAAGCTGACAAAAATTTTTTTTCCAATCAGAGTAAAAGCATAAGGTTCGACGAGTTTCTCATTATCCAAATCTGAATACATTATAGCTGAAACTCCTTTAAACATCATTTGAACAAGATTAACCAAAAATTCATGGGAGGTTGAAGCATTTTTACCATATAAGGCATCTTTGAAAGATTTAGCAGAAGCAAAGCTGGATTTACCCAAAAGACCATCAGCCCTAGGCTAATCTACAGGAACCTTCATTTTTTTCATGCCAATCACTAGATCAGACACCATGACAGCCAATGGACTAGGGAAGATGGACGAGATGGTCAAAGGTCAAAAGTTGAAGCCCTTACCAGATGAAATCCATAAAGAAGCCATGATAGGAGCCAAAACTGAGAAGGTTTCTTGAATCACCAAAAATGTCAAAGAGGGAGAGCACGCACGGATGGGTTTAGGGTTTAGGGTTTAAGTTCTAGGATTTAGAGTTTAGGGTTTAGGGTTTGGGGTCTAGAGTTTAGGTTTAGGATTGGAAGTTTTAGGGTTAGGGTTTAAGGTTGGTTATTTAGGTTTAGGTTGGTTTAAGTTTAGATAGCTTAGTGTTTTAAGGTTTAGGTTTAGGTTTTAAGGTTTAGATTTAGGGTTTAGGGTTTAGGGTTTAGGGTTTAGATTTTAGGGTTGAAGGTTTAGGGCTAGGGTTAGGGTTTAGGGTTTAGTGTTTGGGGTTTAGCGTTAGTTTATAATTTACAATTTAAGATTTTTAAGGATTTAGGGTTTAGGGTTTAGGGTATAGTTTTTAGGGTTTATGGTTAAGGGTTTTAGGGTTTAGGGTTTTAGGGTTTAAGATTTAAGGTTTAGGGTTTAGGGCTAATGGTTTAGGGTTTAGAGTTTAAGTTTTAGGGTTTAGGGTTAGGGTTTTTTTTTTTAAATTTTTTATTGTATTTAAGTTTTGTTTATTTTTAATTAAGTAAACTAGCAGGTTTAGGTTTATTTAGTTTATTTTTATTTTACTTTATTTTATTTTATATATTGATTTAGGTTTATTTTTATTTTTATTTAGTTTAATTTAAATATTTTAGGTTTATTTATTTTTGTTTAGGTTTTTTATTTTAATTTATTTTTGAGGATTAGGTTTAGGTTTAGGTTTAGGTTTTAGTTTAGTTTTATTTTTAGTTTATTTTTTAGGTTTAATATTCATTTTTTATTTTTAGGTGTAGGTTTAGGTTTTTATTTTAAGTTTATTTTTAGGTTTTATTTTTTAGTTTCACTTTTGATTTATGTTTAGTTTATTTTTTATTTAGTTTAGGTTTATATTTTGGTTTAGTTTATTTTAAGTTTAGGTTTAGGTTTTATTTATTTTAGTTTAGTTTATTTTAGAGTAGGTTCAGATTTATTTTATTTTTATTTTATGTTTTGTTTTCTTTAGTTTAGGGTTTAGGTTTTATTTTTTAATTAGTTTTAAGTTTTATTTTTAGGTTTATTATTTAGGTTTAGGTTTCATTTAGTTTTTATTTTACTTCATTTTAGATTTATTTTAATTTTATTTTCGGTTTAATTTTTATTATATTTATGTTTTTTAGGTTAGTTTAGGTTTTTATTTATTTTATTTTAGTTTAGTTTTTATTTTTTATTTTATTTTATTTCTTAGGTTTAGGTTTAGGTTTGGGTTTAGGTTTTAGTTAATTTTCTTATTTTATTTTATTTTGGCTTAATTTTATTTATTTATTTTATTTTCAAGTTTTATTTAGTTTAAGTTTAGGTTTTTAGCTTTCTAGGGTTTAGGGTTTAGGGTTTTTTTATTTTTTTTATTTTTGGGTACATAGTTTAAGTTTTAGGGTTTAGATTTTAGGGTTTAGGGTTTTAGGTTCTAGGGTTTAGGATTTAGGGTTTTAATAGCTTAAGGATTAGGATTTAGGGTTTATATTTTATGTTTAGGGTTAGGTTTTAATTTAGGGTTTAGGTATAGGTTTTTTAATTTAGTTTCTTTTTTAGGTTTAGGTTTATTTTTTAGCTTAGTTTTATTTTTCTTTTACTTTTCAGGTTAATATTTTATTTTTTATTTTTAGGTTTAGGTTTTGATTTTTATTTTATTTTTTGGTTTAGGTTTTAGGTTTTTATTTTAGGTTTATTTTTAGGTTTTATTTTTTAGTTTAGGTTTAAGTTTAGGTGTTATTTATTTTAGTTTAGTTTATTTTTGTTTAACTTTCGGCTTATTATATTTTGTTTTTTTTATTTTTATTTTAGGTTTAGGTTTTCTTTTAGTTTAGGGTTTACAATTTATTTTTTACTTCTTTTTTAAGTTTTATATTTAGGTTTATTTTTGAGGTTTAGGTGTTTATTTAGTGTTTAGATTATTTTAGGTTTATTTTAGGTTTATTTTATTTTTATTTTAAGTTTAGTTTTTATTTTCTTTATGTTTTTTATTCTTAAGTTTATTTATTTTTTAGTTTAGTTTAGGTTTTTATTTATTTTATTTTAGTTGATTTTTATTAGTTGATTTTATTTTATTTTTAGGTTTTGGTTTAAGTTTTTATTTTTATTTTTATTTTTTTATTTTTTAATTTATTTAGTTTTAGGTATTTTTTAGGCTTTATTTAGTTTAAGTTTTGGATTTTAGGTTTTTAAGGTTTAGGGGTTTAGGGTTTAGGATTTAGGGTTTAGGTTTAGGGTTTTTTATTTTTTTTAATAGAAAACAAATTCAGATTCAACACTTCTTCTTTCAATTTCATCAACCAAGTAACACACCATGTTTTCTAAGATAGATGCGACGATATCAATAAAAATGTGCATGCTTAGAGCAAATCAAAGACCCTAGAAAACTAGACCCATCTCTACTATAAAGATACAGTTCCCTAAGTAGCATATCGAATTGATCATTCTTTAGTTTCTCTAGTTCCCATCAAAACCATCCCAGCCTCTCGAGTAGCAGGATCCACCATCATATCCCCAATCTCTCCCTCCTCCACCACCGTGGGTGTAACCTCCATTGCTCCTCCCACCTATAACCACCACTACTCCAACCACCACCTACATATCTACTAGCACCCTAACCACCCCTAGATAACAACCACCAGCCTCCTCACCACCACGATCTAGATTGTGCCTGGTTAACGATGATGTTCCTGCTGGCAAAGTTCTGCCCATTCTTAGAGTTTAGGTTTAGGTTTAAGTTTATTAGGTTTTAGGGTTTAGGTTTATTTTCTAATTTATTTAGTTAGGTTTAGGTTTAGGGTTTGTGGTTTAAGGATTAGAGTTTAAGGTTTGGGTTAGGGTATAGGGTTTAAGGTTTAGGGTTTTATAGTTTATGCTTTTAGGATTTAAGGTTTAGGGTTTTGGGTTTTTTAGGGTTTAGGGTTTAGCATTTAGGGTTTTTTTAAAATAATGTAAACTAGTTGGTATAGGTTTATTTAGTTTATTTTTTATTTATTTTAGTTAATTTTATTATTTATTTTTATTTATGTTTAATTTTTATTTTTGTATTTAGTTTAGTTTATTTATTTTAATTTTAATTATATTTGATAAGGATTTCTATTTTAGTTTAATTTTTGGGTTTTGGTTTAGGTTTATTTTTAGTTGAATTTTAGTTTTATTTAATTTTTTAGGTTTAGGTTTTATTTTTTATTTTTAGGTTTAGGTTTAGGTTTTTATTTTATTTTTTTAGGTTTAGGTTTTAAGTTTATTTTTAGATTTTAATGTTTGGTTTTGGTTTAGGTTTATTTCATAGTTTATTTTATTTTATTTAGTTTAAGTTTGGGTTTTATTTTTTTTGTTTAGTTTATTTTCATTTAGGTTTAGGTTTATTTTATTTTGTTTTTTTAATTTTTATTTTAGGTATAGGTTTTTTTTTGGTTTAGGGTTTAGGTTTTATTTTGTATTTATTTTTAGGTTTTATTTTAAGGTTTATTTTTTCGGTTTAGGTTTTATTTAGTTTTTATTTTATTTTATTTTAAGTTTATTTTTTAGTTTATTTTATGTTTAGTTTTTATTTTATATAAGTTTTTTATTCTTAGGTTTATTTTATTTTTTAGTTTAGTTTAGGTTTTTTTTATTTTCTTTTAATTTATTCTTATTAGTTTATTTTAATTTGTTTTATGTTTAGGCTTAGGTTTTAGTTTAGGTTTTTATTTTATTTTACTATTTTATTTAATTTAGTTTAAGAATTTTTTTATATTTTTCATTTATAGGTTTTAGTTCTAATAAGTCTCTTCCATGTTTTGGAAATTGGCAAGCTTATCTTCACTTCAGTCAAATCAATAAGCTTTGAAGGGTCAGACATAATTGACACTTCAAGGTCACAAACCAAATTTTCCATGTCTTCAATATTTGCAAAATGGTTTTTAAAATAAAGTTTGTTTAGTCTCCAACCCAAATTTTAGTTTCAGTTAGTCTCTAACCCAAGTTTTGTTTAAGTCTTTTAAGTTTAAACCATAGTCTATTCATCATCGTAATTAAGTTATCAGGATGTCAAGGGGCTTTCCAATTCTTATCTACAACATCAAAGAAATCAATATGCTGAATCCACATGTTCTGAAATCTAAAAGGAGAGCAGTTTTTAAATATATTAGAATTATTTTTAACAGAAACTAGAAGAGGAGCATGATAAGACAAGGTTATGCTTAAGTGATCAACAGAAGTAGTAGGCCATTGGGTAATTCGATGGGTATTAAAAAGAATCTTGTCCAACCTTTTCCAAAGTCTAGAGTTTTCCCAAGTGTAGTTAGAGCCCTTAAAGCCAATATCAACCAAACTATAACCAAGGATCATATTGGAAAATTCTTCCATGGAATGAATATTGAGAGAGCAGCCACCACTCCGTTAAGAAGAAAATAAAATAGTGTTGAAATCACTCCCTATAAACTAAGGTTTGTTGATCGAGATAGCAATGTTCTTCAAATTATCCCAAAGGAGATTACGGCCATATCTATAGTAAGAAGCATAAACAAAGAAGCCTAAAACACAATAGTCACCATAAGAGATTTGAGCATTAACATGTTGTTGAAAATCATCAATAATAGAAACCTCAATAAAATTATTCTAAAAACACCAAATCTTATTACTAATATTAGAATAAAATTTATTAAATCCGATCATTCTAGCAACATGGCTAATTCTATTAGCATGAATGAGAGGTTCCAAAATAATGAGTAAAGAAAATTTAGGAATGCGATAAAGATTTTTAATATGATTACAAATAGATAGGGTACTAATGTCTCTAACATTCAAAATAAGAAAATTAAACATAATGAAAACAAAAAAGGGGTAAACAAAGGTTAATTGAGAAATGAGTGAGAGCGAGTAGTAGATATAGATTTTTTGGATAGTTTAGGAGGGTAATTTTTAATACTTTTATTTTTCTTTTTAGCATCATAAGTTTGAAAACAATTTTCTTTTTCCCTAGAATCATCATACAAGTAAGATTTAGTAACATCGGTCACCAATTTAGGAGAGTTCTCTAAGTATTTAGAGAGAAGTTCACCCTCTAATAAATACAAATTTAGTTGAAAAGTAGGATTAACATTAATATCAAGATTATAAATGAGAGACGGTGACAACTTAGAACCATTTAAAGCACAAACAGTTAAATATGGATTAGAATCATTTTCAGCCTGATCGACATCGTTTAAATCTTCATTGGAATTTTCATTTTTGTCGATCAAAGCCGGCATAGAAGCAAGGATAGAATCAAAGGAAACATAATCATCATCCAATAACTTAGAAAAATTATTATTTTCTGTATTCAAAATATTCAATTTTAAAGAAGTGGAAAGAGGAAGTTCATCCTTCCCATTCTGAAAATCAGTCGAACCCTAGCAACCGTAGGATCCAAAACCTGTTCAGTAGGGATAATCCAGAACTTCATGCAATTAACCTCAATAGTAGCTTTCATGCCATTCTTAGGATCCAAGGCTGATTTTTTAATATATGTGGGGATCAGCTTTTTACTCAGAACTAGATTTTCCTTGAGAGGATTTTTATTTTTATAATGAGGCTGGAGAATAAAGCAATCCAAGTTATTATGACCATAAATTTTACAGTGAGAAAAAAACTGGAAGATTCTCCAATTCAACCTTTTGCGAATAGCCATATTTTTCAAAGCCAATCCAAATTTCCTTAGGGTATTTTTTAGTTATGTCTAATTCCATTAGAATTGAAGAGATGGCGGATAAACTAGGTCGCTTGGTCGAGTTTCAAAGGCTGACCAAAAAGAGCCCCAACAATAAAAAGCACATGATGTGAAACAAAATAAATGCACATATTAGGAAGATTTAACCATACGGGGAAAATAGGAGATTCCTCCTGAATGTGAAAAAGGGGAGACAACTTCAATAAGCGCATTTGATAATTAAGAATAAAGTAAGAACGAAGCACAAAAACTCTAGAATAATCCAAATCATTAGAAAGTTGAATCATAATATGTCTGAGGGTCAATAAGGCCAATTGAGAAAACACCCATAAGATTAAGATTATGAAAAAAAGGTGCAGATCTTATCCAAATTCTGGTGATGCAAAGCAAATTTTTTGATGAGAGAGAATTCAAATGGTTTTGCCAACATTTCAACATCCATATCAGAACACCTTACGGCCGACAAACCATGAACAAAAGTCGAGATGAGATTAACCGATGCAATAAATGAAGAAGCCTTACCATAGAACACATCCTTAATTTATTTGGTCGAGTTTGTAGCATTAGTGCCGCCAACCCCCGAAATGTTGGATGCCCTAGTTGAAGCATCCAAAATTTGAGGTGGAACCATAGGAAATGAACTCACCACAATAACTAGGATTAAAGATGAAGCATTATGTAATCGGCTAGGTGCTGATCAACCTTTGGAATCGGACGAACTAAAGCCAAAATAGCAGAGATCCACAGTCAGGGGCGTGCCACCAAGAGGAAACAAAATTGCCAGAGAGAAGAGAGCGCTCAGGCCGAGGGGGAGGAGGGTTATTTTTGGGTTTAGGTTTAGTGGGTTTGGTTTGGGTTTAGTTTTAGGTTTACATAGTTTAGTTCATTTTATTTTATTTATTTAGTTTACTTTTACTTTAGGTTTTATTTAGTTTATTTTTTAATTTAGTTTATTTAGTATATTTAATTTAGTTTAGTTTAGTTTATTTTTTATTAATTTTTATTTATTATTTATTTTAGGTTAAGTTTTTGTTTATTTGTTTTAGTTTATTTCAGGTTTTTTATTTACTTTAGTTTATTATTAGTTTAATTTAGGTTTATTTTATTTTAGTTTATTTAGTTTATTTAGTCTAGTTTAGGGTTGCAGGATGGTTTAGGGTTTAAGGTTTAGGGTCAGTTTAGGGTTTAGGGTTTATGTTAGTTTAGGGTTTAGGGTTTAGGATTTAGGGTTTAGGGTTAAGGTTCTTAGGGCTTAGGGTTTATTTTAGGTTTAGGGGTTTTGTTTAAATTATGTAAACTGCTAGGTTTAGGTTTATTTAATTTATTTTTTATTTATTTTAGTTTATTTTATTTTATATTTTTATTTAGGTTTTTTTTAGTTTATTTTTAAGGTTTAAATTTAGGTTTATGTTTATTTTTAAGATTATTTTTATTTTTATTTTATTTTTAAGGTTTATGTTTTATTTTTTATTTTTAGGTTTATGTTTAGGTATTTATTTTATTTTTTTAGGTTAATTTTTAGTTTTTATTTTACGTTTATTTTTTTGCTAAATTTTAAAGTTTGGATTTATTTTTGTTTAAGTTTTTTATACCTAGTTTAGTGTTTAAGTTTAGTTTATTTTAGGTTTAGATTAAGGTTTTATTTATTTTAGTTTATGTTTAGGTTTATTTTGTTTTGTTTATTTTAGGTTTAGTCTTTTTTAGTTTAGGGTTTAATTTTTTATTAATTATTTATTCTTAGGTTTATTTTGTAGATTTGGATTTTTAAATAGTTTTTATTTTATTTTATTTTAGGTATATTTTATTTTTATTTTACATTTAGTTTTTATTTTATTTAGGTTTTTTAGTTTTAGGTTTATTTAATTTTTAAGTTTAACTTAAGTTTATATTTATTATATTTTAATTTAGTTTTTATTTTTTTTTAAAATGTTTTTTAGATTTAGCTTTAGGTTTAGGTTTAGGTTTTTATTTTATTTTTTTATTTAGGTTTTAGTTTATTTATTTATTTTATTTTTAGGTTTTATTTAGTTTAAGTTTAGGTTTCAAGGATTTTAGGGTTTAGGGTTTAGGGTTTTGGATTTAGGGTTTGGGGATTATGGTTTAGGGTTTAGGGTTGTAGGTTAGAGGTTCAAGGTTTATGGTTTAGGGTTTAAGGTTTAGTGTTCACGATTTTAGGGTTTAGGGTTTAGGGTTTAGGGTTAGTTTTAAGGTTAATGGATTGGGGTTAGGGTTTTTTTATTTTTTTTTATTTTTTGATTAATTTTTTATTTTTTAATATTAGGTAAACTAATATGTTTAGGTTTATTTATTTTATTTATTTATTTATTTTAGTTTATTTTTTATTTAGGTTTATTTGTATTTTGATTTAATTTATTTTATTTATTTTAAGTTTATTTATTTTAGTTTAGGTTTTATATTTTAGTTATTTTTTAGGGTTTGTTTTTCTAGGTTTAGTTTTAATTATTTTATTTTATTTTAGTTTTTATTTTTTTATTTTATTTTCTTTTTAGGTTTAGGTTTATTGTTTAAGTTTTAGTTTAAGGTTTTATTTTATTTTATTTTGGTTTAGGTCCTTTTATTTATTTTATTTTTAAATTTTATTTAGTTTATGTTTAAGTTTTTAGCTTTTTAGGGCTTAATATTTATGGTTTAGGATTAGTTAAGTGTTTTAGGTTTACAGATTAGGGTTGGGGGTTTAGGGTTTAGGGTTTAGGGTTTAAGGTTTCAGTTTTAGGGTTTAGGGTTTAGGGTTTACGGTTTTAGGGTTTAGGGTTTAGGGTTTAGGGTTTAGAGTTTAGTTTTAGGTTTAGGGTTCAAGTTTTAGATTAGGGTTTTTGGTTTTGGTTTTTTTAATAGAGAACAAATTCAGATTAAACATTTCTTCTTTTCGATTTCATCAACCAAGTAACCCACCAAGTTTTTTTAAGACACTGGCGATATATAGATAGAAAATTTGTATAGAAAATAACTAGAATTGTCTAATATAAAGACAATTCCAAGCAACATATCGAATTAATTTCACTTTCTTGGTTCCCATCAGAACCACCCTAGCCACTCTAGTAGTAGGATCCACCATCACTTTCTCCCTTCTCCGCCACAATGGCTATAACCTTCGTTACTCTTCCCGCCTCTATAACCACCACTAATCTGACCACCACCTCTAGATCCCCCACCACCACTATGAAATTCACCACCTCGGGCTTTACCTCCACCGCCATATCTAGGCTGAGCCAAGTTGATGGTGATGTTCTTGCCATCAAGGTTCTGCCCATTTGTAGGTTATAGGTATAACTTTAGGTTTAATAAGTTATAATGTTTGTGTTTATTTTTAATTTATTTAGTTACTTTAGGTTTATGTTTAGGGTTTGGGGTTTAGAGTTTTGACTTAGGTTTATTAAGTTTTAGGGATAAGGTTTATTTTTTAAGTTATTTAGTTACTTTAGGTTTAGGTTTAACATTTGGAGTTTAGGGTTTAGGGTTAGGGTTTAGGGATTAGGATTTTGGGTTTAGGGTTTTAAGATTTATGCTTTTAAGGTTTAGTGTTTAGGGTTTAGGGTTTAGAATTTTTAGGATTTAAGGTTTAGGGTTTAGGGAATAGGGTTTAGGGTTTAAGGTTTCAGGGTTTAGGTTTAATTTATTTTAGGTTTAATTTAGGTTTGATTTAGTTTAGGGTATAGGAGTTTAGCTTTAGTTTTAGGTAGGTTTAGTTTATTTAGTTTAATTCTGATTAGGTTTAAGGTTTAGTTTAGGTTTATAGTTTATAGTTTAGGTTTATAGGTTTTAGGTTTAAGTTTATTATTTTAGTTTAGGTTTCTGATTTAAGTTTAGATTTATAGTTTAAATTTTAGGTTTAGGTTTTAAGTTTAGTTTAGGGTTTAGGTTTTTGGTTTAGTTAGTTTAGGTTTATTTAGGTTAGGTTTAAGGTTTAGGTTTAGTTAGGTTTAGGGTTTAGGGTTTAGAGTTTAGGATTTAGGGTTTAGGATTTAGGGTTTAATGCTTTTAAGGTTTAGGGTTTAGGTTTTTTTATTAAGTAAACCGATAGGTTTAGGTTTATTTACTTTATTTTTTATTTATTTTATTTTGTTTTATTTTTATATTTTTATATTTTTATTTTTATTTAGTTTAGCTTATTTATTTTAGGTTTATTTATTTTAGTGTAGGTTTTATTTTATTTTATTTAGTTTAAGTTTAGGTTTAGGTTTAGTTTATTTTTGGTTTAGGTTTTAGGTTTAGGTTTTATTTATTTTATTTTAAATTATTTTAGTTTAGGTTTAGGTTTATTTTATTTTGTTTATTTTAGTTTTATTTTAGGTTTAGGTTTTTTTTTAGTTTAGGGTTTAGGTGTTTTTTTTATTTTTATTTTTAGGCTTTATTTTTAGGTTCATTTTTTAGGTTAAAATTCTTATTTAGTTTTTATTTTATTTTATCTTAAGTTTAATTATTTTTATTTTAAGTTTAGTTTTTATTTTAATTAAGTTTTTTATTTTTAGGTTTCTTTTATTTTCTTAGTTTAGTTTAGGTTTTTATTTATTTTATTTTAGTTTAGTTTTTTATTTTTTATTTTATTTTATTTTTATCTTTAGGTTTAAGTTTTAGTTTAGGCTTAAATTTTATTTTATTATTTAGGTTTAGGTTTCCAGGTTTAGGGTTTAGGGTTTATGGTTTAAGGTTTTAGGGTTTAGGGTTTAGGGTTTGGGGTTTTTGGTTTAGGTTTTAGGTTTAGGGTTTAGGTTTTAGTTTAGAGTTTGGGGTTTAGGGTTTTGTGATTAAGGTTTAATTTTAGGAGAGTTTACAGTTTAGGATTTAGGGTTTAGGGTTTAGAGTTTATGGTTTATGGTTTAAGGATTTAGGGTTTAGGGTTTAGGGTTTAGGGTTTAGGGTTTAGGGTTAGTTTTAGGGTTTAGGTTTTGGTTATTATTTTTAGATTTTGTGTTTATTTTTTAGGTTTTGTTTTTATTTAGTTTTAATTTTATTTTATTTTTTCTTTAGGTTTAATTTTTATTTTAGTAATGTTTTTTAATTTTTAGTTTAGTTTAGGTTCTTATTTATTTTATTTTAGTTCATTTCTTTTTATTATTATTTTTTTTAGGTTTAGGTTTAGGTTTAGGTTTTAGTTTTATTTTATTTTATTATTTTATTTTGGTTTAGGTTTTTTTAGTTATTTATTCGTGGGTTTTATTTAGTGTAGGTTTAGGCTTTTAGCTATTTATGGTTTAGGGTTTAGGGTTTTAGGTTTCGGGTTAATTTAGGGTTTAGGGTTTCAGGTTTAGGGTTTGGTATTTAGGGTTTTGGGTTTAGGGTTTAAGGTTTAGAATTTAGGGTTTAGGTTTTATGGTTTAGGGTTGTTTATGATTTAAGATTTGTTTTTTAGGAAAGTTAGGATTTATTATTATAAAAGGAAAAGATACAATGTCCTTAAAAGGGCTAAAGCTCTAAAATTCTGCTGCTCTCAGAGCAATATGAAACCTAAAGAGCTAAACCCCTGTCTAAGTACATTAGTAAAAGTAAAAGCAAATACAACAACTAAAAGTATAAGAGAAAAAAGACACAAAGTAATACTAAAACAAATCTAAAAAATAAAAAGGATGAGTCGAAGCGTTCATGATTCCTTTGAGAAAGCAAGATAAGAAAGATCGACAACAACAACACTTGGGTTGACTGAGCAACGACCATTCCATTTGTAAAGTTCCAACTTGTAAAAGAAATTTGCAAAATGCTGCAAAGGCAAAAGTCATAGCTAAAAAGGATAAGGATAAAGAGAGGAAAAGGAGAGAGAGCTGAGAAAGAGTAGGCCTAGGCTTAGTTAGGATCCAATCAAGGGGCAAGAATACATATGAGCATCCAAACTTCATAAAGTTGGGTTACAATCATATGAAATGATAACAACTAGAGAGAAGAGGTGAGTAGCATCAAATCCATCATAGGAAGCATACTTGATACAAGCATACATCCAAGGCCAGTAGTTTATAGAGTTTAAGATCCTGCACCATTAAATAAAGAGAAATCGACTAACAACTAGGTAAAAGGCAAACCACCATTCAAAAATAACAACAAACTACTCACAATAACCTAGAGAAAGGCTAGAAGAAATTCAGAACACCAACAATAGCCATTTTCCAAATAACCATCCAAGCTCCAAACTAGGGAAAACTAGAACCCCATCGAGCACCGGACCAATTAATAGAGAAACAATCAACAAAGGAAAAAAAATTAACCAACCAAGATTCCAAGGACAACTAAAGTCCTCCAACCAAACCGACAGTAAAATAATATAAGGCAATCATCATAGAATAGCCCATCATAAGTAACCAATAAAAGAAGCATCCCCAACAACCAAGGAAAAGTAGAAAACCAATAAAGCACCACACAACATGAGGTCCAAAAGAAGCACAACTACCATAGAAAGTCCACAACATCAGCTAGCTAGGAAAATGGCTATTATTTAATGGTGCTTTGTTCATTTTCTACTAAGAATAGCCAAACAAGAAGCATAATAACAACATAAAATGTGTTGCAAACAATTCACCCAACAGCGGTTAATCCCAAGATAATAAGTAAACAAAAAACCAAGGCGAAGAAGGATCCAACAACAAACAATAAGGAACTTGGAGGCAACCCCCATAAAAGCAGCCATGAAATTCTACAAAAGAAGGCCCAAAAATGGAACAACCAGTAATAGTTCCCATTAGGAAGGCCACCCATCCAACCATGAAATACCAAAAGAAAGTTATTTGAGTTCAAGAGGAGAGCTAATAAACCAATCGGTGTAGAAAATTGAATAAAGTTAGAGCAGAAACCATCTCATCCACAAGAGTAATAAGGTAGAAGATAAACCACCAGCCAAAAAAATAGACAACCCAGGAAAAATAGGAACCACCATGGAGCAAGCACTAGGCCAAACCAAAAGTAAGAGATCAGAAACAAAACATAGCTAAAGTTAAAAAGTCAAAATAAATTTATGGTTTAGGATTTAGGGTTTAGGGTTTAGGGTTTAGGGTTTTGGTTTAGGGTTTAGGGTTTAGTGTTTAGGCTTTAAGGTTTAGGATTTTGAAGGTTTAGGATTTAGGGCTTAGGGTTTAGGGTTTAGGGTTTAGTGTTTATGATTGTAGGGTTTATGGTTTAGGGTTGTAGGGGGGTTTATGGTTTAGGGTTTAAGGTTTAGGGCTTAGGGTTTATAGTTTTATGGTTTATGGTTTAGGGTTGTAAGGGGGTTTAGGGTTTAAGGTTAGTTTAGGGTTTAGGTTTTAGGTTAGTTTAGTATTTAGGGCTTAGGGTTTATGGGTTTTTAGGGCTTAAGATTTAAGGTTTAGGGTTTAGGTTTTAGGTTTTAGGTTTTTAAGGTTTAGGGTTTAAGGTTTAGGGTTTTTTAGGGTTTGGGGTTTATGGTTTATTTTAGGTTTAGGGTTTTCTTTTAAAAAATTAAGTAAACTAGTAGGTTTAGGTTTGTTTAGTATATTTAGTTTATTTTTAATTTATTTTAGTTCATTTTATTTTTTATTTTATTTAGGTTTATTTTATTTATTTAGTTTAGTTTATTTATTTTAGGTTTATTTATTTTAGTTTAGGTTTTTTATTTTAGTTTATTTTTTAAGTTTAGGTTTAGGTTTATGTTTTTTTAGCTTAGTTTTATTTTTATTTAATTTTTTGGTTTAGGTTTTTTTTAAGGTTTATGTTAAGTTTTAGTTTATTTTTTTAGGTTTAGGTTTTAGGTTTTTATTTTAGGTTTATTTTTAGGTTTTATTTCTTAGTTTAGGTTTAAGTTTATTTTTAGTTTATTTTATTTTATTTAGTTTAGGGTTTAGGTTTAGTTCATTTTAGGTTAAGGTTTAGGTTTTATTTATTTTAGTTTAATTTATTTTAGTTTAGATTTAGGTTTATTTTACATTGTTTATTTTGGGTTTAGGTTTTATTTTTAATTTAGGGTATAAGTTTTACTTTTATTTATTTTAAGTTTAATATTTAGGTTTTTTTAGGTTTTTTATTTAGTTTTTATCTAATTTTATTTTTTTAGACTTATTTTATTATTATTTTACATATAATTTTTCATTTATTTAGGTTTTCTATTTTTAGGTTTATTTTTTTTTATTTTGTTTAGGTTTTTATTTATTTTATTTTAATTTTGTTTTATTTTTTATTTTATTTTATTTTTAAGTTTAGTGTTTATGATTTAGGGTATAGGGTTTTAGGGTTTAGGGTTTAGTGTTAGGGATTTTTTTATTTTAAATTTTAATTTTATTTTATTTTATTTTTTAATTAAGTAAACTAGTAGGTTTAGGTTTATTTAATTTTTATTTATTTATTTAAGTTTATTTTATATTTTATTTATATTTAGGTTTGTTTTTATTTTTATTTAGTTTTGTTTATTTATGTTAGGTTTATTTATTTTAGTTTAGGCTTTTTATTTTAGTTTATTTTTTAATTTTAGGTTTAAGTTTAGGTTTACTTTTTAGTATAGTATTATTTTCATTTTATTTTTTAGGTTTAGGTTTAGGTTTTTATATTATTTTTTTTGGGTTTAGGGTTTAAATTTTTATTTTAGTTTAATTTTTGGGTTTTATTTTTTAATTTAGGTTTAAATTTATTTTTAGTTTATTTTATTTTATTTAGTTTAGGTTTAGATTTACGTTTAGTTTATTTTAGGTTTTATTTATTTTAGTTTTGTTTGTTATAGTTTAGGTTTAGGTTTATTTTTATTTTAAGTTTAGGTTTTTTTTAGTTTAGGATTTATTTTATTTTTTTATTTTATGTTTATTTTTAGGTTTAGGTTTTCATTTATTTTATTTTGGGTTTATTTTTTATTTTAGGTTTAGTTTTATTTTATTTAGGTTTTTATTTTTAGTTTAGCTTTGGTTTTATTTATTTTATTTTAGTTTAGTTTTTTTTTTTTTTTTGTTTTATTTTATTTTGGTTTAAGTTTAGTTTTATTTTATTTTATTTATTTTTTATTTTATTTTGGTTTAGGTTATTTATTTATTTTATTTTAGATTCTATTTAGTTTAGGTTTTGATCTTAGCTTTTAGTTGGTTAATTTATTTGGGTTTAGGGTTTGGCATTTGGGGTTTAGGATTTAGTATTTAGGGATTAAAGTTTAGGATTTAAGGTTTATAGGTTTATGGTTTTAGGGATTAGGGTTTCAGGTTTATGGTTTAAGGTTTATGTTTTAGGTTTAGGGTTTAGGTTTTAGTTTAGGGTTTTTGGTTTTTTTTAATTGAAAATAAATTCAGATTCCACATTTCTTCTTTTTTACTTCATCAACCAAGTAACACACCAAGTTTTCTAAGACATAAGTGACAACATAGATAAAAAATGAGCAGGCACAGAGCAAATCAAAAACTCTAGGTAACTAGAACCGTCTTTATTGTAAAGACAGTTCCATAAGCAGTAAATTAGATCAATCGTTATTCATTTTCTCCAGTTCCTATTGGAACCACCGACCTTTCAGTGGGATCCACCATCATATCACGATCTCTCCCTCCATCACCACCATTGTAACCTCCATCCTCCTCCTACCATAACCACCCCTCTTGACCACCTCCATATCCACCCACCTCGATCCCCACCACCACTATGATAATATAGCCTGCCTTTTCTCCACTAGATTTACTAACCACAGTTTGTGGTGTTGTTCCATCAAGGTTTGTCCATTCTTATGGTTTAGGTTTATTAGGTTTTAGGGTTTAGGTTTATTTTTTTAATTTGTTTAGTTACTTTAGGTTTAGGTTTAAGGTTCGGGGTTTAGGGTTTAAGGTTTAGGGTTAGGCTTTAGGGTTTAGGGTTTAAGGTTATATGTTTTATGCTTTTTGGGTTTAGGGTTTAGGGTTAAGGTTTAAGATTTAGGGTTTAGGGTTTAGTTTTTAAGCTTTAGGGTTTATGGTTTTTAGGGTTTAGTTTTTGAGGTTTAGGGTTTAGGGTTTTGGGGTTTAGGGTTTTGGTTTAGGGTTTAAAGTTTAGGGTTTAGGGTTTACTATTTATGATTTAGAGTCTATGGTTTAGGGTTTAGGGTTTAGGGTTTAGAGTTTAGGGTTATAGGGTTATAGGGGCGTTTAATGTTTAGCGTTTAAGGTTTAGGGTTAGTTTAAGGTTTAGAGTTTAGGGTTTATGGTTTTAATGACTTTTTTTCTACTAAGGAGCTAGTTTTTTTCTTTCATAAAAAAAGGCGTGAAACGATAGAATAAAGAATTCTGCCTATTAGCCCAGATCTCCCAAATAGATCTAGTTAGAGCTTCGAAGGCCCCATAGGTTGGGCTATTATTCAGCAATAGGCTATCACTGGCACGATATTGAAAGTTTCTTTAACACTACATTGGCCGGATCAGATTCTCCTGAATGGCCAAGAGTTTGATTTTGAAAGAAAGAAGTAAAGGTTTAGGGTTTAAGGTTTAAGGTATTTTAGGGTTTAAGGTTTAATGTTTAGGGTTTAAGGTTGTAGGTTTAGGGTTTAGAGTTATAGGTTTAGGGGTTTAGTATTCAGAGTTTACAGTTGTAAGTTTAGGGTTTATGGTTTAGTGTTTAGGGTTTAGGGTTTATGGTTTAGGGTTTGGGGTTTTAGGATTTATGGTAAATGGTTTAAGGTTTAAAGTTTAGTGTTTTTGTTAAAAAAATTAAGTAATTCAGTTGGTTTAGGTTTCATTAGTTTATTTAGTTTATGTTTTATTTATTTTTTATTTTTATTTAGGTTTATTTTTATTTTTATTTAGTTAAGTTTATTTAGTTTAGGTTTATTTATTTTAGTTAAGGTTTATTTTTATTTTAGTTTTTTTTTTAAGTTTAGGTTTAGGTTTAGGTAAATTTTTTAGTTTAGTTTTAATTTTATTTTATTTTTTAGGTGTAGGTTTTTTTTTAATTATTAGGTTTAGGTTTATTTTTTTTATATATTTTTTAGGTTTACGTTTTAGGTTATTATTTTAGGTTTATTTTTAAGTATTATTTTTTTAGTTTAGGCTTAGGTTTTTTTGTAGTTTATTTTAATTTATTTATTTTAGGTTTAGGTTTAGGTTTAGGTTTTACTTATTTATTTTAGCTTCTTTTAGTTTAGGTTTATTTTATTTGGTTTATTTTATTTTTATTTTAGGTTTTGTTTTTTTTAGTTTAGGGTTTAGGTGTTATTTTTTATTTATTTTTATGTTTATTTTTTAGCTTTAAGTTTTTATTTTGTTTTATTTTATTTTATCTGATGTTTGTTTTATTTTTATTTTAGGTTTAGTTTTTATTTTATTTAGGTTTTTTATTTACAGGTTTATTTAATTGTTTAGTTTAGTTTAGGTTTTTATTAAATTTATTTTAAATTAGTTTTTATATTCTATTTTATTTTATTTTTAGGTTTAGGTTTAGGTTTAGGGTTTTAGGGTTTAGGGTTTAGGGTTTAGTGTTTTGTGTTTAGGGTTTTAGGGTTTAGGGTTTAGGTTTTACTTAAGGGTTTAGGATTTAAGGTTTTTTTGATAGAGTTTAGGGTTTAGGATTTAGGGTTTAGGTTTCAGAGTATTAGGGTTTATGATTTAAGGTTTAGGGTTGTTTAGGGTTTTTTTAGAAAGTTAGAATTTTAATACCATAAAAGGTAAAAATAGAATGTCCTTAAAAGGGGTAAAGCTCTAAAATTCTACTGCTATTAGAGCTACAAGAAACCTAAAGAGCTAAACCCCTATCTAAGTATATTAGAAAAAGAAAAGAAAATAAAAGAGCAAATTCAACAGCTAAAAAGCATAAGAGAAAAAGACACAGAGTAAGACTAAAAAAATCCTTAAAATAATAAAAGAATGAATCAGTAGTAGTTCATGATTCCTTTGAGAAATCATGATAAGCAAGATTTATAACAACAGCGCTTGGCTTGACTCAGTAATGGCCATTCCCTCTATAAAGTTCAACTTGTAAAAGAAATCTGCAAAACCCTACAAAGGCAAAAGTCATAGTAAAAAAGAATAAGGATAAAGAGAGGAAAAGGAGAGCGCTGAGAACGAGAAGGCTCAAGCTCAGTTAGGGTCATCTCAAGGGGCAACAATACATATGAGCATCCAAACTTCATAAAGAAGAGTTACAATCATATGTAATGCTACCAACTAGAGAGAAGAGGTTTGTAACATCAAAGTCATCATAGCCAGCATACTTGATACAAGCAAACATCCAAGGCCAATAATCCATAGAGTTCCAGATCCTGCACCATTAAACAAAGAGCAATCGGCCAACAACCAGCTAGTAACCAAACCACCAGGAAAAATAAGAACCAGCCTTCAGCAAGCACCAAACCAATGCCAATTAACAGATAAACAGCCAACAAAACCAAGATAGGAGCCCTCATGCCAATGTCTTAATATGTAGTAGTCACTAAGCCAAACTATGGTGAGCAACCAAAAATGACTAAATAGCTTAGAAATGGTACCATAAACTGAAGGAAACATAAGCTGCAACTACTGCAAATCACTAGAAGACAAAACATCCACACAAAAGGGGACCGAAGATAGCCACCAACCACCAGAAACTAAAACATTCAATCTAAAAGGATCAACAAAGGTATGACAAGCACAACAGAAGGCTCCAGCAAATTGTCCAAGAAGAAGGAAAAGACCAACAAGGAAAAAATCAACCAACCAAGATTCCAAGGACAACTAAAACTCCTCCAACAAACCTAGCTATGTAAAACAACCATAAGGCAACCACCAGAGAACAACCCATCATAAGTAACCAATAAAGGAAGCATCCCCATCAGCCAAGGAAATGTAGAAAACCAACAAAGCACCACACAACAGTGGTCCAAAAGAAGCACAACCACAGTAGAATAGCAATAGTAACAGCTAGCCAAGACCAACCAAAAAATAAAACTTCCCTAGCAATAAAGACTAACCTGGCATGAAGCATAATAACAACACAAAATGCACTACAAATAATGCACCCAAAAGAGGCTAATATTAGGAGAATAACCAAACACAAAACTAAGGCAAAGAATAACCGAAAAGGTTTAGGGTTAGGGTTTTTTTATTTTATTTTATTTTTTTTTAAATTAAGTAAATTAGTAGGTTTAGGTTTATTTAGTTTATTTTTTATTTATTTAAGTTTATTTTTTACTTTATTTTTTATTTAGGTTTATTTTATTTTTATTTAGTTTAGTTTATTTATTTTGAGTTTATTTATTTTAGATTAGGTTTTTATTTTAGTTTATTTTTTAGGTTTAGGTTTATGTTTAGGTTTAGTTTTATTTTTAATTTTTATTTTAGGTTTAGGATTTATTTTTAATTTTTAGGTTAATGTTTAGGTTTTTATTATATTTTTTAGGTTTAGGTTTAGGTTTACTTTGAATTTTTAATTTTAAATTTTTTTTAGTTTACGTTTTTATTTTTTTAGGTTTAGGTTTTTTTTGTTTATATTATTTTTAGGTTTTATTTAGTTTAGGCTTAGATTTTTTTTAGATTTTTAGGATTTAGGTTTTAGGGTTTAGGGTTTAGCTTTTGGGGTTTAGGGTTTAGGGTTTAGGATTTTAGGGTTTACGGTTTACATTTTAAGGTTTGTTTTAGGGTTTAAGGTTTGGGTTTTTATTCTATTTTTTATTATTTTAAAATTAATTAAATTCGTATGTTTAGGTTTATTTAATTAGTTTTTTATTTATTTTAGTTTATTTGTATTTTTATTTAGTTTAGTTTATTTATTTTAGGTTTATTTATTTTAGTTTAGGTTTTTTATTTTAGTTTATTTTTTATGTTTAAGTTTATTTTTTAGTTTAGTTTTATTTTTATTTTATTTTTTAGGTTTAGGTTTATATTTTTATTTTATTTTTTTAGGCTTAGGTTTTTGGTTTTTAATTTAGGTTTATTTTAAGGTTTTATTTTTTAGTTTAGGTTTAGGTTTATTTTTAGTTGATTTTATTTTTTTTAGTTTAGGTTTAGGTTTAGATTTAGTTTATTTTAAGTTTAGGTTTATGTTTTGTTTTTTTTAGTTTAGGTTTACCTTTATTTTTATTTTATTTTAGGTTTAGGTTTTTTTTAAGTTTAAGGTTTAGATTTTTTTTTTAATTTATTTATAGGTTTTATTTTTAGATTTATTTTTTAGGTTAAGGTTTTTATTTAGTTTTATTTTAGGTTTATTTTATTTTTATTTTAGGTTTAGTTTTTATTTTATTTAGGTTTTTATTTATTTTACTTTAGTTTAAGTATTTATTTATTTTATTTAAGTTTAGTTTTTATTTTTTATTTTCTTTTCTTTTTTAGGTTTAGGTTTTAGTTTTGGTTTATATTTTATTTTATTTTGGTTTAAGTTTTTTTATTTATATTATTTATAGGTTTTATTTAGTTTATGTTTAGGATTTTAGTTTTTTATGGTTTAGGGTTTAAGGTTTGGAGTTTAGGGTTTAGGGTTTATGCTTTAGGGTTTGAGGGTTTATGGTTTATGGTTTAGTGTTTAAATTTTGGGGTTTAGGACTTAGGGTTTAGAAGGTTTAGGGTTTTGGGTTTAGGATTTTTACGGTTTAGGGTTTAGGTTTTATGTTTAGGGTTTAGGTTTTAGTTTAGGGTTTAGGGTTTTATTTTTTTTAATAGAGAACAAATTCAGATTCATCATTTCTTCTTTTTGATTTCATCAACCAAGTAACACACCAAGTTTTCTAAGTCACAAGCGGCAACATAGATAAAATGATGCATAGAGCAAATCAAAACCAGAACTAGAACCATCTCTACTATAAAGACAAGTTCCATAGCGGTCAGATCGACCATTCTTTAATTTCTCGGTTCCCATCGACAACCCATCTCTCGGGTTGTGGGATCAACCATCATATCCCCGATCCATCACTCCGCCACAACCACGGTTGTAACGTTCTTCGCTCCTCCTTCCATAATAACCACCACTGCTCTAACTACGACCTCCATATCCACCAGCACCTCCAAATCCCCTACCACTAGTGCGATAAAGGAATGAAAAGGAGAGAGCTAAGGAAGAGAAGGCTCAGGCTCAGATAGGATCAACTCAAGGGGAAATAATACATACGAGCATCCAAACTTTATAAAGAAGGGTTACAATCATATGTAATGCTACCAACCAAAGAGAAGAGGTGAGTAGCATCAAATCCATCATATACATCGATACAAAAAACATCCAAGAGAAATCTATATAGTTTGAGATCCTACACCATTTAACAAAGAGTAATCGGTTAGCAACCAGCTAGTAGTCATACCACCAAACAAAAGCTACAATAGACTAATCATAATAATCTAGAGAGAGGCTAGAACAAAGAAAGAACACCAACAATAACCATTATCCAAATACACATCCAAGCTCCAAACTAAGGAAAGCAGAACCATCAATAGCACCAAGAGGCAATTCAGGAGAAACAATGACCAAACTAAGATAGGAGCCCTGAAGCCAAAGTCACAAGAATTAGCGTTATCATGCACTAGGTGAGCAACCACAAATGACTAAAAAACTCAAATGAAATAGTAAAAAAAATAATTGAGTTCAAGGAGAGCTAATTAACCAACAATGTAAAATAAAATAAAGGCGAGCACATCTCATCCACTAGCAGAGTAACATGGTAGAGAGGCTAGCCATGAAAAACCAAACCAACTAGTGGAAGAGAACCACCAAGCCAACCCAAAAGTTAGAAGCCAAAAACATAACCCAACTCAGGCCCAAAAGTGAAAATAAGTTTAGGGTTTAGGGTTTAGGGTTTACGATTTAGGGTTTAGTGTTTAGGGTATAGGGTTTAATTTAGGTATAGGGTTTTTTTTGTTAATTAAGTAAACTGAAAGGTTTAGGTTTAGTTAATTTAGGATTTTCTTTATTTTAGTTTATTTTATTTTTTATTTTTTATTTAGAATATTTTTTTATTTTATTTTGTTAGGTTTATTTATTTTAGTTTAGGGTTTTTATTTTAGTTTAATTTTTTAGGTTTAGGTTTAGGTCAATGTTTACTTTTTAGTTTATTTTTATTTTTTATTTTATTTTTTAGGTTTCGGTTTTTTTTTTTGGTTTAGGTTTTGGTTTTTATTTTATTTTTTTAGGTTTATTTTAAGATTTTATTTTTCAAGTGTAGGTTTAGGTTTATTTTTAGTTTATTTAATTTTATTTAGTTTAGGGTTTAGATTTAGTTTAATTTAAGTTGACGTTTAGGCTTTATTTATTTTATTTTAGTTGATTTTGGTTTTGGTTTTAGTTTATTTTATTTTTTATTTTACATTTAGGGTTTATATTTTATTTTTATTTATTTTTAGGTTTAAGTTTTTATTTAGTTTTTATTTTATTTTATTTTAGGTTTATTTAATTTTTATTTAACATTTTGTTTTTTATTTTATTTATGTTTTTTTATCTTTATGTTTATTTTATTTTATAGTTTACTTTAGGATTTTATTTATTTTATTTTATTTTAGTTTTTATTTTTTATTTTATTTTATTTTTATCTTTAGGTTAATATTTAGGTTTTAGTTTTATTTTTATTTTATTTTATTTAAGTTTATGTTTTTTATTTATTTTACTTTTTGGTTTTATTTAGTTTAGGTTTAGATTTTAATGTTTTTAGGGTTTAGGGTTTTGGGTTTAGGGTCTAAGGTTTGGGGTTTAAAGTTTAGGTTTTAGGGTTGTAGGTTTTACAAATTAGGGTTTAGTGATTATGGTTTAGGGTTTATGGGTTTAGAGTTTAGGGTTTAGGGTTTAGGGTTAACTTTAGGGTTTACGATCAGGGATTTTTTTAATTTTTTAAATTTTTTTTAAATTAAGTAAACTCTTAGGGTTAGGTTTATTTAGTTTATTTAGTATATTTTATTTATTTTAGATTATTTTATTTTTTATTTTTATTTAGGTTTATTATTATTTTTATTTAGTTAAGTTTATTTATTTTAGGTTTTTTTAGTTTATTTTTTTGGTTTATGTGTATGTTTTAGTTTAGTTTTATTTTTATTTTAATTTTAATTTGTAGGTTTAGGTTTTATTTTTTATTTTTATGTTTAGGTTTAGATTTTTGTTTTATTTTTTAAGGTTTAGGCTTTAGGTTTTTATTTTTGGTTTATTTTAAGGTTTTGTTTTTTTAGTTGAGGTTTAGGTTTTTTTTTTAGTTTATTTTATTTTATTTAGTTTAAGTTTAGGTTTAGCTTAGTTTATTTTAGTTTTGGTTTAGGTTTATTTTATTTTTACTTTAGGTTTAAGTTTTGTTTTAGTTTAGAGTTTAAGTTTTATTTATTACTTCTTTTTTAATTTATTTTTTAGGTTTAGGTTTTTATTTAGCTTTTATTTTATTTTATTTTTATTTTAGGATTAGTTTTTATTTTAATTTGTATTTTATTTTTTAATTTAGTTTAGGTTTTTATTTATTTTATTTTAGTTTTGTTTTTTTAAATTTTATTGTTTTTTATTTTTTGGTTTAGGTTTTGATTTAGGTTTAGGTTTTAGTTTAGGTTTATATTTTATTTTATTTGTTATTTTATTTGTTATTTTTTTTTTTGTTTAGGTTTGTTTATATATTTTATTTTTAGGTTTTATTTAGTTTAGGTTTAGGTTTTTAGCTTATTAGGGTTTAAGGTTTAGGGTTTGTTTAGGGGGTTTTTTTAGGGAAGAGGTTTAGGTATTTTATTTATGGGTTTACAAGTTTAGGGGATAAACTCCATAAAGAGCTACAATCATTAAATTATCTTACATCAAAAGCAAGAGGTTAAAGCAATCAAAGATACAAGTAGATAAACATAATCAAAAGAAAGGTTAGATTTAGAAACTTGAGAATGCATGACAATATGGGCGATTTAGAGAATCACAGAGAGAATTTTTAGAAGATAAGAGTTATGAAAGTCTTGTGGGTTTATTACATAGACTAAATAAAACTATAAAGAACATAAAGAGAAAATTTTGATAAATGGTGATCCCATGTATGATCCTCCATATAGCCACCACATGAGGATACTTATATATATGTTATAGGGATAGAAACCATCCATATGAAAATCCAGAAGATCTAGCTGAAATCTTACTAAGTCAATGAGTCTATAAGTTACACCATCATTTATGATATATAAATGAATTTGGGCTATTGAGGTAGATGTAAAGTTTAGCTAATCAAAATAAAGAATCTGATTGGAACAAACTTTAGTATCCATATCAATAGTTGGCTAATTGTAGGGAAGGCGACAGTTTAGGATAATAGGTAGCTTAGTTTGGACTAAAGACTAGAGAGGGTTTAAAGTTTAGGGTTTAGGGTTTAGGGTTTAGGGTTTTCAGATTTAAGGATTAGTTTTTAGGGTGTAGGGTCTAGATTTTATGATTTAGGGTTTAGAGTTTAGGGTTTTAGGCTTTAGGGTTTAGGGTTTGGTTTTAGGTTTAAGGTTCAGGTTTTAATTTAGGGTTTGGGGTTTCTGGTTTTTATTTTAATAGAGAGTGAGTTAATATTTTCTTTTATTTCATCAACCAAGTAACATCAAGTTTTTAAGATAAACAACATAGATCAAAGTAGCATAGCATTAAAACCCTAAATTAGGCGTTTTATTTTAAAGATAGTTAGATAGGTCAAATCGATTAGAGTTTCTAATTATCATAGAGATGAGTAGATAATCATATAGATCTAAACCAAGAATATGTTACCACCATAGCAGTTTATTTATCCAGATAATATTATTCCACCTTTTTCACCAAATCTGATTTAGTTGGGGTGATGTTCTTGTAAGTTCTCAACTTATGGTTTAGGTTTAGGTTTATTAGTAGGGTTTAAATTTATTTTAATTTATTTATTACTTTAAGTTTAGGTTTATGGTTTGAGGTTATGTTTATTTATTTAAGTTTAGGGTTTAGGGTTTTAGGTTTTTTTCTTTTAGGATTTAGGGTTTAGGGTTTTATGTTTATGCCTTAGTGTTTAGGGTTTAGGGTTTAGGGTTTAGGGTTTAGGGTTTAGAGTTTAGGGTTTAGAGTTTAAGGTTTTAGGGTTTAGGGTTTAGGGTTTAAGGTTTAGGTTTAGTGTTTAGGGTTTAGAGTTTAGGGTTTGGGTTAATTAGGTTTTAGGTAATGTTTAGAAGGGAGGAAAGAATTTTATTACCATAGTAGGAAAATGATACAATGTACTTAAAAGAGGTAAAGCTCTAAAATTCTAGTCCTCTCAGAGCTACAAGAAACCCAAAGAGCTAAACTCCCATCTAAGTACATTAAAAAATGAAAACAAAAGAGCTAATATAATAACTAAAAAGTGTAAGAGAAAAAGACACTGAGTAAGACTAAAACAAATCTAGAAAATAGTAAAAGAATGAGTGGGCAATAGTTCATGATTTCTTTGAGAAAGCAAGATAAGCAAGATCCACAACAACACTTGGGTTGGTGAGTAATGGCATCCTCTAAAATTCTAACCTATGAAATCACAACACATTACAAGACCAATCATGTAAAATGATATAAGAGGAAAAGGAGAGATCAAAAAAGAAGGCTTAGGCTCAGTTAGGATCATCTCAAGTAACAATACATATGAGCATCAAACCTCATAAAGAAGGGTCAATCATATGTAATGCTATGAACTAGAAGGGTGAGTAACATCAAAGCCATTATAGCTAAGATACCTGATACACGCAAACCTCCAAGGCCAAAAGTCATAGAGTTCTAGATCCTGCACCATTTAATAAAGAGCAACTAGCCAGCAACCAACAAGTAACCAAACCACCAAATAAAAGCCACAATGGACTAATCATAATAACCTAGAGAGAGGCTAGAATAAAGTCAAAACACCAATAACAGCCATTATCCAAATACCCATCAAGAAACTAGGAAAACCAACCAATACCAAGACCCATGCTAATTAAAAGATAAATAGCCAAAAAAACCAAGATAGGATCCCTCAAGCCAAAGTCCCAACAAGTAGTAGTCAACCAAATGAGCAACCACATACAACTAGAATGAAACCATCAACAAGGAAAGCATCTAGTGCAAATCAATGGAACACAAAAAATCACATAAAAGGGGGCCAAAAGAAGCCACCAACCACTAGAATCCAAAAAGCCAATCTAAATAGATCAATAAAGGTTCGTCCGACACAATAAAAGGCTCCAACAAATTGTCCAAGAATAAGGGAAAGATCAACAAAGAAATAAATCAACCAACCAAGATTTCAAGGACAACTAAAAGTCCTTCAACCAAACTAGCTACATAAATCATCCATAAGGCAACCACCATAGAATAGCCCATAACCAACAAAGGAAGCATCTCATGTAAGGAAAATTATAAAACAATAAAAACCATACATAGAGGTCCAAAAGAAACACAACAATCATAGAAGGCAACACAGGTAGTAGACTTGCCAAAAAACTAAACTTCCTTTGGAACAGATATTAACCCGACAGAAAGCAAAATAATAACACAAAATGTGTTGCAAATAATGCACCCAGTAGAGGCTAACCTCATAAGAATTACCAAATGCAAAACCAAAGAAAAAGAAGGATCTAGTAATAAATAACAAGGAACTAAGAGGCAACATAAAATAGTAGCCAAGAAATTCTACAAAAGGAGGTTTAGAAAGGCAACAACCAATAGTAGTTCCCACTAAAAAGGACACCCATGCAACCATGAAAAACTAGCAAAAAGTAATTCGAGTTCAAGAGGAGAGTCAACAAACTAACTAGTGCAGAAAATAAAATAAAGCTAGAAGCTCTCATCCTGACAGAGTAACAAGAAGATAACATCTAGCATAAACCAAACCAACCAAAAAAGGAACCACAGTGCCAAAACCAAAAGTAGAGGTCAAAACATAATCCAACTTAGGCCAAAAAGTGAAAATAAGTTTAGGGTTTAGGGTTTAGGGTTTAGGTTTTGAGGGTTTAGGGTTTAGGGTTTAGGGTTTGGGTTTAGGGTTTAGGGTTTATGGTTAATTTGGATTTAGGGTTTAGGGTTTAGGGTCTTAGGGTTTAGGGTTTAAGGTTTATGATTTTATTATGGATTTGGGTTTAGGGTTTAAGGTTTATTTTAAGTTTAGGTTTTTTTTTTTAAAATTAAGTAAATTGGTAGGTTTAGGTTCATTTAGTTTATTTTTTATTTATTCTATTTTTTATTTTTATTTTTTTTATTTTTATCTTTTATTTAGTTTAGTTTATTTATTTTAGTTTTTTTTAGGTTTAGGTTTAGGTTTATGTTTATTTTTTAGTTTAGTTTTATTTTAATTTTATTTTTTATGTTTAGGTTTTATTTTTTTTAGGTTTAGGTTTTAGGTTTTTATTTTAGGTTTATTTTTAGGTTTTAATTTTTAGTTTAGGCTTAGGTTTATTTTTTGTTTATTTATTTTATTTAGTTTAGGGTTTAGCTTTAATATATTTTAGGTTTTAGTTTAGGTTTTATTTATTTTCATTTAGTTTATGTTTAGGTTTATTTTATTTTATTTTATTTATTTTAGGTTTACATTTTTTTTAGTTTAGGGTTTAGGTTTTATTTTTTATTTTTTATATTTATTTTTTAGGTTTAGGTTATTATTTAGTTTTTATTTTACTTTATTTTAGGTTTATTTTATTTTTATTTTGCTTTAGTTTTTATTTTATTTAGGTTTTTTATTTTTAGGTTTATTTTTTTTAGTTTTGTTTAGGTTTTTATTTATTTTATTTTAGTTTAGTTTTTATTTTTTTATTTTATTTTTAGCTTTTTAGGTTTAAGTTTAGGTTTAGGTTTAGGTTTAGATTTAGGTTTTGGTTTTATTTTATTTTATTTATTTAGGTTTAGGTTTATTTATTTACTTTATTTTTAGGTTTTATTTAGTTTATGTTTAGGTTTTTAACTTTTTAGTGTTTAGGGTTTAGGGTTTGGGGTTTAGGGTTGAGGATTTAGGGTTGTAGGTTTTAGGGTTTAGGGTTTAGGGTTCAGGGTTTAGGGTTTAGGGTTTTGGGTTCATGGTTTAAGGGTTTAGGGTTTAGGGTATAAGGTTTAGGGTTTAGGGTTTAGGGTTTATTTTATTTTAGGTTTATTTTGTTTATGTAAACTAGTAGGTTTAGGTTTATTTAGTTTATTTAGGTTTATTTATTTATTTTACTTTGTTTTATTTTTTATTTTTATTTTGGTTTATTAGTTTTTTATTTGGTTTAGTTTTTATATTTTAGGATTATTTATTTTAGTTTCGATTTTTTATTTTAGTTTATTTTTAGATTTAGATATATTTTTTAGTTTAGTTTTATTTCTATTTTATTTTTTAGGTTTAGGTTTTATTTTTTATTTTTAGGTTTAGGTTTATTCTTTTATTTTATTTTTTTAGATTTAGGTTTTAGGTTTTTATTTTAGGTATATTTATGGTTTTATTTTTTAGTTTAGTTTTAAGTTTATTTTTAGTTTATTTTGTTTACGTTTAGGTTTCGATTTAGTTTATTTCATGATTAGGTTTCGGTTTTATTTATTTTAGTTTAGGTTTAAGTTTATTTTATTTTTATTTTAGGTTTATATTTTTTGTTTAGTGTTTATGTTTTATTTTTTTATTATTAGGTTTATTGTTTGGTTTAGGTTTTTATTTTATTTTATTTTAAGTTTATATTATTTTAATTTTAATTTTAGTTTTTATTTTTATTTAGGTTTTTTATTTTTTTTAGTTTAGTTTAGGTTTATATTTCTTTTATTTTAGTTTAGTTTTTATTTTTTAATTTAATTTTATTTTTTTGTTTAGGTTTAGGTTTAGGTGTTAGTTTAGGTTTTTATTTTATTTTGATTTAGGTATTTTTATTTATTTTTTTAGGTTTTATTTTGTTTAGGTTTAGGTTTTTAGCTTTTTAAGGTTTAGGGTTTAGGGTTTAGTGTTTAGGGTTTGGCATTTAGTATTTAGGTTTTTTTAGGGAAAGTTAGAATTTTATTACTATAAAAATAAAGGATACAATGTCAGCTCAAAGTTCAACTCCTCACAGAAGAACAAGAAACCTAAAGAGCCAAACCCCCATCTAAGTACAATGGAAAAAAAATTATAGATCAAATATAATAGCTTAAAAGCAAAAGAGAAAAGACCCAGAATAAGAATAATATAACTCAAGAAAGTAATAAAAAGACTAGTGAGCAGCAGCTCATGATCCCTTTAAGAAGTCAAGATAAGCAAGATCCACATCAATAGTACTTGAGTTGATTGAGTAAAGATCATTCCATCATGAAGTTCCAACACAAAAGAAATCATAAAACACTACAAAGGAAAATGATAAAGTAAACAATTTAGAAATAGCTAAGAGAGAAGGCTCAAGCTTCAGTTAAGATCATCTTGGACAATAATACATATGAGCATCCAAACTTCATGAGAAGGGTTACAATGCATGCTACCAACGAGAGAAAACATCAAGGCATCAACATGATATGATATAAGCAACCATCCAAGGCAAAATAGTCCATTGTGATCTAGTTCTGCTCCAAACAAATAGAAAACAACGACTAGCGGTCGACCCAAAAACCCTCCAAAAAACAACAAACCAATCACTTAAAGCCAACATCCCAGAAGTTACAATAGGATCAGTGGCCAAGCTAAAATAAACCAAGCAGTAACTCCACCGAAGCCACCACCAATAGGAAGAGAAAAATGAAAAAGGGGCAGTTAGCATAAATAGGGGGAAAAACACAATCGAGCAAAATCATCCCAAAGGAAAAATAAGAACCCACGGCTATCTCCAGAGCACTGGCAATCCAAATCCAATGGAAAAACCACCACCCAAATAGTGAAATAGCAGGAGATAAGCAACAACACAGAGAGGAAAGCCATAGCTTAGAGAGGCCAAGAGGGTATCAGGAAATTACCATTAAAACCACCACCAAAGCAGCCAAAAGAACAACAAATTCACCACCACTAACCAAGAGGCAAATATTAAGAAACAAGGAGAGCCAAATAAACCAGAGGGAGTCAATACGAATAGCCAACATAAATCCCAAAACACCAAGACATGACACAAGCATCTAAGGCAAGACAATAGCCATAAAAAACCCCTCAAGTAGCCAACCTTGAACAACAAGTCCTAAAATAAGATAAAACACCACAAGAGTTCATATCCTCCACCAACAAAAATAGCCAATAAAACCACCTAGGCCAGTAGCTAATAGGATGACCAGCAGGAGAAATTAGAGCAGTAGAAAATCTGACACCCAAATTGGGAACAAAAATAAAATAAAAGAAACTACACCCATGAGAGGATAACCAACCCAAAAATAGACCAGAAACCCAACCAAAAGCACCTAAACTAACCATCTAACATAGCCAACACATCCACCCAGGAAACCAACCCAGCTAGCCAAAATAGCCAACTAGCCCAGTCAGCCAATAAAACTAGCTAGAAGACAAAGCCAATACAGAGCCCAAAAAATAGTGAAAGAACAACAACTGACAATGCCACAACCCACTTGGAGATCTCTGAAATAACCAAGAAATAAAAATGGTAATCACCCAACTAGACAAAGCCCAAGGAGGACTACCCAACCAAGAGCAGCAATACTATAAAGATAAGAACAAGGATAGAGGCAAAAAAACCACTTCCAATTCCCAAAGAGTAGATAGTCACAATAAAGAAGAAAATAGGAAGACAATAATCACAGAACAACTAACTCCAATCCACAAGGAAGAGGGAAAAACCAACTAGTAGAATCCCCCAAGACAATCCAGAAAAGGAGAACATCAACCACCAAAAAACCCAAATCTAAGCTAAGCTAGAAGAGGACAATAGTAGCCATGAAAAAATAACCACCCAAAATAACCACCTAAATGGGAAAAGCAAATAGCAACAGCTAGTAGAGCCAGCTATTGTAGTGAAAATCCAATTCAAATAAGGCCATAGCCAACAAACCACCAACATCCATTAATAAAGGGGTAGGCCAAAATGGGCACCACAAAAGACCCAAAAATCACTTGGTTGTTAAAAGAAGCATATCATGAGCCATAAAAAGAAAACTACCAGTCTCAGAGCATAGGTAAATCAATTATAACCACTATGACTCGAAGAAGTGTCTGTTAAGTATGGAATGGGGTTAAGAGGAAGGTGGTTTAAGTATAGAAATAAACTCAGCAAAAACCACTTCCTGGTGAGAAAAGCACAAAGTAAACAACCAAAAAATAGTTTGAATAAAACCACCATAGCAAAAAAACTAACAAAATAGTAGAATGATAAAATCTGAGGTAAGGCATTCCACTTTTATCCAGATTGACCAGACCACACAGATGCTTAGCTAATCTATGGTTATCAAATAAAGTGAGCTCATTAAATTCCCCTCCAAAATTATCCTGGAAATTAGCACAAGCATTACCTTCACTAAGAATGTGAAAAATTTTGTAGCAAACTTGAGAAAGAAGCTTTTTAGTATGATTACGATGATAAAATAAGTCAGCATTCCCCATTTTTTTTTTATTATTGAGCATATCAAGTAAAAGAAGAGCATCAACTTCAATCCAAATATTAAAGAGGCCTTTGCTTAAATAAATATCAATAGCTTTGTTAATAGCTATGAGCTCAGCATAAATAACAAAACAACCTTTGAGGGGGTAGGCAAAAGAACAAATGACAATACCTTTAAAATTCCTAAGAATTCCACCACAACCATATTTGTTTGGGGAAACAAAACCATCAACATTGCTCTTAATAAAATTTTTTTAGGCTTAATCCAATGTATCATCCTAATACTCTTGTAGGAAGGATCATCATGCAAACTAATACCCAATTTTTTAGCCACAAATTTTAACCTCTAAAGTGAAGATTACTAATTAAATTTGCATTAAAAAAGCATGATTTTTTTCTTTAGTTCTAGCAAGGATCTTTTTATGGTTCATTGGGATACCATGATATTTAACATCATTTCTATCCATCCAAATGAACCAATTATGGGTAATAGCAATTAAAACTTTGATATTTCCTTGCACAATTTTTTGGAAACAAACTTCAAGAAGTTGATATAACAAAAGTGAGCCATGAAAATAGTTAGTGTTAAATAAATAATCATACCATATCCAATGTTTGGAAGCAATAGCACCAATGAAAAAAACATGATTAACATTTTCAATATGAAAGCAATAATATCACTTAGAAGGTAAATAGAACCCTTTAAGCTAGAGCAAGGAATCAATAGGGATGAAGTTATTCAAAATATTCCAAGCTAAAATAAAATAAGAAATGGGAATGATAATGTTCCAAAGTTTAATGAAAAAATTAGAGGTGTTCTAATAAAATTCCAAAACTCTTTAAGAATTAAATCACCATTATAAGAGAGCTTGAAATGAATTGATCTTGTTTATTAGAAAAGATAGCGACATTGCAAAACTTATCAAAAAGAAAAAGGAATAGGAATGTCATTCTCAAGTTTCCTTTTATTCCAATTGTTATAAAGCCAAAAAGAGTTAACTTTGATAGCAACAGTAGAGTGTGTAGATAAAAGGGAGTGAATAGAGCCATTGCCAATCCAATTTTCTTTCTAGAAGAAGAACCCAAATGAATACGCCAAGATATTAAAGATTCAACAACCCATTTAATGAAGCAAAGCCTTTTCCAAACTGGAGGTTACCAACTTTATAAGCACATATAAGGGTGTTTACCTTGATAATGTTTTCCATCATAAAATTAGCCCAAAGGCTATCATTCTTTCTAAAATTCCACCAGAGCTTATTAGAGAAGGCAGTGATAGCTTCACGAATAGGTTTGCAACCAAGACCACCTTCACCCAAAGGACCACAACTATATGCCAGGAAGTCCAATGCATTCTCTTAATAGAATTATTGGACCACCATAAAAATTTATTAAGCAAGCGATCAATTCTGATAAGAGTAGAATTTGTGGGAATAATAGTTTGAATCAAATAAAGAGGCATTGAATTGAGAGTGCTTTTAAGAATAGTAAGCCTGCCACCAAAAGAAAGTAAATGGAATTCCTAAACATAAATTTTATTTAAATTTTTTTAAATTAACTCATCAAAAATGTGAGGACCTTTAAAATAAGGAGCACCCAAGTACTTAAGAGGTAAGTGTTGATGTTTAAAATTAGTGATATGTAGGATTTGATTGACTTTATTATTGGAGATACTTGAAGAAGTAATAAAATAGCTTTTGTTATCATTGATAGAAAGACCACTTTCACTACCAAATTTATTTTAAAAAAATCTTGAGGTTCTTTATATGATGAATAGAAAGATTGCAAAAAATAATAAAATAATCTGTGAAGCTTAAGTGGGAAATAGGAAGACCACCAAAAGTTCTGTAATACATACTAGGAATATTTAAGAATAACTCATTGATGCTAATGCTACTAGATAAGTACTCAATAATAATAATAAATAAAGCAGGAGATGAAGGATCCCCTTATCTTAAGCCATGGGAAGAAGGAAAGAAGCCCAAAGCTTCCCCATTAAGCAAAATAGAGAACCATACATTATTAAAATAATTTTTAATAAGAAAAATAAATTTAGCAGAAAAACAAATAAATTTACAATATGGAAAAGGAAATCCCAAGAGATATAATCAAAAGTTTTGGTAATATCTAATTTGAAAAGAATTTTTTCCACCTCTAGTCTTAGCATCTAAATCATGGATTAATTCCTTGGAAAGTAAAATGTTATCAAAATAGATCTACCTCTAACAAAATCAGTTTGGTTGAAAGAGATAATATTATGAAGTAAAAGACTAAGCCTGTTGGCAAGATATTTGGAAATCAGCTTACTGAAGAAGGTGCAAAGACTAATAGATCTAAAATCACTCTAATAGTTTGGGTTATCTTTCTTAGGTATGAAAACATTAGAAGTGCTAGAGAAATATCTAGGGAAAAGAAATCCATTAAAAAGAATTAACCATAGGCTCAATCAGATCATTTTTAATAATAAACCAACATTTTTGGAAAAATTGGGTGGTGAAACCCTCCGGACTAGCAATAGAATCTATGTTCATGCTATTAAGAACTTTAAAAATTTCATCTTCATTAGGCATACTAGTAAGAAAATTATTATCATCATTGGTAATAATAGAAGGAATTAAGTGTGATTTGGAAATAGCTTTATAAGAGCAACTCTTATTAAGCATATTTCTAAAGTAATTAATGCATGAATCTTTAATATCATTATTCTATGTAATCCATTCACCATTTTCATCTTTAAATTTTTGAATATTATTTATGACTCTATTTTTATTAACTGAAGCATAGAAATAGCTAGTATTCTTATCACCATTCGTGATGTGTTTACTAGCAGCTTTTAGGCACTAATAAGTCTCTTCCATATTTTGAAAATTAACAAGCTTATCTTTTGCCTCAGTCAAGTCCTTAATCTTAGAAGGATCAGACATAATAGAGACTTCAAGATAACAAACCAATTTTTCCATATCTTTGATATTAGCAAAAAGGTTTTTAAAGAAATGCTTGTTCCACTAACCCATATTTTGCTTAAGTATTTATAGCTTAAACCAAAGTCTTTTCATCCCACAATCTAATTATCAAGATGTAAAGAAGCTTTCCAATTGTTAGCCAAAAGATTAAAAAAATCAATATGCTGAATCCACATGTTCTAAAATCTAAAAGGAGGGAGATTTTTTAATCTATTAGAATTATCTTAAATAGAAACCAAAAGAGGAGCATGATCGAAAGGTTACGCTTAAATGATTTACAGTAATAGGCCATTGGTAATCCAATGAGTATTAAAAGAATCATCCAACCTTTGCCAAATTAGAGTTTTCCAAGTATAATTAGAACACAAAACCAATATTAATCAAATTACAATCAAGGATCATATTGAAAAATTCTTCCATGGAATGAATATTAGGGAGCAACCACCACTTCATTTAGAAGAGAACAAAATAACATTGAAATCTCCACCAACAAACCAAAGTTTATTGTGAGAGGTGGCAAAATTAGTCAAGTTATCCCAAAGAAGATTTATACAAGATCTATTACAAGATGCATAAACAAAAGAGCCTAAAACACAATAATCACAACAAGAGATTTGAGCATTGACAACTTGATAAAATCATCAAGAATAGAAATGCCTACAAAGTTATTCCAAAAATACCAAATCTTATTACTAACATTAGAGAGAAAAATTATTGAAATTGATCATTCTAGCAACATGGTTAATTTTATTAGCATGAATAAGCAATTCAAGAATAATAAGTAAAGAAATATTATGAATACAAAAAAATTTTCTAATATGGTTATGAATAGAGAGGGTAACAATCCCTCTAACATTCCAAACTAAAAAATTAAACATAAAGAAAAGAAGGGTGGGGGGAGTAAAAGTTAATTGAGAGAAGAGAGGGAGGTTGCAACAATTCTAATGTTTCTTGGCAATTTGGGGGGAAAATTTTAAACATTTTTTAAATAGAAAGTTTGGAAGCATTTTCTTTACCCCTTGAATCATCATTTGAAAAGGATTTAGCAACATTATTCACAGATTTAGCAGAAATCTCTTGATGAAAAGTGAATTCTCCTTCTTCTAAGACACTAGAATTTATTAAAGATAAATCTGCTTTGTGAATAGCAAGGGAGGAAGCATAAACTGATTTATTAAGAAGGCAAGTGGGAAAACCAAACCCTTCCTCATCATTAGCCAATTATTAGATAAAGGAAATCTTTTGAGAAGTTAAATCATCCCGAATTTGAAATATGGAATCGGGTTTATCAACTTGATTATCATGAGGTATTAAAGCCATATTCTCCATTGAATTAGAATGATGCACAATATTAAATTTATCATTTATGTTCTCCATTAAAGATTCATTTTCATTTATCAAAGATAGCAAGGTTGTAATGATCGAATTAGAAGAAACAAAATCCTCATTCAAAAGTTTAGAAAAGCTATTATTGTTCACATTAGAAGCCTTCAATTGTTAGAAGAAATAAAAGGTAAATCAACCTTATTAGGAACATTCAAAGAATCCTTTTATTTAATAGTGGTCGACCTAGGGTTAGGAATAGAAGTTTCCTTAATAGGGATTTTCTTTTTTAGGTGAGGATGAAGAATGAAACATTCAGAATTATCGTGCCCATGGATTTTGCAGTGAGAACAAAAGACAGGGAAATTTTTAAATTCAATTCTTTGTATATAACCATAATTTTTAGATCCCAACCAGATTTCTTTTTGGTGTTTCTTGGTAATGTCCAATTCAATAAGGATTCTAGCCATTGAAGGATGAGATTTTGTAGCTATTGCTTGATCAATTTGCAATGGCCAACCAAATAAGGCACCAGAGCAAAAAGGAATTCTTGGTTCCCGAAATGAATTCGCATATTGGGGAGTGAAATCCAAATCAAAATAATTGAGGATTCTTCCTTAATATCATATAGTATAGTCCATTTCAGCAACCTCAGTTGGCAATTGAAAATAAAAAAAGAATGACGAGAGAAAACATGAGAGTAGTCCAAATCATTCATCAATGAAATTAAAATGTGGTGGGGATCAATTAAACCAATCATAAAAACAATTGAATGTTTCAAACTATGAATGAAAGAGTGAATGTTTTCTAGATTAGCCTACAAACAGTAAACTTTCTAACCAAAGTGAATTAAAATGGCTTAGCAAGCTTTTTTGTAATCAAATCAGAACACATAACAACAGGAATGCCTTGAAAAGAAGTCAAAATAAGTTCCAGGGACTCGCCTAAATAGCCATCCTTACCATTGAGAATATCTTTGAATAATTTTGAAGCAGCCAAAGCCAGGGTAGATGATGCCCTAACAGGATCCAAAAGATCCTTGGTTTTCCAAGGAATCATTAGAAGATGCCAAGCCAAGATGTCACTCAAAGAAAGACATGAAATGGCTGCTATCAATTCAGGAGGAATCTAGTGAGAATACTCAAAAAGCTAGTAGCATCCAAAAGCCAAAATAAGAGCAAAAGAAAATTTCTAGAACATGAGGAGAGGGGCTCGGCGTCAGGTTTTCACTTTAATTTTTGAATATTATTAGGGTCTAGGGTTTAAGATTTAGATTATAGGGTTTAGGGTTTAAAGTTTAAGTTTTTAGGGTTTAGGGTTTACGGTTAAGGTTTTTTATGGTTTAGGGTTTAGGGTTTAGGTTTAGGGTTTAGGGTTTTGGTTTTAGATTAAAGTTTAGGATTTTTGGTTTTTTTAATAGAGAACTAATTCATATTCAACATTTATTCTTTTCGATTCAATCAACCAAGTAACACAACAATTTTTCTATGACACAAATAACAACATAGATAAAAAATGAGCATTTGTAGATCAAACTTAAATAACCTGATAATTAGAACCATCTCTAATGTAAAGACACAGTTCCATAGCGCGGTCGGATGTTCTTCAATTTCTAATTCCCATCGAACCACCAGCCTCTCAGCGGCGAGATCCACCATCATATCCCCAATCTCTCCCTCGCCACCAGGTTGAAACCACCATCTCCTCCTCAATAACCACCATTGCACTAACCACAACCTCCATATCCAACAACATCTCTAGATACCCTCCACTATTGTGATAACCGCCACCTCCGCCTTCCCCCCCACCATGAGATTGAAACTAGGCCCTGCTTGATAGTGATTTTCCTACCTTCAAGGTTCATCCCATTCTTTGGGTTTAGATTTAGGTTTAGGTTCATTAGGTTTTAAGCTTAGGCTTATTTTTAAATTTATTTAATTACTTTAGGTTTAGGTTTAGGGTTTAGGGTTTAGGGTTTAATGTTTAGGATTTAGGGTTTAGGGTTTAGGGTTTAGGGTTAGGGTTTAGGATTTAGTTTTTAGGATTTCTTAGGGATTAGGGTTAGTGTTTAGTTCTTAAGGTTGTAGGTTTAGGGTTTAGGAATTAAAATTTAGGGTTTATGGTTTTTTTTTTAAATTAAGTAAACTTGTAGGTTTCAGTTTATTTTGTTTATTTAGTTTATTTGTTATTTATTTTAGTTTATTTTTTTATTTAGGTTTATTTTTTATATTGAATTTAATTTATTTATTGTAGGTTTATGTATTTTAGTTTAGGTTTTTATTTTGGTTTTTTTTTTAGGTTTAGGATTAGGTTTAAGTTTACCTTTTAGTTGACTTTTATTTTTATTTTATTTTTTCGATTTAGGTTTTACTTTTTACTATGTTTAGGTTTAGGTTTTAATTTTATTTTTTTAGGTCTAGGTTTTAGGTTTTTATTTTTGGTTTATTTTTAAGTTTTATTTTTTTTGTTAGGTTTAGGTTTATTTTTAGTTTATTTTATTTTATTTAGTTTAGTTTTACGTTTAGGTTTAGGTTTAGGTATTATTTATTTTAGTTTAGTTTATTTTAGTTTATGTTTAGATTTATTTTATTTGGTTTATTTTTTTCTTTTAGGTTTAAATTTTTTTTAGGTTACGGTTTACATTTTATTTTTTATTCATTTTTAAGTTTGAATTTAAGGTTTATTTTTTATGATTAGGTTTTTATTTAGTTTTTTATTCTATTTTAAGTTTATTTTATTTTTATTTGACATTTAGTTTTTATTTTATTTTTATCTAGGTTTTTTATTCTTAGGTTTATTTTATGTTTTTTAGTTTAGTCTAAGTTTTTATTTATTTTAATTTATTTTATTTTTATTAGTTAAATTTATTTTATTTTTAAGTTTAGCTTTTAATTTAAGTTTTTGTTATATTTTATTTTTTTATTTTATTTAGGTTTAGGTTTATTTTATGTAGTTTAGGTTTAGGTTTTTAGGTTATTAGGGTTTAGGGTTTAGGTTTTAGGGTTTATGGTTTAGGGTTTTAGGATTTAGGGTTTTAGGGTTCAAGGTTTTGGGTTTAGTGTTTAGGCTTTAGGGTTTAAGGTTTTTAGGTTTTAGGGTTAGCTTAGGTTTTAGGGTTTAGGATTTAGGGTTTAGGGTTTGGGCTGTAGGGTGGCTTAGGGTTTTGGGTTTCCGGTTAGTTTTGGGTTTAGTGTTTAGGTTTTAGTTTAAGTTTTTATTTTATTTATTGAGGTTTAGGTTTTATGGTTTAGAGTTTAGGGTTTATGGTTTAGGGTTTTACAATTTAGGGTTTAGGGTTTGGCGTTTAGTGTTTAGGGTTTATGATTTTTAGGGTTTAGGGTTTATGGTTTTAGTTTTAGTTTAGGGTTTAGGGTTTATGGTTTAGGTATTAAGGTTTAGGGTTTAAGGTTTTTTTATTTAATAAAAAACAAATTCAAATTCAACATTTCTTCTTTACGATTTCATCAACTAAGTAACACACCAGGTTTTCTAAGACATAAGTGATAATATAGATAAAAATGAGCACGCCTAGAGCAAATCAAAAACCCTAAATAAGTAGAATCATCTCTCATGTAAAGACATATTTCCATAAGCAGCGGATCAGATTCGTCGTTCTTCAATTTCTCCAATTCTCATCAGAACCACCCTCGCCTCTCGAGTAGTAGGATCCACCATCAAATCCATGATCTCTCCCTCCACCACTATCATGGCTATAACCTCTATCACTCCTCTCACCTCCATAACCAACACTACTCTGACCACCACGTCCATATCCATCATGCCTCCAGTCCCCACCACTATGATAATCACCGCCTTCCCCTTCGCCTCCACCGCAAGATCTAGACTAAGCCTGGTTGACTGTGATGTTCTTGCAGTCAAGATTCTACACATTCTTAGGGTTTAGATTTATTTTTTTTATTTATTTAGTTGCTTTAGGTTTTGGTTTATGGTTTAGGGTTTAGGGTTAAGAGCTAGAAATTAGGTTCTCAGTTTTAGGGTTTAGAGTTAGGGTTTAAGGTTTAGTGTTTAAGGTTTAGGGTTTAATGTTTAGGGTTTAGGGTTTAGGGTTTATGGTTTAGGGTTTAAGTTTTAGGATTAGTTTATGGTTTAAGTTTTAGGATTTAGGGTCTAGGGTTTATGCTTTTTTATGGTTTAGGGTATATTATTTAGGGTTTAGGGTTGTAGGTTACAGGTTTAGGGTTTAAGGTTGAAAGTTTAGGGTTTAGGATTTAAGGATTATTAGTTTTAAGGATTAAAGTTTAGGGTTTTTTTTAATTAAGTAAACTGGTAGGTTTAGGTTTATTTAATTTATTTTTTATTTATTTGAATTTATTTTACTTTTTATTTTTGTTTGGGTTTTTTTTATTTTTATTTAGCTTAGGTTTGTTTATTTTAGGTTTATTTATTTTAGTTTAGGTTTTTATTTTAGTTTATTTTTTAGGATTTGGTGGTCACATTTATTTTTTAATTTAGTTTTATTTTTATTTTTTTTAGGTTTAGGTTTTATTTTTTGTTTTTAGGTTTAAGTTTTGGTTTTCATTATATTTTATAGGTTTAGATTTTCTTAATTTTAGGTTTAGTTTTTATTTTATTTAGGTTTTTTATTTTTAGGTCTATTTTTTATTTTTAGTTTTGTTAAGTTTTTATTTATTTTATTTTAGTTTTGTTTTTATTTTTTATTTTATTTTATTTTATTTTTACTTTTAAGTTTAGGTTTTATTTTTAGTTTAGGTTTGTATTTTATTTTGTTTAGGTTTATTTTTTTTATTATTTTATTTTTAGGTTTTATTTTGTTTAGATTTAGGTTTTTTGGTTTTTAGGTTTATGGTTTACAATTTAGGGTTAGTTTAGGGTTTAGGGTTTAGGGTTTGGAGTTTAGGGTTTAGGGTTTAGGGTTTAAGTTAGGGTTTAGGGTTTTAGGGTTTAGGGTTTAGGGTTTCGGGTTTAAGGTTTAGGATTTAAGTTTTAGGTTTAGGGTTTAGGTTTTTATATTATTTTATTTTATTTATTTAGGTTTAAGTTTTAAGTTTTAGGGTTTAGGGATTAGGGTTTAAGGTTTAGGATTTAAGATTTTTTGTTAACAGAGAACAAATTTAGATTAAATATGTCTTCTTTTCGATTTCATCAACCAAGTAAAACACCAATATTTCTAAGACATAAGTAACAACATAGATAAAAAATTAGCACACATAGAGCAAATCAAAAATCCTAGATAACTAGAAATGTTTTTGCTATAAAGGCACAATTCCATAAGCAGCAGATTAGATCGACCATTCTTCAATTTCTCCAGTTCACATCAGAACCACCCTTGCCTATCGAGCAGCGGGATCTTCCATCATATCTATAATCTCTCCTTCCGCCACCACCATGGCTTTAACCTCCTTAGGGTTTGGTTTTGTAGGGTTTAGGATTTAGGGTTTAGGGTTTTGGGTTTAGGGTTTTAGTGTTTATGGTTTTAAGTTTAGGCTTTAGGATTGTAGGTTGTAGGTTTATTATTTAGGGTTGTAGGTTTAGGGTTTAGGGTTTAGGGTTTAGGATTTAGGGTTTAGGGTTTGTAAGGTTTAGGGTTTAAATATTTTTTTTTTAAAATGTAAGTAAACTGATAAGTTTAGGTTAATTTAATTTATTTTTTATTTAATTGAGTTTATTTTATTTTTTATTTTTATTTTTATTAAGTTTAGTTTATTTATTTTAGGATATTTATTTTAGTTTTGGTTTTTTATTTTAGGTTATTTTTAGGTTTAGGTTTGGTTTTAGGTTTATTTTTTTAGTTTAGTTTTATTTTTTACTTTTTTTATTTTTAGGTTTAGTTTTTGATTTTTATTTTAATATTTTAGGTTTATTTTATTTTTATTTTAGGTTTAGTTTTTATTTTAGTTTGGTTTTTTATTTTTAGGTTTATTTTATTTTTAGTTTAGTTTAGGTTTTTATTTACTTTATTTTAGTTTAATTTTTATTTTATATTTTTATTTTATTTTAGGTTTAGATTTTGGTTTTAATTTAGGTTTATATATAGTTTTATTTATTTTATTTTTAGGATTTAGTTTAGGTAGGATTTTTGGTTTTAGGCTCAGGGCCCAGGGCTCTTTGGGTAGTCTGGAGTAGGGTAGTTAGGTCCCAGCCCAGGATTAGGGTCAGTTTTAGTGGCCCAGGGCCCAGGGTGGGTAGCCTAGAGGGGTAGGGCCCAGGATAGGGTGGTGGTAGGGTTTAGAGGGAGGGTGGTTTAGTTTAGGTTTTATTTTATTTTATTTATTTATTTAGAGTGGAGGTTTAGGTTTAGGGAGGGTAGGGTAGGGTGTGAGGGTTTAGTGGTTTAGGTTTTTTTGGTTTAGTGTGGGTTTAGGTTTTAGTTTAGGGTTTAGGGTTTAGGGTTAGGGTTTAGAGTTTTTTTGGGGAAAATTTGGGGAAATTTATTGTTACAAAATAAGCAGTACAAAGTCCTCAAATGGGATGAATCTCTAAACTAATGCTCTAAGAACTATAATAAAACCTAAAGAGATGAATCCCCAAACTATTACAATATTAAATAAAGAGAAGCAAAAGAAAAACCAAATCAATAACAGCAGAAGATCCATATGAGCAACAACAAAATCCACTTTATTTCTTCAATAATAGCAAAATCCACTAGCTAGACTGCCAACCTATAAAAGAAATCTACAACATTGTAAAGAAAAGATGAATACAATTAAGTAGGCATAAATAGAAAGAGCAAACTAAAGAAAAGGCTTAGTCTTAATCACAATCATCTCAAGGAGCAACACTATATGTAAGCATCCAAACTTCAGAAGAATGGTTAGAATTATATATATTGCTACCAGCCAAAATAAGAAACAGAGGGAAACATTAGGGCCATCATAGCCAACATACCTCATGTAGGCAGTCATCCAGAGATCATCATCCAACAATGTTGCAAAGTCTTCCAACCAGCAAACAGAACATCCAAGCACAAAGCTACCAAAACAACCAAGCCTAGTAAGGTAGACCAAGAGCCATCCATCAGGGATAGCAACAATACAGTATGAAAAGCACCAAAACAAACACCAAAAGGGAGGAGAAATACCAAAAAAAGCAAGCATCATTAACAAGGATAACAACACGTCCAAAAAGATAAAAGCCAAAGAACCATCCCAAGATTGTCCCCAAAGCAACAACAAACCAATACCTAAATAGAGGGACAACTAACACTAACAATAGCCAAAAATCAAATCCAAGCAGAGGATAACTTAAGCAGACAAGGAAAAGATAAAAGGGTGAGCCACACCTCTACAAAGAGAAATAAAAAAAAAAAGACGAAAGGAGCATCTAGCAAGGCTACCACCAAGAATGGCCAGTGTAACAATAGAACCACCACCACAAACCAAGAGGCTAGCATTAGGAAATAAGTACAGCAAAATACACCTGAAAGAGCTAACACCCACATATAAAATAAAATTGAAGGCACCAAACCAAGTCACCAGCACCCAAGGCAAAATAATAGCCACTAAACACCCTTTAACCAGCCAACCCAAAATGACAACAAACCAAAAACCAAGAACAAAATAACCACAAGAGCTCACTAACAATAAAGTAAAAGCAAACAGCCAATAATGCCACCCAGCCCACCAGCAAACAACATTTATGCCTTGAGAAAATAAACTCATAGCTACGCTGCCACCCAAAAAGGAAAAGAGCAAAAGAAATGTAGTTGCAGCCAACAGAGGAAGGCCATTACAAGAAGAGGCTAAAAACATAACCAAAAGGGTTAAACCAAAACCAGTGAAACTGATCACTAAGCTCTAATCAACAAAATAGAAAAAATAATAGCCAACAAATAGCCTCGACTAGGCCAAATCCAAACCAAAAAGAAACCACCAACAACCCCTAGATCACCATCAAGAGGAGGTAAAAGCAACACACCTACCAACCAACCCAGCCAACCAACATAGCCAATCAACTCAGCCAATCAACAAGGACACCCAACGAACCACCACAATAGCAGAAGATCCAACTTAGATAAGGAAGCAACTAGCACAAATATGAGGCAAACCTCATTCAGAGGGAAAGATCGATTGTAGGCATAGGCACAACCCAATTGGAGGCCACCAAAAATAACCAAGAAACAATTGTGGTAATCACCCAACTATGTAAACAACCAAGGAAAGGCAAGCCTTAGGTGGACCACCAACCCACCACCAGCAAACCAGGGAGGAAAGGAACCTGACCCAAGCAAAATAAGGTCCCTTTTAGACCTTAAAGAATAAACAGCCACAACCAATGAGAAAATTGGAAGGCAACAACCGTAAAACATCAAGCTTCAAGCCACAAGTCATAGGAAGCCACCAATAATCAATAGCCATCGAGACAAAATAGAAAAGGAAAGCAGCAACCACCAAAAATCTCAACACTAAGATAGAAATGAAAAGACTAACAATAGTCTTCAAACAAGCATCACCCAAGACAACTAGGCAACGGGTAGAAACAAATACAAAGATCCACCAAACAAGGCAGCACTCATAGAAAATGAGGTTAGCAAAGACCCTAAAGAAGAATAGTAAGGAGCAATCCCAATATGGGAAAACACAAAAACAACAATCAATAAAAAGGCTCAAAGAAAACACCATAGCCAAAGACCAACAAAAAAGCCACAAATTAAAGTATGAAGTAAGGCAGTCCATAGCTTTCCAGATTAACCAAGCCTCTCAATAGCTTAGTTAAGTTTTGATTATCTAATATAGCAAGCTCATTTAATTCAACACCCAAATTGGCTAGGAAATCCGCACAAGCAATACCTTCACGAAGAATATGAAAAAATTTGTGGCAAACTAAAGAGAGGAGGGTTTTAGTGTGATTAAGGAGATATAATAAGTCAACATTCCCCATTTTAGTAGCAGTGAGCATATCAAGTAAAAGAAGAGTGTCAACTTCAACCAAAATATTAAAGATTCCTTTGTTCAAAAAAATATCAATAGTTTTATTAACATCCATAAGCTCAACATAAATAACCTAACATGCTTTGAGGGGATAAGAAAAAGCACAAATGACAGTACCTTTGGAATCCCTAAAATATCACCACAACCATATTTATTAGGTGAAACTGAACCATCAATATTGATTTAAATAAAGTTCTCATTAGGTTTGATCCAATGGATAATCCTAACAGCCTTATTGAAAGAAACATTAGGTAGAATGAGACCCAATTTTTTAGCCGCAAATTTGTAACCTCTAAAATGGATGTCACTAATTAAATTAGAATTAAATGAGGCATGAATTTTTTTTCTTTAGTTCTAGCCAGAATCCTTTTATGATTCATAGGAATACGATGATATTTAGCAACATTTCTATCCATCCAAATAAACTAAATAAATAAAGGTAATAGCAAGGGGTTGCTAAATGTTTTAATTATCTTGATTTAATGTGTAGGCTTTATATGAGGTTATGAATTATTTAAAACTTTAGCTATGAGTTTTAGTAGGGTAAAAGATTTATTTTTTTCTAAGAGCATAATCGCATCTAGGCCACACATTCTAACATCAATCATTTAGAAAACTAAGAAAAGTATGCCATTTCTAGTACACATCCTAAATAAATCATCAACCAATTTCTATAGCTATCATGAAAGAATAAAAGGCTAATGCAGTAGTGTATTGCCAATTTATAATGAATTAATGCTATGGGCAGTATTCATTCTTCATTCTTCATGTCTTTATTTCTTTCCTTCGATTTAATTTTCTCCACTTCAAAGACATCACATGGCCTCCTAGGACAAAGCCTTCTAGCTAATGCTCACCTTATCCCCATAGTACTAATCCTAATTTCTAATTGTAAAATTACATTAAGAATAAGAAAAGTAAATCAAATTGCACCTACAAAATAGAGGTTAGTTAAACATGGATATAATCTTAAGTAGTTATATCAATTAGGACTTAGCACCCTACACATGGGTAACCAAGCCCACCTATCTTGGATTATGCTTAGGGGCTTAAGCAACCTACAAAGAGAGCATTTATATTTATTTTTAAGTGGCCCCTTAAACATAATCCCCTATAAAAAATATAATTAGGCTAATCATGACCTACCATCATGAGGCATACACCTAACATCCAGCAATAATACATCACAAACCAAAATATACATCATACCAAGCACTGCCCTAACATAAAGCTAGAAGTAGTGACTTAATTCTAATGTGTGTGTTAAGGCTTGTGTGGTATGTCTTACTAGGCATTAGAGTTGTAGCTCTCTAAGTTTAGAAAGATTTAATTTAACATGAAGGGTTAGTTTCACATAATGTTATTTAATTGATTTAAGAATTTTAATTTGTGTTTTCTATTATTTCATTTGATTACACTTAACAACTAAGTGTTATAAAAGAAGAAAAGAGGATTGCCCTCTTTCATCCCTACCTTAAGCCAATTTCTAAAGCATGTAAATTTGATTTAGTTCTCTTTAGTGAATGGCTTATTACAAATTTTAACTTAATCCTAAGTTTAGGCTCACTTTAAATAATCTTATTCAATATGAAAGGTATCTTAAGATTAATTCAATTGAATTACTATCACATGGCATATGTTCAATCATTCCTTTCCATCACATGTAACATGCATATGATATTAATCCTAAATATACCTACACATACAATATGTTTTAGCACACTTAGATGATGAACGTAGATGTGTATATTTGTAGAAAAGGAGATTTTAATTCATTAGCTAAATGCACATACAATTGTATCAAAGTTTTAAGAAGCTACTTTGTCATTGTTAAACTAGGGAATGAGGTAAAGACCTCCTTGGGGCTACTTAAACCTCGCATCCTAATGTCAGATTAGATATACCCACTATTCTTGAATACATAGGAATGTACAAATGACGACAAGAATGAAAAATCATTCACAAGTTGTATTTCTTTCAATTGAATTATTTATACAAGTGAGCTAAAGTTGAAAAGAGATTTTCATTCATTATAAATGCATATACAAGTGTATAAAAGTTTTAAGTGGATACTTGCCATTGTTAAACTAGGGAGTGAGGTAAAACCTCTTTGGGGCTACTTAAAGCCTTGCATCCAATGTGACTAGATATACCCACTATTCTTGAATACACATGAATGTACAAGTGACTACAAGAATGGAAAATCATGCAAAAGTTGTATTTCTTACAATTGAATTATTTATACATATGAGCTAAAGTTGAAAATGAGATTTTCATTCTAGCTAAATGCACATACAAGTGTATAAAAGTTTTAAGTGGATACTTCGCCATTGTTAAACTAGGGGAGTGAGGTAAATACCTCCTTGGGGCTACTTAAAGCCTTGCATCCTGAAATTTCCATAGTAGACATACCTACTATTCTTGAATACACATAAATGTATAAGTGACTACAAGCATTGAAAATCATGAAAAAGTAACATTTCTTTCAATTGAATTATTTATACATGTGAGCTAAAGTTGAAAAGGAGATTTTCATTCATTTGCTAAATGCACATACAAATATTTAAAAGTTTTAAGCGGATACTTCACCATTGTTATACCAGGGGAGTGAGGTAAAGACCTCCTTGGGGCTCCTTAAAGCCTACGCCTGAATGTCTAGATATATATCCACTATTCTTCAATACACATGAATGTACAAGTGACTACAAGAATGGAAAATCATGCAAAAGTTATACTTCTTTCAATTGAATTATTTATACATGTGAGCTAAAGTTCTATCTAAATTCTATCATAGAAGTACATTGGAATGAATTCGAACAAATATTGTGTGCTTTTCAAATGGACTATACACTTGTTAACATTCAAACTTTATGTAAATCCATATAGACTAAAGAAAGAGAACTCCATATCACATGTTCTAAGCCATAAACACATGCAAGCTTATAAATATTTATAACTATTATCTCTCCAAATGTTGTAGTTGACTTATAAACTTTCAAAAATAACTTTGATTTAATAGTGATAATAGCCACACTTATATTAAATTTAATCAACACATGCAAGCTTGACATAAAGGGAACCATGTGATTTAGATAATTCTGCAGAAAGATGAATGCATGAATCAAATGACATAAAACATTTAAAATGATTTGAGAGGAATAACTAAACATAAACACATGATTTTGTTCAATTAAAATAATTCCTAAGGACAATCATATAAAATAAAAATATTTCAAGCGAACCAAAGTTTCTTATGTCACTTTTAACTTTTATGTTTAGATTTGATTTAATGAAATGAAGGAAAGTTTGCTGATCCTAACCCATTCCCATGTTTGTGAATTGATTTAGTTTAATAAAATGTAATTATGGATTTTAAGGATTAATTAGGTTGTAATATATGCATTAAATCCACTAATTAACCTTACATATGTTACCTTAATTAATTAAATAATTATGAGCCAACATGATATGCATGGAAAATAACTTGCAATGATCCTAAGAAATGAAAGGCCTAATGCAATTAGCTCATAATTATTGATTAATTAGATTAAGGAACTTAATTAATTACTTTTATGATTTTCCAACACATATGGGTAAATCATAATTTCATTAACTCTCTTTAGATTATTAAACACCTAAAGATCTACCCATGAATTAATTAATGAAGATCGATATGATTGTAATTTTAATTTGATTAATGAAATAATTAATTAATTAATCAATTTCTCTTACTTAATTTGCCAAATTGATTAATTATCCTCCAAATGAAATGGATTTAATGAATGGGTTGGGAAAGAGGTCCCAATCTATTCCATAAATCCCCTCTTTAATGAAATAAATTAGAGGAAACAATTAAGAAAGAAGTCCTAATCATTTTCCTCTAATATTTTATATGAATAACTAATCAAATAAAGCTTTGTCAATTGTAATTAATAGTTAAATTAATTATAAATAAGGATATTTCTCATAACTATTTTTTTTTGACTTTTATGATCAACATATAACAATTAGGGATTGAATTGATTTTTATAATTGACATTAATAAATTGTGTTCAAACAACTTTTTATATAAGATTATAATATTTATAATGTTATTGGTTTAGTTAATATTTTTATTCAAAGTTTTACTTAAAATTTATGATAATTTAATTTGTACATTTTTTGGATTTTGTTTGATCACATATTATTTCTTTCTCTTTTTATTCTAAAGATTGATTAACTCCTTTTTTTAGATCCGATTGAATTTAATAATAAATAAAATATTAGATTAATCATGATCATTCGATCAAAGATCAAATGGCCCACAAGTTAATCATGGCTTGATAGGTGCAATCAAATCACTATGCCATTTGACCTAATCAAAACTATTTACTTCAAACACATAAAATGAATAGTCTTACTTTTGTCTCTAAACTCTTGCCATGGGCTATAAAGGTTCGATCCTATCGATGCTTACATTCAGCACATCAAACATAAGATCCCTAAGGTTTTCTAAGCATTTAAGAATTACACCTCACTAGAGCTAATGTCTGGTGGATTCAGACCAAGAGGTGGCTTCATTTGGAAGAAATAAAGCCTTATTGAGGTGCTTGTCGGGTCGAATCAAAACTTCAGCTAGCATTCTTTTTCTTTGCTCTTATCTTTCGCTTCCTTCTCACTTGCTCATAGACACTTGGCTTTGGGCATCCTAAGAAGAGGAAAATCTAGATTCTGATCTTTTAATGTTCTTGGAACAATCTTGTCCACATATATAGTCCCATTCATATGATCAAACTCTTGCTGTAATATGCGAGCAATCCATCTAGAAGCAATAATTTTGATAGGTTGACCAAAATGATCATGACCTATCATCTCCACCAGTAGATGCCACTCTACCATAGCTCTAAATCCATCAATGCTCAAACATCTTTCAAATAACAAAGCTATTTTTCTTCCCTTCTTTTGAAGCTTTGGATTAATTATTACCAGTAGATCAAAAGGTCGATGGTCTTGTGCATCAGTTTCACTCTTATGAGCGTAGCTAATGTATTCTTTTGTGTCTTCAAGAATAATAATCTCCATCTAGATTATATATATGATGTGTTAGGGCATTGAGAACAATAGGTTCAAAAGCCTCTAGAAGCTGAGCATACCACTATGGATCATTAAAGAAATCTCCAGATGCTACCAGCAATGCCTTTGATTTGGAATTTATGTACAGATCATTGAGGATGGCTTTCAAGGCAATTAAATCCCTGACATACTATTCTACATCAATACTTGCACCTATTCCATGTCCACTCAGCTCATTTCCCTCAAAGGAATTCCAATCTAGAGGAGGTCGACGCCAGGCCTTCGCATGACCTCAATCATGTCATCTATGATCTGGATCTTCTTCGATCCGATCTCCACGGAGACCTCAATGGCTCATGGGAGGACCGATCACCGCCTTGATAATTTTAGGTAGGATTCTTTCTTCATGCTGATTCAGAGATCCATCCACCTGACCTTCAAGGGGTTCTTCTCAACCATGCAATGGGAGAAGCGATGAAGAATGGGTTCGACGCTTGGGGCTAGAAAGTCGTGGTCTTTATGAAAAAGGGTGGAGGGAGTGTTCGTTGGTGGCTAGGCTATGCGAGTGGCATGGTTTAGTCGATCAATAAAAAATTCATGGGATGTCTCATGTGCTTTCTATAGGAAGCCGAATTTATGGGGATTAGTTGGGATCAAGGAAGTTCTAATCAGCTACCTGCTACATGCCACTGTTTGTCTCAATTTTGGAGAAAGTGAGGGAAGAGAGGTAACTTGCTGGAGGAAGAGGGTGGCATGGTGCTGGCTAGGCTTCACTTGGTTGAGAGGAAGAGATGGACGAGGGGAGAGTTTGCTTACTTTACAAAAGGGGAGAGGTGCTCTGAGAGATTTTATTTTTATTTTTTTAGAGCCATGGGATGGGAGAGCTCTCAAGTGAAGTAGGAATGAGAGGGCTTCAACTTCTCTTGCTCAAGGGAGATGAGAAAAGATGGTTCCTCATTTTTTTTATTGTTGTGTTTTCTTTTGGAGAGAGAGAGAGAGAGAGAGAGAGAGAGAGAGAGAGAGAGAGAGAGAGAGAGATGCCAACTTTGTGATGCCTCAACTTCTCCCACATTCCCCTTTTATTTCTTTTTTTGTTGCTTTTTTATGTGTTGTCATGATCACATAAATTAGTGGAGTAGGTCATTTAATAGTTTTGTCTTTTTCACATTTTTTTTAAATTTGATGAAACATGATTTTTTTAAATAAATGATTTTAAAGTTTTACATTATTTTAATAGCTTTAGTAAATAATTGAATGAAAATTTATAAGTTATGTGTATAAAATTAGATAATTTTAATTATGATTAATAATTGTTCATAATATGGATTCATATTTGATAAATTAATTATTTTGATTTAATGCTTAATATATTATATATACCATTTATTTTTAGTTTTTATTTTGATTTAATTCTTAATAAAAACCTAAACCTAAAATAAACAAAATAAAATAAACCTAAACCTAAACTAAAATATGAAACCTAAACTTAAACCTAAAATAAACTAAACCTAAACCTAAACTAAATAAAATAAAATAAAATAAAATAAACTAAAAATAAAACCTAAAATAAACCTAAAATAAAAACCTAAACCTAAAACTAAAAATAAAAAAAACCTAACCCTTAAAAATAAAATAAAAAATAAAACTAAACTAAAAAAATAAACATAAACCTAAACCTAAACCTAATAAAACTAAAGTAAAATCTAAATAAAATAAATAAACCTAAAATAAAAAACTAAACAAAAAAAAAATAAATAAATAAACCTAAAATAAAATAAAAACTAAATAAACTAAATAAACCTAAACTAAATTTTAATTTAAAACTATAAACCCTAACTTAAACCCTAAACCCTAACCAAACCCTAAACTAAACCCAAAACCCTAAACTAACCCCAAACTAAACCTAAACTAATAAAACCTAAACCTAAACCCTAAACCCTAAATGAAAAATAAATAAAATTAACCCACTAAAATCTAAACTAACCTAAACCTTAAACATAAACCAATTTTAAATTTAAACCTTAAACCACTAAATAAAAATAATAAAAAAAACACTATCCGTTAATCTTAAACCCTAAAACTAACCATAAACCCTAAACCCTAAACCCTAAAACCCTAAACCCTAAACCCTAAACCCTAAACCCTAAACCCTAAACTGTAAAACCTATACCCTAAACCATAAACCCTAAAAGCTAAAACCTACAACCCTAAACCCTAAACCTTAAACCCCAAACCCTAAAACCTAAACCTTAAACCTTAAACCTTCAACCCTAAACCCTAAACCCTAAACCTTATAAACCTAAAATCCCAAACCAAAGCTAAATATAACCTAAAATTAAAATAACTAAAAAAGTATAAACCTAAGATAAAAATAAAATAAATAAAATAAATTAAAACCTAAACTAAACCTAAACCTAAAATAAATAAATAAAAATAAAATAAATTAAAATAAAATAAATAAAACCTAAACTAAACTAAAATACCTAAAACTAAATAAAATAAAACCTAAACTAAAAATAAAATAAATAAAACTAAATAAAAACCTAAACCTAAAAAATAAACCTTAAAATAAAACCTAAAAATCAATAAAATAACCTAAACCTTAAATTAAAAAGAAACCTAAACATAAAAATAAAATAAAATAAACTAAAATAAACCCAAACCTAAACTAAAATAAAACCTAAAAATAAACTTAAAATAAAACCTAAACCTAAACCAAAAAAAATAAAATAAAACCTAAACCTAAACATAAAAATAAAAATAAACCTAAATATAAAAAATAAAATAAAAATAAAATAACTATAAACCTAAACTAAACCAACTAAAAAAAATAAAATAAAATAAACTAAAATAAATAATAAAATAAAAATGAAAAGTATACAATAATTTTAAATTAAAAAACAATAAAAAATATATAAAAAAAAACCTTAAACTCTAAATCCTAAACCATAAACGCTAAACTGTAAACACTAAATCCTAAACCTACAACCCTAAATCCAAACCTTAAACCCTAAACTCTAAAACCATAAATCCTAAAACCCTAAACCCTAAACCCTAAACTAACCCTAACCCCTAAAGATTAAACACTAAATCGTAAACCCTAAACCCTAACCCTAAACCCTAGACCTTAAAAGCATTCAACCTAAAATCCTAAACCATAAACCCTAAACTATAAACCCTAAACCCAAAACCCTAACCCTAAACCCTAAAACTTAAGCCCCAATCCCTAAACTCAAAGTAACTAAATAAATTTAAAAATAATCCTAAACCCTAAAACCTAATAAACCTAAACCTAAACCCTAAGAATGGGCGTAACTTGATAAAGAACATCATCAACCGTGCTTAGTCTAGATCTGGAGGTAAGGCGAGGCTGACATTATCATAGTTATGGTGGGGATCAGAGGCAGTGGATATAAGGGTCTGAGAAGTGGTGGTTATGGAGGAGGAGCGATGGAGGTTACAACCATGGTGGTGGTAGAGAAATTGATATGGATCCCGCTATTCGAGTGGTTGGTTCTGATGGGAATGGGAGAAACTAAAGAACGACCGATCCTAAAAATCTAAAAACCTAAAAACCTAAAAACCTACAAACCTAAACCTAAACTAAATAAAACCTAAAAAATAAATAAAAAAAACCTAAACATAAATAAAATAAAATAAAATAAAAACCTAAACCTAAACCTAAACCTAAACCTAAACCTATAAATAAAATAAAACAAAAAATAAAAACTAAACTAAAATAAAATAAATAAAAACCTAAACTAAACTAAATAATAAAAGAAACCTAAATAAAATAAAACTAAACGTAAGATAAAAATAAAATAAACCTAAAATAAAATTAAATAAAAACCTAAACCTAAAAAATAAACCTAAAAAAATAGAAAATAAAACCTAAAAATAAACTAAAAAAACTAATAAAATAAATAAAATAAACTAAACCTAAACTTAAACTAAAATAAACTAAACTAAAATAAATAAAACCTAAACCTAAAAAATTAAACTAAACCTAAACCCTAAAATAAATAAAATAAAAAAAAATAAACCTAAACTAAAAAATTAAACCTAAAATAAACCTAAAATAAAACCTAAAATAATAAAATAAAAACCTAAACCTAAACTAAAATTAAAAAAGAAAACTTGAACCTACCAAATAAAATTAAAATAAAACTAAACTAAAAATAAACATAAACCTAAACCTAAACCTAAAAAATAAATTGAAATAAAAAATGTTAACAAAAATAAATAAACCTAAAATAAATAAACTAAACTAAATAAAAATAAAAATAAACCTACATAAAAATAGAAAAATAAAATAAACTAAAATAAATAAAAAATAAACCAAATAAACTAAATAAACTAACCTAAACCTAAACCAACCCTAAACCCTAAAGTAACCTAAACCTAAACTCTAAACCCTAAACCCTAAACCCTAAAATTTAAACAAACCTAAACCCTAAACCTAAAACTAAAGTTTAAACTTAAACCTAAACCTAAACCCAAAACCTAAACCCAAACTAAACTAAACAAACACTAAACCTAAACCCTAAAACCCTAAATGCTAAACTCTAAACCCTATACCTAAACCTAAACTTAAACCTAAAACTAAAACTAAACCTAAACTTATACCTAAATTATAAACCTAAAACTAAACTCCTAAACCTTAACCTAAACCCTAAACTAACCTAAACCTTAACTTAAACCCTAAACTATTAACCCTAAACTAACCTAACCCTAAACCCTAAACTTTAAACCTAAACCCTAACCTAAACCTTAAACCTAAACTTAAACTAAACCTTAAACCCTAAACTCCTAAACCTAAAAAAACCCTAAAGCTAAACTTAAACTTAAACCTATACTAAACAAACCCAAAACCCTGAAACCTAAACCTTAAACCCTAAACCCAAAACTAAACACTAAAACCTAAACTTAAACCCTAAACCTAACACTAAACACTAAACACAAAACTAAAACTAAACCCTAAACCTAAAACCTAAACCCTAAACCCTAAACCCTAAACACTAAAACCTAAAAAACTAAAAATAAAAAATATAAAAACCTAAACTTAAACAAAATAAAATAAAATAATAAAATAAAACCTAAACTAAATAAACTAAAATAAAATAAACTAATAAAAATAAACTAAAATAAAGTAAATAAAAACCTTAACTTAACTAAAAAATAAAATAAACCTAAGAATAAAAAACCTCAATGAAATGAAAACTAAACATAAAATAAAAATAAAATAAACTAAAATAAACCTAAAATAAAATAAAATAAAAACTAAATAAAAACCAAAACCTAAAAAATGAACCTAAACATAAATAAAAAATAAAACCTAAACCCTTAACTAGAATAAAAAAACAAACCCTAAAATAAAAATATAATAAAAAAAATAAATAAACCTAAACCTAAACTAAAATAAACTAAACTAAAATAAATAAAATTGAAACCTAAACTAAATAAAATATAAAAAATTAAAAATAAACCTAAACCTAAATTAAAAAATAAACCTAAACCTGAAAAAATAAATAAAAACCTAAACATAAACCTAAAAGAAAAATACAACCTAAACCTAAAAAATTAAATAAAAATAAAGCTCAACTAAAAAACAAACCTAAACCTAAATCTAAGCTTAAAAAATAAAATAAAATAAAAAACCTAAACTAATATACATAAACCTAAAATAAATAAAAATAAAAAATAAACCTAAATAAAAATAAAAAATAAAATAAACTAAAATAAATAATAAATAAGCCAAATAAACTAAATAAACCTAAACCTACAAGTTTACCTAATTTTAAAAAAAACCAATAAACCTTAAATCCTAAACTCTAAACCCTAAACCCTAAACCCTAAACTCTAAACCCTAAACTAGCAGCCCTAAACCTAGACATAAACTAAAATAAACTAATCCTAAACCCTAAATAAAATAAAATAAAATAAATTAAAAATAATTCTAAACCTAAACTAAAAAATAAAACTTAAAAATAAATGTAAAATAAAAAGCTAAAATAGAAACCTAAAAAAATAAATAAAACCTAAACCTAAACCTAAAAATAAAAAATAAAACCTAAACCTAAAAAATTAAATAAAAATAAAACTCAACTAAAAAATAATCCAAAAAAAAAATAAAATAAAAAAAATAAAAAATAAAAATAAATAAATAAACTAAAATAAATAAAAAAAAAAAAAATAAAAATAAAATAAAAAATAAAATAGACTAAAATAATTAAAAAATAAACTAAATAAAATAAAAAAACCTAAACCTACTGTTTACTTAATTTAAAAAAACACCCATAAACCCTAAATCCTAAACCCTAAACCCTAAACCCTAACCATAAACCATAAACCTAAACCCTAAACCCTAAAAGCATTAACCCTAAAACCCGAAACCCTAAACCCTAAACATATAACCTAGCCTAAACCCTAAACCCTAAATGCCAAACCCTAAACCTAAACCTAAAGTAACTAAATGAATTAAAAAATAAACCTAAACCCTAAAACCTAATAGACTTAAACCTAAACCTAAACCTTAAGAATGGGCAGAACCTTGACGGCAAGAACATCACCATCAACCAGGTTCAGTCGACATCTGACGGTGGAGACGAAGGTGGAGGTGGAAGTTATCGTAATGGTGGTCGGTGATTTGGGGGTGTTGGTGGATATGGAGGTGGTGGTCAGAGCAGTGGTGTTTATGGAGGCAGGGGAGCGATGGAGAATACAACCGTTGTGGTGGCGGAGGGAGAGATTGGGGATATGATGGTCGATCCTACTACTCAAGTGGCCGGGGTGGTTCTGATTGAAACTGGAGAAATTTAAGAATGCCTGATTCAATCTACTACCTATGGAACTGTGTCTTTATATTAGAGACAATTTTAGTTATCTAGGGTTTTTAATTTGCTCTATGCACGTTCATTTTTTGATCTATGTCATTGCTTGTGCCTTAGAAAACTTTGTGTGTTACTTGTTGATGAAATCAAAATGAAGAAATGTTGAATATGAATTTGTTCTCTATTAAAGAAAAGACCAAAAACCCTAAACCTTAAACTATAACCTAAACCCTAAACCTAAACCTAAGCCCTAAACCCTAAACCCAAAAAACCTTACACCATAAACCCTAAACCCTATACCCAAAACCTAAACTCCAAACCCTAAACCCTAAACCCTAAACCCTAAACCCTAAACCCGAAACCCAAAACCCAAAAAAAAAAAAAACCTGAACAAAAACCCTAAACCTTAAACCCTATAACCCTATGATCCTAAACCCCAAATCCTAAACCCTAAACCATAAACTTCTTACAAACCTTAAACCCTAAAAAATCCTAAACCCTAAACCCTAAACAAACCCTAAAAACTAAACCCTAAACCCTAAATGCTAATCCCTAAACCCTAAACCCTAAACCCTAAACCCTATAACCCTAAATCCTAAAAACTAAACTCTAAACCCTAAACCCTTAACCCTAAAACCCTAAACCATAAAATAAGTTTTGTTAAAGGTAGTTCTATTTGTGATAATATTTTACTTCCCCAAGAATTAAGTCATGATCTTGATGCCAAGAATAGAGGGAGCAACATTCTTTTCAAACTTGATATTATCAAAGCCATTGATAACATCTCTTAGGATTTCATTTTCCATATTCTGAATTAATTTAAATTTCCTGAAAAAAAAAGGTCTCATCAAAAATTGTATCAATAATGCCTGGTGTTTAATTTTGTTTAATGGGGAAGCTTTGGGCTTCTTTCCCTCTTCTCATGGCTTAAGACAAGGAGCATCAACAACTCATTCTTAAATAATCCTAATATGTACTATAAACTCTTGGTGGTCTCCCTATTTCCCATCTAATTTTGATGATGATTTCATCATTTTCTACAATGCTTCCATTCATCACATCAAGCATCTTAAGAATTTTTTAAATAAATTTGGTATAGAAAGTGGCTTTTCGATCAATGATAACAAAAGCTATTTTATCATGCTCTAACATCTCAAATAATAAAATCAATCAAATCCTTTATATCATAAATTTTAAACATCAACACTTACCTCTTAAGTACTTGGATGCTCCGCTCTTTAATGGCCTAAAATGTTCCCATCTCTTTGATGAGTTAATTCAAAAAATTTCAAATAAAATATCTATTTGAGAATTCCATTTACTATCCTTTGGTGGTAGGCTCACCATCCTTAAAAGCACTCTCAACTCTATGCATATTTATTTGATTCAAACCATTATTCCCACTAATGCTACTCTTATCAGAATTGATCGTTTGCTTAACAAAGTTTTCAGGGCTCTAATTCTATCAAAAGAATGCGTTGGACCTCTTGGCATAAATGTTGTGGTTCTTAGTATGAAGGTGCTCTTGGTTGTAAATCTATCCATGAAGCTATCACTGCTTTCTCTCATAAACTCTGATGGAACTTTAGAAAGATTGATAGCCTTTGGGCTAATTTTATAATGAAAAAATATTATCAAGGTAAAAACCCTCTTAACTATACTTATAAAGTTGGTGACTCTCTGATTTGGAAAAGGCTTTGTTCCATTAAATGGGTTGTTGAATCATTAATTCCATGGAGTATCAAATAGGGATCTTTTTTCTTTTGGCAAGAAAAGAGGATTTGCAATGGTTTGATTGACACCTAAATATGTACCCACTCAACTACTACTATCAAAGTTAATTCTTTTTAGCTTAATAACAATTGGAATGAAAACAAACTTGAGAACTATATTGCTACTTATCTTGTTGACAACTTTAATAATATTCCCATTGCTTCTAGCAAACCAGATCAAATTCTTTATAAACTTTCTTAAAATGGTGATTTTGTTCTTAAAGAAGTTTTGAACTTTATTAGAGATAAACAGCAATGTTCTAATGTTTTTATTAAACTTTGGAACAATAGCATTCCCATTTCTTATTCAGTTTTAGCTTGGAGGATTTTGAATAACTATATTTATGTGGACTCTTTGCTTTGAACTAAAGGGTATTGTTTACCTCCAAAGTGCTATTGTTGCTTTCTTATTGAAAATATAAATTATGACTTTGTCAATGGTGCTATTACTTTAAAATTATGGTTTTGGTATGATGATTTATTTAATACCAACTATTTTCATGGCTCTCTTTCTTTATAGCAACTTCTTGAAGCCTATTTCAAAAACACTATGAAAGGTCATATAAAGGTTTTAATTGCTATTACCCTTATCTGGTTCATCTAGATGGATAGAAATGATGCTAAATATCATTGTATTCCTATGAACCATAAAAGGATCCTAGCTAGAACTAAAGAAAAAAGTCAGTCTATTTTTAATGCCAATCTTATTAGTAACATTCATTTTAGAGGTTACAAATTTGTGGTTAAAAAATTGGGTATCATTCTACAAGATCTTGACCCTCATAAAAGTGCTAGAATTATCCATTGGATCAAACCTAAAGACAATGTGATTAAAGTTAATAATGACGGTTATGTTACTTTCAATAAATATGGTTGTGGTGGTATCCTTAGGGATTCTAAAGGTACTATCATTTGTACTTTTGCCTACCCTCTCAAAGCTTGTTCTGTTCTCTTTGCTGAGCTTATGGTTGTTAAAAAAGCAATTGATATTTGTTTGAATAGAGGTTTCCTCAACATCTGGATTGAAGTTGATGCTCTCTTGCTTCTTGATTTCCTTAATTCCAATAGAAAGGGGAATGCTGAATTATTTTATCTTCTTGATCATACTAAAGTTATGCTTTCTCAAGTTTCTTTTAAAATTTCCCACATCCTTTGTGAAGGTAATGCTTGTGCTGATTATTTAGCTAATTTGGGTGCCAACTTAACTGAGTTCACTTTATTTGACAACCAAACTTTGCCTAAATTATTAAGAGGTTTGGTTAATCTGGATAATATTGGATTGCCTTATATTAGATTATAGTTTCTTTGATTAGTTTGATCCTTCTTTTTATGATCTTTTGTTTTTGTCTTGGCATTGTTAAACCCTCTTTGGGTTGTGGTCAACTTCTTATTTTCCCTCTTTAGGGTTTTATTTTTCAATTTTTGTTTTTGTTCTGGCTTGGTTTTTTCTCCCAGATGGTTTTAATTAGTGTAGCCTAGGGTGTTTTGGTTTTTCAGCTTGGTGGTTCATAACTGTCTAGCTTGGCTTTTATCAAAATTTTCTCTTGGCTATTTCTTATTTCCTTCTTTTGGGTTGCAACTTTGGCTGCTGCAAGAATTTTCTTCTATATGAGTTTTGCCTCTTTCTGGCCTCCCTACAGATCTATTACATCTACTACTATGGTGGTGTACTATGTGGCTTGGTTGGCTACCTAGGTTTGTTGGAAATTTTTACTGTTTGGGTTAGTTGGATGGTTGTTTTGGGTGGTTTATCTTTGGCGTGTTTTTGGCAGGGTAGAGGTGGTTCGCCAGCTATTATTTTCTCTGTTTTATTATTTGGGGGTTTGGTGGTTTTTAGGACTATTTCTAGTTGGATTCTTTTGGTTATGGGTTGGACCTCCTCATGTAATACTAAGGCTTTGGGTTTGGGTATTGTTATAAAATGGCGGGTTGATGGCTACTATAAGGATGTTATTAGGCCTTGGCTAGTAGTTTTTTTTTGTGTGCCTTTCTTATGATTATTTTTATTATTTGGCTTGTAATCTATCTTACTGGGCTCTTTATCTTTCTATCTTTGGCTAGTTTTTCTACCATTATGGATTGGTTTTTCTTTTGCCAAGATTGGGTTTGGAGATTATTGTTTTTCTCTTACCATTCATGGGCTATTTTAGATGCTTCTAGCTTGATGACTATTATTGGTCTTGATACTGATGTTTTTGGGTTTGAAGACTTGGATCTTCTCTTGTTGAGGTGGTTGGCTAGAAGGATTAGTTGGATGGATGTTTGGGCTATTTGTTTTGGCTAGCTAGACTGGTTGGAGGAGTGGCTATATTGGCTATTTTTTTTCTTCTCCTTTGGTGACTACTCTAGGAAACTACTGGTTGTCTTTCTGTGATGGTTTTCTTCTGGATTCCTCTTGCTTGGTCTCATCTCTCTTGGCTATAGTAGATAACCCTCTTCTTGTTGGGATGGCAGCCTTGCTCCCCACCCCTCTTGCTGTTAAGCTGGATTTTTCTATTTGGTGGCTGGAGGATCTAAGCACTTATGGTTTTCCTTTTTGCTATTGTATATCTCTTTTTAGTTCTATTACCCATATCATGATGGTTTCTCCTCTTGAATTGATTATTTCCTTTTGGTGGTCATTCTCATGGTGCTCCTTCTATTTTGCTGTTATCCTTACGAGTTGCATAACTACCTGTCTTTTTAAGCTTGAATGTTGTGGTGGATTGGTGGTTGGCTGCTATATTTGCTATTTTGAAGATTTTACAGGCTTGTTGGAGGATCGTCTTTGATTATATGTGACACGAGGTATGCTGGAAATGATGCCTTTATGTTTCCCACTCTTTCTTCTTTTGGCTGGTAGCACTGCATGTAATTGTAACCCATCTCCTGAAGTATGGATGCTTACATATAGTGTTGCTCATAGAGATGATTATCTAAGCCTGAGCCTTTTCTTTACTTTACTCCTTTTATCTGCTCTTACTCTTTATACTTAATTAATTGTACTCATCCTTTAAAAGTATGTTGCAGATTTCTTTTACAGGCTAGAAGACTCATTTAGGTGGATCCTGCTAGCATCAAAAGGTACAGATGAAGTTGGCTGCTAGTTACAGGAATTTTATTTTGTTGTTTATTTGGCTATTTTTCTTCTGCTCTAACCCTAAACCCGGAAAACACCTTAAACCTTAAACCCTAAAACCCTAAACCCTAAACCCTAAACTAACCCTCAATCCTAAAAACCCTAAACCCTAAAGCCTAAATCCTAAACGTTAAACCTTAAAGACTAAACTAACCCTAAACCCTAAGCTAACCCTAAAACCTAAACCCTAAACTAACCTTAAACCCTAAACCCTAAACCCTAAATTAAAAACCCTAACACTAAACCCTAAACAAACCCTAAACTTAAACCCTAAACTTTAAAAACTCGAAAGCCTAAACCCTAAACCCTAAACCCAAAACTATAAACCCTAAAAACCTAAAAACCTAAAAACCTAAACTAAATAAAACCTAAAAATAAAATAAATAAATAAACCTAAACCTAAATAAAATAAAAATAAAATAAAACAAAAACCTAAACTAAAACCTAAACCTAAAAATAAAATAAAATCAAATAAAATAAAACCTTAAAAAAACTAAAAATATAAAACAAACCTAAGAATATAAAAACCTGAATAAAATAAAATAAACTAAAATAAAACCTTAACTAAACTAAAAAATAAAATGAACCTAAGAATATAAAAATCTGAATAATATAAAAACTAAACGTAAAATAAAAATAAAATAAACCTAAAATAAATTAAAATTAAAACTAAATAAAAACCTAAACCTAAAAAAATACTTCTAAAAATAACTAAAAAATAAAACCTAAACCCTAAACTAAATAAAAAACATAAACCTTAAACAAAAATAAAATAAACCTAAATCTAAACTAAAATAAACTAAACTTAAATAAATAAATCATAAACGTAAACCTAAAATAAAATATACCTAAACCCTGAACTAAATAAAAACAATAAACTAAAAAATAAAACCTAAAAATAAACCTAAAATAAAAATCGAAAACATAAACCTAAAAAAATAAAATAAAAACCTAAACCTAAACCTAAAAATAAAAAATTAAACCTAAACCGAAAAAATAAATTAAACATAAAACTAAACTAAAAAATAAACATAAACTTAAACCGAAACAAATAAATAAATTAAAATAAAAAACCTAAACTAAAATAAATAAACTAAACTAAATAAAAATACAAAATAAAATAAACTAAAATAAATAAAAAATAAACTAAATAAACTAAACCTATAGGTTTACTTAATTTTAAAAAAAAAAACCCTAAACCCTAAACCCTAAATCCTAAACCATAAACCCTACCCCACACTAAAACAAACCCTACCATAAACTGCAATAAAACCTAAACCTAAAATAAAATAAAATAAAACTCACAAAAATAAAATAAAAAATAAATCTAAACTAAACCTAAACCTAAACTAAAATAAACTAAAATAAAAAACCTAAACTAAAATAAACTTAAATAAATAAATCATAAACGTGAAACAAATAAAATATATCTAAAATAAAACTAAATAAATAAATATAAAATAAACCTAAACTTAAACTAAAATATAAACCATAAAACCAAAAAAACTAAAACCCCTTAATTAAACCGGACCCTACTTTGGACCCTAAACCTAAACTACAAAAGCATAAAACCCTAGGCCAGTGCCTAAGATCCACTAGCACTGACCCTAAACTAGGCAACCATACCCTAAACCCTATCAAAATCCTAAACAACCCCAGACCCAAATCCTAGTAACCCTGCACTTTAAACCACAAATCACAAACCTAAAGGTTAACTTAAACTGAAACTAAATAAAACCTAAAAAAATCAATAAAATCAAAAAGATAAAATAAAATAAAATAAAACAAACTTAAACTCAAACCTAAAAAGAAAAAAAAAACCTAAATAGATAAAATAAATAAAACCTAAACTAAACTAAAATTTAAAATCGAATAAAATAAAACTAAACCTAAACTAAAATAAAATAAACTTAAAATAAAATAAAATAAAAAACTAAATAGACCTAAACAAATAATAAACCTAAAAATAAATAAGACTAAATAAAAATAAAACCTAACCCCTAAACTTAAAAACAACCTAAAATAAAAATAAAATTAAACTAAGATAAATAAAACCTAAACTAAACCTAAAATAAGCTAAAACTTAAAACCTAGGCTAAACTTGAATAAACCTAAAATAAAAACCTAAAACTTAAACAAATAAAATAAAATAAAAATCTAAAACTAATCCTAAACCACAACCACAAACCATAAACCTAGGTTTAAACTAAGAAACCACACCAACTAACCTAAACCTAGTGACCCCTAAACAAACTAACTTTAAACCCTAGCCCTAGGCATGAAACCCTAAACTCTCCCTAAATCCTAAGCTAAACTAACCCTGAGCCTAAAACATTAAACTTGAAAACTAAACCCAAACTGACTTTACCCAACCTAAACTGACCCAAAACCAAGCCTAAACACTAAACCCTAAACCAACTCAATCCTAAACCTTAAAAACCCTAAACCCTACCCAAACCTTAAAATAAACTGAACCCAACTTAAACTAAAACTAAATAAAATAAAATAAAATAAATAAATAAATTTAAACCTAAATAAAATAAAAAACCTAAACTAAAACATAAACCTAAAAATAAAATAAAATAAAGTAAAATAAAACCTTAACTAAACTAAAAAATAAAATAAACCTAAAAATATTAAAACTTGTGCAAAATAAAATAAACTAAAACAAAACCTTAACTAAAGTAAAAATTAAAATAAACCTAAGAATATAAAAACCTGAATAAAATAAAAACTAAACAAAAAATAAAAATAAAAAAACCTAAAATAAAGTAAAATTAAAACTAAATAAAAACCTAAACCTAAAAAAATAATCTTAAAAATAAATAAAAAATAAAACCTCAAACTAAATAAAAAAATAAAGCCTTAAATAAAAAATAAAATAAATAAAATAAAAAACCTAAACTAAAATAAACTAAACTTAAATAAATAAATCATAAATATGAACCTAAAATAAAATATACCTAAACCCTAAACTAAATAAAATAAAATAAACTAAAAATAAACCTAAACCTAAACTAAAAAATAAAACTTAAAAATAAACCTAAAATAAAAACCAAAAACATAAACCTATAAAAATAAAATAAATACCTAAACCTAAACCTAAAAAAACCTAAACCTAAAAAATAAATTAAACATAAAACTAAACAAAAAAATAAACATAAACTTAAACCGACACAAAAATAAAGTAAAATAAAAACCTAAACTAAAATAAAATAAACTAAACTAAATAAAGAAAAAATAAAATAAACTAAAATAAATAAAAATAAACTAAATAAACCTAAACTATGGGTTTACTTAATTTAAAAAAATCTAAATACTAAACCCTAAATCTAAATACCTAAATCTTGGCATAAAACACTAAAACTAACCCTAAGACCTAAACCTACAACCCCAAAACCTAAACCTAAATCTAAAAATAAAATAAAAATAAAACTCAACAAAAATATATTTATAAACCTAAACCAAAACCTAAACCTACAAAATAAACTAAAATAAAAAAAAACTAAAATAAACTAAACTTAAATAAATAAATCATAAACCTAAGTCTAAAATAAAATACAAACTAAACTAAATAAAAGATAAATAAATAAACCTAAACTAAACTAAAATAAATCTTAAAACTAGAGCCAAACCTCCAACTAAACCAAAACCACCCTGGGCCCTAAACCTGAGCCCTAAACCCTTACCTACCACACAGGCCACTGAGCCCTACCTGACCCTAAACCCTACCCTAGGCCACAGGCTTAATCCATAACTGACCTAAACTAAATCTAAAAACAAGAAAAGAAAGATCACGGACCACCCTAAATCCTAAACTAATGCACACCATATAAAACCTAAAAGCTAAAACTTAAACCTAAACTAAATAAAACTTAAAAATAAAATAAATAAAATCTAACCAAAAAAAAATGATAAAATAAACAAAACATAAACTAAAACCTAAACTAAACCTAAAAGAAAACTTCTAAGATAAGATAAATAAAACCTAAACTAAAGATCATAAACCCTCTAAACAAACACTAACCCTTAACTCTAAAATACTGACAACCTAACTAGTCAAAAACCACTCCACTACCCCATCATCATCATAAACACCAGGCCCTGGGCCCTAAAATCAAACCTCTGACCCTAACTAATCCAATACCCTGAGCTAAACTGGACTTTGACCATCCCCAGGCCACTGGGCCACTGAGGCTAAACAAACTCCACTGACCCAAAACTGATCCTGGGCCCTTACTCAAGGCCCTAAACCTTACTGACCCTGGGCCCCTAAAACTAAACCTTAATCCCACTGAAACTTAACTACCTAAACTGATTCATACCAAAACCATGACCCTAAATTTTAAACCCTAAACCTTAAACCCTAAATCCTAACCATACACCCTAAATCAAAACCCTAAAGACCAAAACCCTAAACCCTAAAACCCTAAACCCTAAACCCTAAAAACCTAAACTAAATAAAACATAAAAATAAAATATATAAAAATGGCTAAACCTAAATAAAATTAAAAAATATATAAAATAAATACCTAAACTAAAACCTAAACCTAAACCTTAAAATAAAATAAATTAAACTAATAAAAATAAACTAAAATAAAGTAAATAAAAATCTTAAGTTAACTAAAAATTAAATAAACCAATGAATCAAAAACCTAAATGAAATGAAAATTATACAACAAATAAAAATTAAATAAACTAAGATAAACCGAAAATAAAAAGTAAATAAAAACCTAAACTAAAAAATAAACCTAAAAATAAATAAAAAATAAAACCTAAACCCTTAACTATAAAAATCCTAAATTAAAATAAAAATATAATAAATAAAATAAAATAAACCTAAACCTAAACTAAACTAAACTAAACTAAAAGAAATAAAAAAAACCTAAACTAAATAAAATATAAAAAAACAAAAAATAAACCTAAACCTAAACTAAAAAATTAAACCTAAAAGTCAACCTAAAATAAAAAACTAAAACCTAAACCAAAAAAATGAATAAAAACCTAAACCTAAACCTAAAAAATAAAAAATAAAACCTATACCTAAAAAATAAAATAACTATAAAAAATAAAATAAATTAAAATAAAAAACTAAACTAAAATAAAAAAACCTAAAATAAATAAACTAAACTAAATAAAAATAAAAAATAAACCAAAATAAAAACAAAAAAAACTAAAATAAATAATAAATAAACCAAATAAACTTAATTAACCTGAACCTACTGATTTACTTAATTAAAAAAAAACTAATAAACCCTAAATCCTAAACCCTAAACTTTAAACCCTAAACTCTAAACCCTAAACCAAATAGCAATAAACCTAAACATAAACTAAAATAAACTAAAGCTAAATCCTAAATAAATAAAGTAAAATAAACTCAAAAAATTCTCAACTTAAACTAAAAAATAAAACATAAAATTAAACTTAAAATAAAAACCTTAAACAGAAACTAAAATATAAGAAATAAAATAAAAACAAAACTCAACTAAAAAATAAACCTAAACATAATAAATAAACTAAAATAAAAAACATAAACTAAAACAAATAATCCTAAAATAAATGAACAATACTAAATAAAAATAAAAAATAATCCTAAATAAAAATATTAAATAAATTAAACAAAAATAATTAAAAATTAAACTTGATAAATTAAAAAAACCTAAACCTACCTATTTACTTAATTTAAAAAAGAAACCCATAAACCCTAAATCCTAAACCGTAAACCCTAAAAAACCCCAAACTCTAAACCCTAACCCTTAACCATGAAACCTAAATCCTAAACCCTAAAAAATTAACCCTAAAACTCTAAACCCTAACCCTAAACCCTAAACTCAAAACCCTAAAGATAAACCTAAAGTAAGTAAGTAAATTAAAAAATAAAACTAAACCCTAAAACCTAATGGACCTAAACCCTATGAATGAGCAGAACCTTAACGACAAGAATATCACCGTCAACCAGGCTCAGTCGACATCTGGTGGTGGAGGTGAAGGCGGAGGTTGTTGTAATCGCAATGGTTAGGGTTATGGAGGTTACATCTATTATGGTGGCGGAGGGAGAGATGTGGGATATGATGGTGGATCCTGCTACTCGAGAGGCCGGGGTGGTTCTGATTGGAACTGGGGAAACTGCAGAATGGATGATCCGATCCACTCATTTTTTATCTATGTCGTCACTTGTGCCTTAGAAAATTTGGTGTGTTACTTGTTGATGAAATGAAAAAGAAGAAATGTTGAATATGAATTTGTTCTTTATTAAAAAAACCAAAAAAAACTTAAACCTTAAACTAAAATCTAAACCCTAAACCTAAAACCAAAACCCTAAACCCTAAACCCTAAAACCCATAAACCATAAACTATAAACCCTAAAACTTAAAACCCTAAACCTGAAACCCTAAACCCTAAAACCTAAACACTAAACCTTAAACCCTAAACCTGAAACCCTAAACCAAAAAAAAAAAAACAAAAACCCTAAATCCAAAACCCTAAACCCTAAACCTTCAACTAACCTAAACCTGACACAAACCCTAACCCTTACCCTAAACCAAAACCCTAAACCCAAAAATAAACTAACCATAAACACTAAACCCAGGCCCTAAAAATAAATGATGCCATAAACCATAATAACCCTAAACCATAAACCCATAACCCTAAAACTAAACCCTAAACCCTAAACCAACCTAAAACCTTAAACCAAACCATAAACTCTAAACCCTAAACCCAGCAAAAGCTAAAACACGAAAAAAAGACCTAAGGAAATTAAAATAAAAAGTAAAAATAAATAAAAATAAAATAAATAAAAACCTAAACTAAACTAAAAATAATAAAATAAATCTAAGAATAAAAAATTGATATAAAATAAAAACTGAACGTAAAATAAAAATATAATAAACCTAAAATAAAAACTAATTAAAAACCTAAACCTAAAAAATAAACCTAAGAATAAAACCTAAAAATAAATAAGATAAACTTAAACCTAAACCCTAAACTACAAAAAAAAAATTAAACCCAAAATATAAATAAAATAAACATATGCCAAAACTAAAATAAATTAAAATAAAATAAACCAACATTAACTAAACCTAAACCTAAACTAATTAAAATAAAATAAACTAAAAATAAACCTAAGGCTAAACTAAAAAATAAAACCAAAAATAAACTAAAAATAAAAACCTCAAATCCAAACCTAAATAAATAAAATAAAAATCAAAACATAAACCTAAAAATAAAAAATAGAACCTAGGGATTTTGACGAGAACTAGAGAAACAGAATAAAGGCCGTTCCGATCTGCTGCTTATGGAATAGTGTCTTTATAATAGAGATAGTTCTAGTTATCTAAAGTTTTTTATTTGCTCTATACGTGCTCATTTTTTATCTATGTCATAGCTTGTGTCTTAGAAAGCTTGGTGTGTTACTTGGTTGATGAAATCGAAAAGAAGAAATGTTGATTCTGAATTTGTTCTCTATTAAAAGAAAACCCAAAACCCTAAACCTTAAACTAAAACCTAAACTACAAACATAAAACCTAAATCCTTAATCTAAAACCCTAAACCCTAAGACCCTAAACCATAAAGCCTAAACCCTAAAACCTAAGCCCTAAACCCTAATCCCTAAACCATATACCCTAAACCCTAAGCCATAAACCTACAACCCTAATTTTTTAAGCCTAAACCCTAAACCCTAAACCTTAAACCCAAAACCCTAATTCCTAAATAAAAAATTAAAAAAAATAAAAATAAAACCAAAACCCTAAACCTAAACCCTAAACCCTAAACCATAAAACTAACCCTAAAATAAACCTAAACTTAAACACAACCTAAACCCTAAACCACTCTAACACTAAAACCTAAACCATAAACCCTAAAAACCTAAAAGCATAAACCTAAACTAAATAAAACCTAAAAATGAAAATAAATAAAGAAACCTAAAATAAAATAAAAAATAAAAAATAAATTAAAATAAAATAAATAGAAACCTAAATAAAATTAAAAAAATAATATAAACATAAAAATAAAATACCTAAATAAAATCAAAATTAAACAAAAAATAAAATTAAAATAAACCTAAAATAAACTAAAATAAAAACTAAATAAAAACCTAAACCAAGAAAATAATCCTAAAAATAAATAAAAAATAAAACCTAAACCTAAAATTAATAAAATAAAATAAACCTAAACCTAAAATAAACTAAACCTAAACCCTAAAATAAATAAAATTAAATTCATTAAAAATAAACCTAAACCAAAACTAAAAAATTAAACTTAAAAATAAATCTAAAATAGAAACCTAAATCGAAACCTAAACAAATAAAATAAAAACCTAAACCTAAACTTAAAAATAAAAATAAAACCTAAACCTAAAAAATAAAATAAAAATAAAATTGAACTAAAAAATAAACATAAACCTAAAGCTAAACCAAAAAAATAAACTAAAATAAAAACTTAAACAAAAATAAATAGACCTAAAATTAATAAAAAAAACTAAATAAAAAAACCTAAATGAAAATAAAAAAAATAAAATAAACTAAAATAAATAAAAAATATACTAAATAAACTACAAAAAATCTAAACCAACTAGTTTACTTAATTTCAAAAAAACCCATAAACCTTAAGCACTAAACCCTGAACCCTAAAACTAATCCTAAACCCTGAACCCTAAAAATAACCCTAAATCGTGAACCCTAAACCTGTAACCCTAAACTTACAACCATAAACCCTAAACCCTAAACCCTAAACACTCAAATATTCTAAACCATAAATCCTAAACGGACAGAGCTAAACCATAAACCTTACCCCACCATAAACCCTAACGAAACCACATGCCTAAACTAACCACTGATAATCACTGAAACCACAAAACCCTAAATCCGGTTGGACTGAGCACTAAACCCTACATGCCACCCCAACCCTAAACCCTAACCCTAACTGACCTAACCTAAACCTGACCTAACTAGGGTTTAGGCACTAAACCCTACAAGTGACCCTAACCCTAACCTGAGCCACTACCAGCTGAGCCATAAAACCCAAACCTAAAAAATAAAATAAAAAAATAAAACTAAACTAAAAATGGACTAAACTTAAACATAAACCTTAAAAATAAATAAATAAATATATAAGTTTAAACAAAATAAAATAAAAAGAATCTAAATAAATAAAATAAAGATAAAAATGTCAAATAAACTGACCTACATTTGCTTAATTTAAAAATAAATAAAATAAAAGGCGTGAAACTACCTTAAACTGACCACAAACCTAAACCCTAAACCCAAACCCTCCTAAGACCCTAAACCACCTAAACCTAGGCCCTAAACCCTAAACCATACACTAAACCACTAACTAAACCTAAAACCTAAAACCCTAAACCCTAAACCCTAGGCCCTAAACCCCAAACCCCAAACCCTATACCCCAGACCCCGAACCCTAAACCCTAAACCCTAAAAACTTAAAGCTATGCTAAATAAAACCTAAAAGTAAAATAAATTAAAAATTAAAACTAAACTAAATTAAAATAAATAGAAACCTAAATTAAACAGAAAAATAAATAACCTAAAATCAAAACTAAACATAAAATAAAAATCAAATAAACCTAAAAAAAATATAATAAAAATGAAATAAAAGTATAAACCTAAAAAATAAACCTAAAAGTAATACCTAAAAATAAATAAAAAATAAAACCTAAACCCTAAAATAAAAAAAACCTACACCAAAAATAAAAATAAAATAAACTTAAACTTAAACTAAAATAAACTAAACTATAATGAATAAAACATAAACCTAAGCCTAAAATAAACTAAACAAAATCCTAAACATAAACTACATAAAATAAGATAAACTAAAAATAAACCTAAACCTAAACTTCAAAATAAAACCTAAAAATAAACCTAAAATAAAAACCTAAAACCTATACATAAAAAAATAAAATAAAATCCTAAACTTAAACATAAAAATAAAAAATAAAACATAAACCTAAAAAGTAAAATAAAAATAAAACTAAAGTAAAAAATAAACTAAACATAAACCTAAACCTAAAAAATAAATTAAAAAAAAACTAAACTAAACAAAGAAAAATGCTAAAATAAATAAACTAAACTAAATAAAAATAACAAAAACCTAAATCAAAATAAAAAATAAAATGAACTAAAATAAATAAAAATAAACTAAAATGGATCTAAACCTATTGGTTTACTTACTTTAAAATAATAAAATAAAATAAAATGTATAAAAAATAATAAAAACCCTAAACCAGTGTAGGCACAAACTAAAACTCTAAACCATAAACTGACCTACCCTAAACCCTACCCAAACCACTGACCTAGGCCATACCTAGACCCTACCACAATCCCTGAGCCCTAGGCCAAACCTAGGCCCTAAACCCTTAAAAGGCAGGACCATGAGCCCTGAGCCACACCTCACCTGGGCCACAAGCCTCACCTAAACCTAAACCCTGAGCCTGAACCCTAGCCACAAACCAGAGCCCTAAACCCCCCAGATGTTAAAACTGACAACCTAAGCCACATGCCTAACAAACCCTAAACCCTAATCCACTGGTGCCCTACCTTAAACTTAACTAACCACAAGAGATAGTTCTAATTATCTAAAGTTCTTGATTTGTTCTATGTGTTTTCATTTTTATATCTATATTATCCCTTGTGTCTAAGAAAACTTAATGTGTTATTTGATTGATCAAATTAAAAAGAATAAATATTGAATCTAAATTTGTTCTATATTAAATAAAAACCCTAAACCCTAAACTAAAACCTGAACCCTAACCCAAAAACCAAAACCCTAAATCATAAAACCTAAACCCTAAAACCCTAAACCCTAAATCCTAAACTTTAAAACATAAACCCTAAACCCTAAACCCTAAAACATAAAACCTAAACCCTAAATCATAAACCCAAAAAAAAATTCCTAAACACTAAATCATGATCTTAAAACCCTAAAACACAAACCCTAAACCCTAAACTAACCATAAACCTTAAACATTAAACCCAAAAATGCTAAACACCTAAACTTAAAGTAAATAATACCTAAAAATAAAATAAATTAAAAAATATAAATCAAAATAAAATAAAAAAATAAAAGAAAATAAAAACATAAACTAAAACCTAAACATAAACCTAAGCCTAAAAAGAAAATAAAATAAAAAATAAAAACTTAAATAAAATCAAATAAATAAAAACTAAACTAAACTAAAAATAAAAAACCTAAATAAAATAAAAGCTAAACCTAAAATGAAAATAAAATATACCTAAAATAAAGTAAATTAAAAATTAAATAAAAATAAAAATAAAAATAATCCTAAATTAAAATAAAAAATAAAATAAACTAAAATAAATAAAAAATAAACTAAATTGACCTAAGCCCTAAAACTAACCATAAACCCTAAACCACAATAACCACAAACCATAAACCCTGTAACCCTAAACCCTAAACACTGAACCCTAAACCCTAAACCAAAACTCTAAAACCTTAAACCCTAAACCGTAAACCATAAACCCTAAACCCTAAAAAGCTAAAAACCTAAACAAAAAAAACCAAAACCTAAAAGTAAATTAAAATAAAAAGTAAAAAATAAATGAAAATAAAATAAATAAAAACCTAAACTAAACTAAAAATAATAAAATAAAACTAATAACAAAAAATTGATGTAAAATAAAACTAAATGTAAAATAAAAATATAATAAACCTAAAATAAAATAAAATAAAAACTAATTAAAAACCTAAACCAAAAAAATAAACCTAAGAATAAAACCTAAAAATAAATAAGATAAACTTAAACCTAAACCCTAAACTACAAAAAAAAAAATTAAACCTAAAATATAAAAAAATAAACCTATGCCTAAACTAAAATAAATTAAAATAAAATAAACCAACATGAACCTAAACCTAAAATATACTAAACCTAAACCTGAATTAATTAAAATAAAATAAACTAAAAATAAACCTAAGCCTAAACTAAAAAATAAAACCAAAAATAAACTAAAAAAAAACCTCAAATCCAAACATAAATAAATAAAATTAAAATCTAAACATAAACATAAAAATAAAAAATAAAACCTAGGTATTTTGACGAGAACTAGAGAAATAGAATAAAGGTCGATCTGATCTACCGCTTATGGAATAGTGTCTTTATAATAGAGATAGTTCAAGTTATCTAAAGTTTTTTATTTGCTCTATACGTGCTCATTTTTTATCTATGTCAAAGCTTGTGTCTTAGAAAGCTTGGTGTGTTACTTAGTTGATGAAAGCGAATAGAAGAAATGTTGATTCTGAATTTGTTCTCTGTTAAAAGAAAACCAAAAAATCGTAAACCTTAAACTAAAACCTAAACTGCAAACTTAAAACCTAAATCCTAAATCCAAAATCCTAAACCTTAAACCCTAAACCCTAAACCATATACCCTAAACCCTAAGCCGTAAACCTACAACCCTAAACCAATAAGCCTAAACCCTAAACCCTAAACCTTAAACCCAAAACCCTAAATACTAAATAAAAAATTAAAAATAAAATAAAAATAAAACCCAAACCCTAATCCTAAACCCTAAACCCTAAAACTAACCCTAAACCATAAACCCTAAAACCTATAACCTTAAACACTAAACCATAAACCCTAAACCCTAAGCCTTTGACCCTAAAATCTAAACCATAAATCCTAAAAACCTAAAAGCATAAACCTAAACTAAATAAAACCTAAAAATGAAAATAAATAAAAAAACATAAATCTAAATAAAATAATAAAATAAAATAAAAAATAAAAAATAAAATAAATATAAAAATAAAAAACTTAAATAAAATCAAAATTAAACAAAAAATAAAAGTAAAATAAACCTAAAATAAACTAAAATAAAAACTAAATAAAAACTTAAACCGAGAAAATAATCCTAAAAAAAAATAAAAAATAAAACCTAAACCTAAAATAAACAAAAATAAATAAACCTAAACCTAAATTATAACAAACTAAACTAAAATAAATAAAACATAAACCTAAACTTAAAATAAACTGAACCTAAACCCTAAAATAAAATAAATTAAATTAATTAAAAATAAACCTAAACCAAAACTAAAAAATTAAACCTAAAAATAAACCTAAAATAAAAACCATAATCGAAACCTAAAAAAATAAAATAAAAACCTAAACCTAAACTTAAAAATAAAAAATAAAACCTAAACCTAAAAAATAAAATAAAAATAAAACCGAACTAAAAAAATAAACATAAACCTAAAGCTAAACCAAAAAAAAAAAAAACTAAAATAAAAAACCTAAACAAAAATAAATAGACCTAAAATTAATAAAATAAACTAAATAAAATAAACTAAATGAAAATAAAAAAAATAAAATAAACTAAAATAAATAAAAAATAAACTAAAACTACAAAGAAACCAACTGGTTTGTAATTTCAAAACCACCTTAAATCCTAAACCCTAAATCCTAAACCAAACACTAAACCCTACCACAACTAATCCTGACCACAACACTAAAATAATCCTAAATCTTGAACACTAAACTGTGACCTAAACTTACCATACACCTAAACCCAAACTCACAAATGTTATGCCCTAAATCCTAAACCACGGACAGCAAAGCCTACCATAAACCTTAACCCCAACCTAAACCACAAACCATAAACCCTATACTTCTAAACTCATATTCTAGGCCTTAAAAAAGGCACGTGGCTAAACCCTAAACCCTAAACTATGGCCTGGCCACAACCACAACCCTGACCCCTAATCCTGAGCCACTAAACTGACCTGAGCCCATGACCTAACCATGAGATCCTAAACCATAAAGGTTAAACACTAAAAACTACTGAAACCAAAAGACCTAAAATAAAATAAAATTAAAACTAACCTAAAAAATAGACCTAAACTTAAACATAAACCTAAAAAAAAACTAAAATAAATAAAGCTAATATAAGTAAATTAAATTAAATAAAAATAAAAAAGAATCTAGATAAATAAAACAAAATAAACTAAAAGAAAAAAAAATAATCTAAATAAACCTACCTACCTTTGCTTAATTTAAAAAAAATAAATAAAAATAAAACCTAAAGCCTAAACCTGCAACTTACAACCCTAAATGCTAAACCCTAAAACACTAAACCCTAAACCATATAAACCAACCACTAAACCCTAAACCCACCACACTCGGACCATAAACACTAAACCACTTAAAACCTACAAAAACCTACCCATGGCCTAAACCAAACCAAACCCACCCTACCACGAAACTTAAAGCTAAACTAAATAAAACCTAAAAGTAAAATAAATAAAAAACCCTAAACCTATGTAAAATAAGAAAAGGAAATAAATTAAAACTTAAAACTCAACTAAATTAAAATAAATAGAAACCTAAATTAAATAGAAAAATAAATAACCTAAAATCAAAACTAAACATAAAATAAAAATCAAATAAACCTTAAAAAATAAAATAAAAGTGAAATAAAAATGTAAACCTAAAAAATAAACCTAAAAGTAATTCCTATAAATAAATAAAAAATAAAACCTAAACTATAAAATAAAAAAAAACTTAAACCAAAAATAAAAATAAAATAAACTTAAACTTAAACTAAAATAAACTAAACTATAATGAATAAAACATAAACCTAAGCCTAAAATAAACTAAACCAAATCCTAAACATAAACTACATAAAATAAGATAAACTAAAAATAAACCTAAACCTAAACTTCAAAATAAAACCTAAAAATAAACCTAAAATAAAAACCTAAAACCTAAACATAAAAAAATAAAATAAAAACTTAAACCTAAACATAAAAATAAAAAATAAAACAAAAACCTAAAAAATAAAATAAAAATAAAACTAAACTAAAAATTAAACTAAACATAAACCTAAACCTAAAAAATAAATTAAAATAAAAAAAAACTAAACTAAACTAAGAAAAAAGCTAAAATAAATAAAGTAAACTAAATAAAAATAACAAAAACCTAAATCAAAATAAAAATAAAAGATAAATAAATAAAAGATCTAAACCTATTGGTTTACTTGCTTTAAAATAATAAAAAAAATAAAATAAATATATAAAAAATAATAAAAAACCCTAAACCCTAAATGTAAACAGCTAAACTCTAAACCATAAACCTACAACCCTCCCTAAACCTACCAAACTCACCCACTACCTGACCCTGACCCATCCTCTCTAACCCAGGCCCTCTACCCTAAACCCTCCACCAGGCCATAAAACCCTGGGCCCTCAACCCTCAACCTAAACCACCCCTAAACCCTAAACCCTAAAACTGAGCCACACTCTGGCTAACCACTGATCCCTGGTTGCCCAACCCTACCCAGCCCAGGCTACCTTGGCTACTGATCCTAAACCACTAAAGCTGGGACCATAAACCCCAAGCTGACGACTCTAAATAAAATCTAAATAAACTAAGAGACAAGACCCTCCCCAGATAAACCTGATGTGCCCTACCTAGACCCTGGGCCACAACAACCTTGACCTGGGCCCTAATTCAAGATCTTGACCCTACCAGGCTTTAAACCATAAGACCACTATTTTAGGCTGAGACACTAAATCCTGCCAACCCACCTTAACCAAACCCTGACCCCCCAAAACTAAATCCTCCAAAAACTTAAACCTACAAAATAAAATAAAATAAAACTCTAAAAAAATAAACCTAAACTTAAACTTAAACCTAAATAATAAATAAAACAAAACCTGGTGGAATGCATAAACTTTGTAAAATAAAAATATATGTAATTAAAATTAAACATAAAATAAATTAAAATAAATAAAAATAGACTAAGTAAACTAAATAAATCTAAACCATGAGTTTACTTAATTTAAAAAAAAAGAAACCCTAAACCCTAAATGCTAAACCCTAAACCCTAAATCCTAAACCTAAAACTAACCCTAAATCCTAAACCCTAAACTCTAAACCTACAACACTACCTGACCCAAACCCTAAACCTTAAACCTTACCCTATGCCCTCCCAAACCCTAAACCCTAAAAGCATAAACCATAAAACCCTAAACCCTAAACCCTAAACCCCAAACCCTAATCCTATATAAATTAAAAGTTAAACCTAAACCCTAAAACCTAATAAACCTAAACCTAAACCTAGCCCTAAACTTATACTCGAGAGGCTGTGGTGGTTCTGATGGGAACTATAGAAACAGAAGAATAGCTGATCCGATCTTCTACTAATGAAACTATGTCTTTAAAAAAGAGATAGTTCTAATTATCTAAAGTTCTTGATTTGTTCTATGCTCATTTTTATATCTATATTATCGCTTGTGTCAAGAAAACTTAATGTGTTACTTGGTTGATGAAATTGAATAGAATAAATATTGAATCTAAATTTGTTCTATATTAAATAAAAACCCTAAACCCTAAATTAAAACCTGAACCCTAACCCAAAAACCAAAACCCTAAACCATAAAACCTAAAAGCTAAAATTCTAAAACCTAAACCCTAAACTCTAAAACATAAACCCTAAACCCTAAACCCTAAAACATAAACCCTAAACCTCAAATCATAAACCCAAAAAAAAAATTTCTAATCACTAAATCCTGATCCCAAAACCCTAAACCCCAAACCCTAAACCCTAAACTAACTATAAACCTTAAACATTAAACCCTAAAAAGTTAAACACCTAAACTTAAAGTAAATAATACCTAAAAATAAAATAAATTAAAAAATATAAATCAAAATAAAATATAAATCAAAATAAAATAAATAAATAAAATAAAATAAAAACATAAACTAAAACCTAAACATAAACCTAAGCCTAAAAAAAAAAAAAATAATAATAAAACTTAAATAAAATCAAATGAATAAAAACTAAACTAAACTAAAAATAAATAACCTAAATAAAATAAAAACTAAACCTAAAATGAAAATAAAATAAACCTAAAATAAAGTAAATTAAAAATTAAATAAAAATAAAAATAAAAATAATCCTAAATCAAAATAAAAAATAAAATAAACTAAAATAAATAAAAAATAAACTAAATAAACCTAAGCCCTAAAACTAACCAAAAACTTACAACCCTAAACCTTAAACCCTAAACCCTAAATCATAAAACCCTAAACCCGAAACCCAAAATGCAAAACCATAAACCATAAACCCTAAATCTTAATCCCTAAACCCTAAACCCTAAAACATACAACCCTAAAACATATAACCCTAAACCCTAAATGCTAAAAACCTAATAACTTAAACCTAAACTAAATAAAACCTAAAAATAAAATAAATAGATAAATAACATAAAAAATAAAATAAAATAAAAAACTATACAAAAACTTAAACCTAAACCTAAACCTAAAAATAAAAATAAAATAAAATAAATAATTAAAACTAAAATAAATAAATAAAATCCTTAACTAAACTAAAAATGAAAATAAACCTAAAAATAGAAAACCTAAATAAAATAAAAATTGAACCTAAAATAAAAATAAGATAAACCTAAAATAAAATATAATAAAAACTAAGTAAAAACATAAACCTAAAAACTGAAACTAAAAATTAAACCTAAAAATAAATAAAAAATAAAACATAAACTGTGAACTTAGAAAACCTAAACCTAATAAAATAAAATAAAATAAACCTAACCCTAAACTAAAAATTACTGAACAAAAATAAATAAAACCTAAACCTAAACATAAAATAAACTAAAACTTAATAAACTAAAAATAGACCAAAACCAAAACCTAAAAATAAAAAATAAAATCTAAACATAAAAATAAAATAAAAATAAAACTAAACTAAAGAATAAACATAAACCTAAACCTAAACTTAAAAAAATAAAATAAAATAAGTAAACTTAAAATAAACAGACTAAACTAAATAAAAATAAAAAATTAACATAAATAAAAATTAAAAATAAAATAAATAAAAATATATAAATAATAAATTAAATAAACCTAAACCAAATGGTTTACTTATTTAAAAAAACCCTAAACCCTAAAACTAACCCTAAACCCTAAACCCTAAACCCTAAACCTACAACCCTAAACCCTAAACCTAAACCCTAAACTCTAAACCCTAAGCTAACCCAAAATCCTAAATCTTAAACCCAACCTGACCACAAACCTAAACCTTCCAAACCCACTGAACCTAAAAAAATAACCCATATAATAAAGCCCTTAAAACCAAACCCTAAACTAACCTGAAGCCATAAACCCTAAAACAACGTTAAACTCAGCTAAACCAAAACCTAAACCCTATTGACTAAAACACTACCTACCCTAAAACTAAACCCTGAGCCTCTCAACCATATCACTAAATCCTAAACCCCTCCTAAACCATCACTAAAACCTAAATAAACAAAATAAATAAATAAATAAAATAAACCATAAATGCTAAAAACCTAAAAACCTAAACCTAAACTAAATAAAACCTAAAAATAAAATAAATAAATAAATAAAACCAAAACTAAATAACATAATAAATAAAATAAAATAAAAAATTTAAACTATAAATATAATAAATAAAAACCTAAATTAACCTAAAAATTAAAATAATCTGAAAAATAGAAAACCTAAATAAAATAAAAAATGAATGTAAAATAAAAAAAATAAACCTAAAATAAAATAAAATAAAATGAAAACAAAATAAAAACCTAAAGCTAAAAAATAGACCTAAAAATTAAACTTAAAAATAAATAAAAAATAAAACCTAAACCGTGAACTAAAAAAAACCTAACCTTAAAAAAATAAATAAAAGAAACCTGAACTTAAACTAAAATAAACTAAACAAAAATAAATAAAACCAAGACCTAAACTTAAAATAAACTAAACATAAACCCTAAACTAAATAAAATAAAATACACTAAAAATAAACCTAAACTAAACTAAAAAATAAAATCTAAAAATAAACCTAAAAGCTAAACTAAAATATATAAAATAAAAACCTAAACCTAATCCTAAAAATAAAAAATAAAACCTAAACATAAAAAATAAAAAAAAAATAAAACTAAACTAAAAATTAAACATAAACCTAAACCTGCACCTAAAAAATAAACTAAAATAAATAAACATAAAATAAATAAACTAAGCTAAATAAAAATACAAAATTAACCTAAATAAAAATAAAAAATAAAATAAATAAAAAATAAACAAAATAAACCTAAACCTAACAGTTTATTTAATTAAAAAAACTAAAAAAAACCCTAAACCCTAAACACTAAACCCTCAACCCTAAACCCTAAATCCTAAACCCTAAACCCAAAACCTAAACCCTAAAATTAACACTAAACCCTAAACCTTAAACCTACAAACATAAACGCTAAACCTAAACCCCAAACCTTAAACTAACCATAAATCCTAAATTTTAATCCTTAAACTCTAAACCCTAAACCCTAAACCAAACTCAAATCCTTGAACCCTAAAACTAACCAAACCATAAACCCTTAAACCCAAAACCAAACCCTAAACTAACCATAAACCTAAATCCCTAAACCATAAAATCCTTACAGAAGCTAAAACAAGATAACCCTAAACCCTAAACCCAATTGACTAAACACTAAACACATAAAAACCTAAACCTCAACTAAATAAAACTTAAAAATAATATAATTAAAAAAACATAAACCTTAAAACCTGAAAACCTAAACCTAAACTAACTAAAACCAAAAAATAAAATAAAATAATTAGAAAAATTTAAATCAAAATAAAATTAAAACTTAAATTAAAACTTAAAACTAAACCTAAAAATAAAATAAAATAAACTAGTAAAAATAAACTAAAATAAATTAATAATAACCTAAACTAAACTAAAAAATAAAATAAACCTAAGAATAAAAACCAATATAAAATAAAAACTAAACTTAAGAAAAAAATAAAATAATATTAAAATAAACCTCAAATAAAAGAAAATAAAAACTTAATAAAAACCTAAACCTAAAAATTAATCCTAAAAAAAAAACATTAACCCTAAACTGAAAAAGCTTAAATTTAAAATATAAATATAATAAACTAAATAAAATAAACTAAAGTAAAATAAATAAAACCTAAACCTAAACCTAAACCTAAACTAAATAAAATAAAATAAACTAAAATAAACCAAAGTTTAAACAAAATAATAAAACCTAAAATAAACCTAAGATAAAACATTAAACCCGAACCTAAAAAAAATAAAATAAAACATAAACCTAAACTTAAAATAAAATCAAACAAATAAACCTAAAAAACCTAAAAAAAAAAAAAAAATAAAATAAAACTCAGCAGAAAAATAAACCTAAACCTAAGAAACAAACTAAAATAAAATACCAAAACTAAAATAAATAAACCTAAAATAATAAACAAAACTAATAAAAAATAAAAATTAAACATAAATATAAATAAAAAATAAAATAAACTAAAATAAATAAAAATTATACTAAATAAACCAAAACCTATCGGTTTACTTATTTTAATTAAAAATTATAAACCCTAAACCCTAAAGCCTAAAGCCTAAATACTAAACCTTTAACCCTAAACCCTAAATCCTAACCTAAAAATGTAAACCCTAAAAGCTTAAACCCTAAACCCAAAAAACCTAAAAACCTAAACCTAAATTAAATAAAACCCAAAATAAAATAAATAAAATACAAACATAAATAAAAGAAGTAAATAAAACCTAAACTAAAACCTAAACCTAAACCTAAAATGAACATAAAATAAACTAAAAAAATAATAATAATAAAATAAATTAAAAGCTAAACTAAACTAAAAAAAATAAAATAAACCTTAGAATAAAAAACCTAAATAAAATGAAAACTAAACATAAATAAAAGTAAAAGAAAATTAAAAAAATGAAATAAAAACTAAATGAAAACCTAAACCTAAAAATAAAAATAAAATAAAAATTAAACCCTAAACAAAAAAACCTAAACCTAAAATAAAAATTAAATTAACAAAATAAAATTCACCTAAACCTAAATAAAATATATTAACTTAAGTACATACCTAAACCTAAACTTAAACTAAATAAAATAAAATAAAATAAACTAAAAATAAACCTAAACATTAAAAAAAATCAAAAATAAACCTAAAACCTAAACCTATAAAAATAAACAAATACCTAAACCTAAACCTAATCCTTAAAAAAATAAAATAGAAAATCTAAACTAAAATTAATAAACTTCACATAAATAAACTAAACTAGATGAAAATATAAAATAAAATAAACGAAAATAAATAAAAATAGACTAAATAAACTAAATAAACCTAAACCTACCGTTTACTTAATTTCAAAAAAAACCATAAATCCAAATCCTAAACCCTAAACCCTAAACCTACAACCCTTAACCCTAAACCCCTGAACCCTAACCCTAAACCCTAAACCGTAAAAGCATAAACCACAAACCCTAAAGCTCTAAACCCCAGACCACAAAACCTAAACTATCTATCCTGACCTGAACTAAATCCTAGGCATACCAGCCACCTGTGCCCTACCACCCAATGCTAAACCCCAGAACCTCCTAAACCCTGACTAAACCTGCACCCTAAACCCTGATAATCTACCATAAATCATCCACTAAATCTAAACCACTAAACCACACCCTAAACTCAAAACCTCTAAACAAAAACAACAAACCAAACCCTTAAAACTCTAAACAAACACTGACCACCCTAAATCTTAAAAGCATAAACTAAAACCCTAAACTAAACCTAAACTAAACTAAATCGTAAACCCTAAACTATAACCATAAACTCTAAACCATAAACCCCAAACCCTAAACCTAAACCTAAAGTAACAAAATAAATTAAAAAATAAACCATAAAACCTAAAACCCAATAAACTTAAACCTAAACCTAAACCCTAAGAATAGGCAGAACCTTGACGGTAGGAAAATCACTATCAACCAGGCTCAGTCTAGATCTAGCAGTGGAGGTGAAGGCCGAGGAGGTTGTTATCATAGTGGTGGTGGGAGATCTAAAGATGCTGGTGGATATGGAGGTGGTAGTCGGAGCAGCAGTGGTTATGGAAGTGGGAACCATGGTTGTGGCGGAGGGAGAGATCAGGGATATGATGGTGGATTCTGTTACTCGAGAGGCTGCGATGGTTCTGATGGGAACTGGAGAAACTGAAGAACAGCCAATCCGATCTGCTGCTTATGGAACTATGTCTTTATAATAGACACGGTTCTAGCTATCTAGGGTTTTTGATTTACTCTATGTGGACTCATTTTTTAACTATGTCATCACTCATGTCTTAGAAAACTTGGTGTGCTATTTGGTTGATGAAATCAAAAAGCATAAATGTTGAATATGAATTTGTTCACTGTTAAGAATCAAAACCAAAACCCTAAACTCTAAACTATAACCCTAAACCTAAAACCAAAACCCTAAATGCTAAACCCTAAAACCCAAACCCTAAAACAAACCTAAACCTAAACCTAAACCCACACCCTAAACCCTAAACCTTAAACCCCAAACCCCAAACGCTAAACCCTAAAGTCTAAACCCTAAACTAACCCTAAACCATAAACCCTAAAAAGTTAAATACCTAAACCTAAACTAAATAAACCCTAAAAATAAAATAAATAAAGAAAACTAAACCAAAATAAAGTAAAATAAAATTAAAACATAAACCTAAACATAAACCAAAACCTAAACCTAAATAAAATAAACTAAAATAAATAAAATAAATAAAATAAATAAAAACCTAAATAAAATAAAAATAAAAACCTAAATAAAATAAAAACTAAACCTAAAATAAAAATAAAATAATCCTAAAATAAAAATAAAATAAGCCTTAAATAAAATAAAATAAAATAAAAACAAAATAAAATCTTAAACCTAAAAAATAAACCTAAAAATAAAACCATAAAATAAAAAAAAAAACCTAAACCCTAAACTAAAAAAAAACCAAACTTAAAGCTAAACTAAAATAGATTGAACTAAAATTAATAAAACCAAAACCTAAACCTAAACTAAATAAAATAAAATAAACTAAAAATAAACATAAACCTAAACTAAAAAATAAAAGCTAAAAGTAAACTTAAAATAAAAACCTTAAACCATAAACTAAAATAATAAAATAAACACCTAAACCTAAACCTTAAAATAAAAAATAAAACGTAAACCTAAAAAATAAAATAAAAATAAACTAAACTAAACTAAAAAATAAAATAAAATAAAAAACCTAAGCTAAAATAAATAACCATAAAATAAATAACCTTAATTAAATAAAAATAAAAATAAATCTAAATAAAAATTAAAAATAAAATAAAGTAAAATAAATAAAAAATAAAATAAATAAACCTAAACCTATAAGTTTGCTTAAATTAAAAATAATAAAAAATAAATAAAAAATAAAAATAAAATAAAATAAACCTTAATCCTAGACCCAAAACCCCAAACCCTAAACCTACAACCATAAACCCTAAACCTAAACCCTAAAACACAGAGCCCTACACAGTAAACCCTAAACCCTAATCCCTACTGCTACCCTAAAGCCTAAAACCTACAGCCTTAGACCCTAAATCCTAAACCCTAAACCCCAAACCCCAAACCCTAAACCCTAAACCCTAAACCATAAACCCTAAATCCTATAAACCTAAAAAGCCTAATTATAAGCTAAATAAAAAACCTAAACCTAAGTAAAATAAATAAATAAAATAAAATAAAAACCTAAAGTAAAACCTAAATCTAAACCTAAACCTAAACCTAGACCTAAAAATAAAAACTAAATTAAAATAAAATTAATAAAAACAAAACTAAAAAATAAAATAAACCTAAAATATAAAAAACCTAAATAAAATAAAACTAACATAAAAAACCTAAAATTAAATAAAATAAAATAAAAACTAAAAAAATGTGAACCTGAAAATAAATAAATAATAAAATCTAAACCCTAAACTAATAAAAAAACCTAAACCTAAAATAAACTAAATCAAATAAACATAAACCTAAATTAAAATAAACTAAATAAAAATACATAAACGTAAACCCTAAAATAAAATAAACTAAACCTAAACCCTTAATAAAACAAAATAAAATAAATGAAAATAAACCTAAACCTAAACTAAAAAAAACTTAAAATTAAAACCTAAAATAAAAACCTAAAACTTAAACCTAAAAAAATAAAATAAAAACTAAACTAAACCTAAAAATAAAAAAATATAACATAAACCTAAAAAATAACATAAAATAACACTAAACTTAAAAATAAACCTAAACCTAAACCTAAACCTAAACCTAAAAAATAAACTAAAATAAAAAAACCTAAACTAAAATAAATAAAGCTGAAATAAATAAAATAAACTAAATAAAATATTTAAATAAATGTAAATAAAAAAATATAATTATCAAAAATAAATAAAAAATAAACTAAATTTACCTACACCTACCGATTTACTTAATTAAAAAAAACCAAAATCCTAAACCCAAAATCTTAAACCCTAAACCCTAAACGCTTAACCAGAAAACTAATCCTAAACCCTACACCCTAAATCTATAACCCGAAACCTACAACCCTAAACCTAAACCCTAAACATAAAAAATCGTAATCCCTAAACCCTAAAAAAAAACTAAAATAAATAAAAAATAGACTAAATAAACCTAAACTTACTAGTTTACTAATTTCAAAAAATTAAAAAAACCACAACCTTTAAATCCTAAACCTTAATCCCTAAATCCTAGACTGACCCCAAACCCTAGGCATGACCATAACTAAACTTAAACCCTAAAACTAAGCCCTGCACCTACCCTAAACCCTGATCCCTGGCAGGCTAAAACTTTGGGTCCTAGGCTTAAACCCTAAACCACACAGACCTGTAACCATGGACCCTGACCCTGAGCCCTGGGCCCCAAACACCTAAACCTGACCCTGACCACTGACCACACCCTATCCTAAAGCTAAATATAAGCTAAATAAAACTTATACCTAAGTAAAATAAATAAATAAAATAAAATAAAACCTAAAGTAAAACCTAAACCTAAACCTAAACCTAAACCTGGACCTAAAATAAAACTAAATTAAAATAAAATTAATAAAACCTTAACTAAACTAAAATAAAATAAACCTAAAATATAAAACCTAAATAATAAAACTAACATAAAACCCAAATAAATAAAATAAAATAAAATAAAAACAAAAAAAATGTGTACCTGAAAATAAATAAATAATAAAATTTAAACCCTAAACTAACAAAAAAAACCTAAACCTAAAATAAACTAAATCAAATAAACATAAACCTAAACTAAAATAAACTAAATAAAAATACATAAATGCAAACCCTAAAATAAAATAAACTAAACCTAAACCCTTAATAAAACAAAATAAAATAAATTGAAAATAAATTTAAACCTAAACTAAAAAAAACCTAAAATTAAAACTTAAAATAAAAACCTAAAACCTAAACTTAAAAAAATAAAATAAAAACTAAAACTAAACCTAAAAATAAAAAATATAACATAAACCTAAAAAATAACATAAAATAACACTACATTAAAAATAAACCTAAACCTAAACCTAAACCTAAAAAATAAACTAAAATAAAAAAACCTAAAATAAAATAAACAAAGCTGAAATAAATAAACTAAACTAAATAAAATATTTAAATAAATGTAAATAAAAAAATATAACTATCAAAAATAAATAAAAAACAAACTAAATTTACCTAAACCTACCGGTTTACTTAATTAAAAAAAACCAAAATCCTAATCCCAAAATCTTAAACCCTAAACCTTAAATGCTTAACCAAAAAACTAATCCTAAACTGCCCTCTCACCACGGAGCACAACCCTAAACCTAAACCCTAAACCTAAAAAACCCTAATCCCTAAACCCTAAAAAAAACTAAAATAAATATAAAATAGACTAAATAAACATAAACTTAATAGTTTACTAATTTCAAAAAAATAAAAAAACCATAAACTTTAAATCCTAAACCAATCCTACCCACAGGACCTAAACCCAACTCTAAACCCAACCCAACCTACCCTAAGCTTAATCCCTGGCCTTAAGGCCCTAAACCATAAAGCATAAAATGCTAAAGCCTAAACCCTAAACTCTACCATAAACCCTGACCTAAACATGGGCAGCTTAAGCATAGAATAAAACCACGAACTCTAAACCACGGGACCACACACTCACAGGCCCTGAGTGCTAGATCTTAAATCATAAACGTTAAACCCTGGCCACAGACCTCTGACCTCTGAGCCACACTGGGCCCTGGGCCCTGGCTCATCTGGTGGACTGACCAGGCCACTAAAACCCTAAACCCTAAAGGCTGAGCACTAAAGCTGACCCTGACATTAAACCCTTAAACCAGGCACAAAATCCTGATCCCTGGAGTCCTGGGCCCTGGGCCCTGGGCGTGAGCACTCTAGGCCCTGACCCACCATCTGATCCTAAACTGCCAGGCCTGCACGGATCTGCAACTGAGCTGGGCCCTAAACTTAAAGGCCTAAAACTAAAGATGGATAAAATGGACTAAATAAACCTGGGCTTTACTGGTTTGGTGGTTTCAAAACCTGGGCTTTAAACCTAAGGCCCTGAGCCCTGGGACTGGGCCCCAGACAGTTATGGAGTTCTAAACTAGGCCACTCCAGCCAGTCACTGAGCCTGACTCTGACCCCAGATAATAAAGGCATATCTAAACCCTGACCCTGACCTAAACCTGGGCCCAGGCCCTAAGAATAAATCCTGGCCCACTCTAAACTATGACCCTGGGCTCTAGGCCACTAAATCTGGATCTTATGAACCCTGACCCTCCACCCACCCTACTGACCATAAACCCTAAATGCTAAACCCTAAACCCTACTTTATATCATGTCTACTGACTTAAACCCTTTAAACCCTAAACCAGCTAAACACTAAAGTTTAAACCACTAAACACTAAACACTAAAAGCATAAAACCTAAAATCCTAAACCTTCCCTAAACCCCTAAACCTAAACCCTAACCTAACCATCCACCCTAAACCCCAAACCTTAAACCTAAACCTAAAGTAACTAAATAAATTAAAAAAAGAAACCTAAACCTCAAAACTTAACAAACCTTAACCTAAACCTAAACCCTAAGAATGTGCGGAACTTTGATGGCAGAAATATCATCATTAACTAGGATCAGTCTAGATCTAGCGGTGGAGGTGAAGGCAAAGGTGGCGATTATCACAATGTTATTGGGGGATCTGAAGGTGCTGGTGGATATTGAGGTGGTGGTCAGAGTAGTGGTGGTTATGGAAGCGAGAGGAGTGATAGAGGTTACAACCTTAGTTATTGCAGAGGCAGAGATCGGGGATGTGATGGTGGATCCCTCTACTAGAGATGCCCGGGTGGTTCTGATGGGAATTGGAGAAATTAAAGAATGATTGATCTGATCTACTTCTTATGAAACTGTCTTTACAATAGAGATGGTTTTAATTATCTAATTTTTTTTGAGTTTCTCTATGCGTGCTCATTTTCGATCTATGTCATGGGTTATGATTAGAAAATTATTGTGTCACTTGATTGATGAAATCAAAAAGAAGAAATGCCGAATTTGAATTTGTTCTCTACATAAAAAAACAAAAATCCTAAACTCTAAACTAAAACTAGAACTTTAAACCAAAAACCAAAACCCTAAACCCTAAACCCTAAAAATCCTAAACCCTGAAACCATAAAACCCTAAAACCCTAAACCCTAAACCCTAAAACTTATACCCTAAACCCTAAACCCTAAACAACAAACCCCAAACCCTAAGCCCTAAACCCTAAACCTCAAACTAACCCTAAACCTTAAACCCTAAAAAGCTAAACCTTATACCAAAATTAAATAAGACCTTAAAATAAATAAATAAATAAACTTAAACCAAATTTAAATTAAAAAATTAAATTAAATTAATTTAAAACCTAAACCTAAACTAAAATAAAAATAAAATAAAAAATTAAAACTAAACTAAAATAAAATAAATAAAAACCTTAATTAAACTAAAAAATAAAACCTAAATTAAATAAAAACTAAACCTAAAATAAAAATAAAATAAACCTAAATATAAAATAAAAAACTAAATAAATACCTAAATCTAAAATATAAACCTAAAATAAATAAAAAATAAAACCTAAACCCAAAATAAAAAATCCTAAATTTAAAATAAAAATAAAATAAACCTAAACCTAAACTAAAATGAATAAAACCAAAGATCAAACCTAAAATATACTAAACCTAAACTTAAACCTAAACTAAATAAAATAAAATAAACTAAAATAAACATAAACCAAAACTAAAAAATAAAACCTAAAATAAACCTAAAACATAATACTAAGAAAATAAAATAAACACTAAACCTAGTAAAATAAAAAATAAAGCCAAAACCTAAAAATAAAATAAAAATTAAACTAAACTAAAAAAATAAACCTAAACCTAAACTTAAAAACTAACTAAAATAAATAATGTATACTAAATAATAATAAAAATAAACCTAAGTAAAAATATAATATAAAATAAATTAAAATAAATAAAATAAATAAATAAACCTAAACCAACTGCATTACTTAAATTAAAAAGAATAAAAAAAATCTTAATCTGAAACCCTAAACTCTAAAATAAATCCTAGTACCAAAACCTACAACCAAAAACCCTAAACCCTACAACCCTAAACCCTAAACCCTAAACTTTAATCCCTAAACCTTAAAATCCTAAACCCTAATCTCTAATCCTGAGCCCCTAAACCACTAAAAACAACCCTGGACCCAAACCCTAAACCCTAAAGACCTAAAAATCTAAACCTAAACTAAATAAAACCTAAAAATAAAATAAATAAAAAACTTAAACCTACATAAAATTAAAAGATAAAATAAAATAAAAACCTGAATTAAAACTTAAAACTAAACCTAAACCTAAAATAAAATAGAAAATAAAAACTAAAATAAAATAAAATAAATAAAAATCTAAACTAAACTAAAAAAAACTTGAACCTAAACCTAAAATTAAAAAATAAAACCTAAACATTAAAAATAAAATAAAAATAAAACAAAATAAAAAATAAACATAAACCTAAACCTTAAAAATAAACTAAATAAAAAAACATAAACTAAAATAAATAAATCTAAAAGAAATAAACTAAACTAAATACAAATAAAAAATAACCAAAATAAAAATAAGAAATTAAATAAACTAATATAAAGGCAAGTAAACTAAATAAATCTAAACTTGGGTTGCTTAATTAAAATAAAACCACACCACATTAAAGCCTAAATCCTAAACCCTAAATCCTAAAACCTAAACACTAATCTTAAAACCTTAAACCTATGACCCTATGCCCTAAACCCTAAACCCTAAAAAACCCAAAACACTAAACTCTGGGCCCTACTAACCACTAAACTCAGACCCTGAGCCCTAAACCCTAAACCATTATCCAACTGTCATAGCTGCTGACCTGGAGCCTGCACCCTACCTAAACCTGGGCTTAAAAGGCCTGATCCTGACCCAAATCTAAGTGAAATAGATGGTAAATAAAGCTAGGCTTTTGCTAAATAAAGACCAGTTTGCTAATTTCAAAGACCTGGGCTTTAGATCCTGGGCCACCAGGCCCTAGGCCCTGGGACCTGGGCCAAGGCTCACTGGGCCCTGAGCTGATCCTGAGGCTGACAGGCCCTGAGTAATGAGGCGTGGCTGCTGAGGCTGAGCCCAAACTGGGCTCACAGGCCCTGGGCCCTGGCTGAAAGCCAGGGCCAGGCCCTAAGACCCTGGGCGCTGAGGCATGACCTGGGCTCTGGGCGCTAAATGTTGGTCTTAAATCATGGGCCCTAAACCCTGGGCAGCCACCACACCCTACTGACCCTGGGCCCTGACCCTAAATCTCCACCCACCCTAAACTTTTATATCAGACCTGACAAACCTAATTGTAAACCCTAAATCCTACACTAAAGCCTAAACCCTAACACTAAACTCTAAACCACAAAGCATAAAACCTAAACCACAAACCCTAAATCTTACCCTAAACCACAAACAAAACTTAAACCCTAAACCCTAACTATAAACCTTAAAACCTAAACCCCAAACCTTAAACCTAAACCTAAACAAACTAAATAAATTAAAAAATAAACCAAAACCATAAAACCTAATGAACCTAAACCTAAACCTAAACCCTAAGAATGGGTAGAACTTTGATGGTAGAAACATCATCATCAACTAGGATCAATTTAGATCTAGCGGTAGAGGTGAAGGCGAAGGTGGCGGTTATCACAGTGCTTGTGGGGGATCTGAAGGTGCTGGTGGATATGGAGGTGGTGGTCAGAGTAGTGGTGGTTATGGAAGCAAGAGGAGTGATAGAGGTTATAACCTTATTGGTGGTAAAGGGAGAGATCGGGGATGTGATGGTGGATCCCGCTACTCGAGAGGCCCGGGTGGTTCCGATGGAATTGGATAAATTGAAGAATGATTGATCTGATCTACTGCTTATGAAACTATCTTTACAATAGTGATGGTTTTAATTATCTAATGTTTTTGACTTACTCTATGCGTGCTCATTTTTTATCTATGTCATCACTTATGACTTACAAAAATTAGTGTGTCACTTGGTTGATGAAATCAAAAAGAAGAAATGTAAAATTTACATTAATTCTCTACTAAAAAAATAAAAATCCTAAACTCTAAACTAAAACTTTAACTCTGACCAAAGAAACTTCAAACCCTACAAAAACCCAAAACCTGAAACTAAAACACAAAACCCAGGCCCTACCACTAAAACTTATGCCACTAAAGCCCACAGAGCCCTAAACTCCCAGGCCTAGGCCCTAGGCCACACTGAAGCCTTTAAGTAAAGCTAACCTAGGCCAGCCACAAAAGCTATCATGCAAAACTAAAATGGACTTAAAATAAATGAATTTAAATTAAAAAAATTAAATTGAATTAATTTAAAACCTAAACCTAAACTAAAATAAAAAATAAAAATTAAACTAAAATAAAAAATAAAAATTAAACTAAAATAAAATAAATAAAAACCTAAACTAAACAAAAAATAAAACATAAATAAAATAAAAACTAAACCTAAAATAAAAATAAAATAAACCTAAAATTAAATAAAATAAAAACTAAATAAATACCTAAATCTAAAATATAAACCTAAAAATAAATAAAAAATAAACCCTAAACCCAAAATAAAAAAAGGCTAAATTTAAAATAAAAATAAAATAAACCTAAACCTAAACTAAAATAAATAAAACCAAAGATGAAACTTAAAATAAAATAAACCTAAACCTAAACCTAAACTAAATAAAATAAAATAAACTAAAAATAAACATAAACCAAAACTAAAAATAAAACCTAAAAATAAACCTAAAACATAATACTAAGAAAATAAAATAAACACCTAAACTTAAACCCCTAAAAATAAAAAATAAAACAAAAACCTAAAAATAAAATAAAAATTAAACTAAACTAAAAAAATAAACCTAAACCTAAACCTAAAAAATAAACTAAAATAAATAAATATGAAATAAATAAAGTAAATTAAATAAAAATAAAAATAAAAATAAACCTAATCAAAAATAAAATATAAAATAAGTGAAATAAATAAAATAAATAAATAAACCTAAACCTAATGCATAAATTAAATTAAAAATAATAAAAAAATCTTTATCCTAAACCCTAAACTCAAAAATCCTTACTCCCAAATCCTACAACCATAAACCCTAAACCCTACAACCCAAAACCCTAAACCCTAAACCTTAATCCCTAAACCTTAAAATCCTGAACCCTAATCCCTAATCCCTAATCCCTAAATCCTAAACCATAAAATAAACAACCCTAGACCTTAAACCCTAAACCCTGAAGACCTGAAAACCTAAACCTAAACTAAATAAAACCTAAAAAGAAAATAAATAAAAAACTTAAACCTACATAAAATTAAAAAATAAAATAAAATAAAAACCCAAATTAAAACCTAAAATTAAACCTAAACCTAAAATAAAATAAAAATAAAAACTAAAATAAAATAAAATAAATAAAAACCTAAACTAAACTAAAAAAACCTGAAGCAAAACCTAAAAATAAAAAATAAAACATAAACATGAAAATAAAATAAATATAAAAAAATAATAAATAAACATAAACTTAGACCTAAACCTTAAAAATAAACTAAATAAAAAACCTAAACTAAAATAACTAAATCTAAAGAAATAAACTAAACTAAATAAAAAATAAAAATAAACCTAAATAAAAAATAAAATAAACTAATATAAATAAAATAAACTAAATAAACTAAATAAAACTAAACCTATGGGTTTAATTAAAAAAAACTTTGGACTAAACACTAAAGCCTAAATCTGACTTTAAACCACCCTAAACCATAAACCCCCTAAACCACCCATCTGATCACAAACCTTCTACTACTGACCCTGACCCTAAAACCCAAAACCACCCTAAACACTAAAACCCTACCCTAAACCCTAAACCCATGATGCCAAACCACCTAAACCCTAACTACACTAAACCCTACCCCAAAACCTATGACCCTAAACCACATTAAAGCAAACTAAAACTTAAACCCTAAACTAAAAACCTACCATTAAAACTTGAACCCTAAAACTTATACCCAAACCCTAAACCCCAAACACTACATCATAAACCAGGCAAACTGGCCTTAAAATCTAAAACCTAAACCTAAACTAAATAAAACCTAAAATTAAATAAATTAAAATGCTTAAACCTAAATAGAATAAAAATAAAATAAAATAAAATAAAAACCTAAACCTAAAACTAAACATAAAATAAAATAAACTTATACACAAAAATTAAATAATATAAATAAAAGTTTGAACTAAACTAAAAAATAAAATAAACCTAAGAATAAAAAACCTAAATTTAATAAAAACTAAATGTAAAATAAAATAAAATAAAAACTAAATAAAAACCTAAACTTAAAAAATAAATCTAAAAATAAAACCAATAAAAATAAAAAATAAAACCTAAACCCAAAACAAAAAAACCTATACCTGAAATAAAAATAAAATGATCAAAATAAAATAAACCTAAACCTAAAATAAAATACACTAAACTAAAATAAATAAAACCAAAACTTAAATATATACTTAAATTAAATAGAATAAAATTAACTAAAAATAAACCTAAAAGAAAAAAACCAAACCTAAACCTAAAATAATAAAATAAAAATCTAAACCTGAACTTAAAAATAAAAAATAAACCTTAAAACCTAAAAAATAAAATAAAAATAAAACTCAACTAAAAAATAAACCTAAACCCCAACCTAAACCTAACAAATAAACTAAAACAAAACACATAAACTAAAATAAATAAACCTAAAATAAATAAACAAAACTAAATAAAACTAAAAATAAACCTAAATAAAAATATAAAATAAAATAAACTAAAATAAATAAAAATAAACTAAATAAACTAAATAAACTTAAACCTATTGGTTTACTTAATTTAAAAAATTTAAATAAACTATAAAGCCTAAACCCTAAACCTACAATCTTTATCCCTAAACACTAAACCCTAAACCTTAAACCCTAAAAGCATAAACCCTAAACCCTAAACCTTAATCCTTAAACCCTAAAGCCTAAACCCTAATCCTAAACCCTAAACCTTAAACCCTATACCCTAAACTCTAAACCTAAACCTCAAGTAACCAAATAATTTAAAAAATAAACCTAAACCCTAAAAACTAAAAATCTAAACTTAAACCTAAACTTAAACCCTAAGAATGGGAAAAACCTTGATGGCATGAACATCTCCATCAACCAGGTTCAATCAAGATCTGGCGGTGGAGTCGAAGGTGGATGCGCCAGTTATCATAGTGGTAGTGGGGGATCTAGAGGTGCTGGTGGGTATGGAGGTGGTGGTCATAGTAGTGGTTGTAATGGAGGTGAGATGAGCGATAGAAGTTATAGCTGTGGTGGTGGCGGAGGGAGAGATCCATGATATGATGGGGGATCCCACTACTCTAGAGGCTGGGGCGGTTCTGGTGGGAACTAGAGAAACTGAAGAATGACCAATCCGATCTACTGCTTATAGAATTGCATCTTTACAATAGAGATGTTTCTAGTTATCTCGAGTTTCTGATTTGCCCTATGCGTGCTCATTTTTTATTTATGTCATAGCTTGTCCATTAGAAACTTGAATTTTTACTTTTTCATGGAATCAAAAAGAAGAAATGTTAAATCTGAATTTGTTCTCCATTATAAAATAAATAAAAGCCCTATACCCTAAATTAAAACTTGAATCCTAAACCCTAAAAACCCTAAACCCTAGACCCTAAACCCTAAAACCCTAAACCCTAAACCCTAAACACTAAACCCTATAACCTAAACTAATGTTAAACCCTAAACCCTAAACCCTAAACCCTAAACCGTAAAACCCTAAACTTTAAACCCTAAAACATAAACCCTAAACCCTAAAAACCTAAAAACCTAAACATAAACTAAATAAAACCTAAAAATGAAATAAATAAAGAATCCTAAACCTATATAAAATGAAATAAAATAAAATAAAATAAAAACCTAAACTAAAACTTAAACCTAAACTTAAACATAAACCTAAACCTAAATAAAATATTAAAATAAAATAAAAAATAAAAACTAAACTAAATAAAACAAATAAAAACAAAAACTAAACTAAAAAATGAACACAAAAATAAAAAACCTAAATGTAAAATAAAAATAGAATAAACCTAAAATTAAATTAAATAAAAACCTGAACTTAAATAATAAACCTAAAAATAAAACCTAAAAATAAATAAAAATATAAAACCTAAACCCTAAACTAAAAAAAACAAAAACCTAAAACTAAAATTAATTAAATCGAAACCTAAACTAAAATAAACTAAATTAAAATAAATAAAATATAAACATAAACCTAAAATAAACTAAACCTAAACATATACCTAAACTGAATAAAATAAAACAAACTAAAATAAACCTAATAGTAAACTAAAAAATAAAACCTAAAAATAAACCTAAAATAAAAACATAAAACCTACACCTAAAAAAATAAAATAAAAACCTAAACCTAAATCTAAATATAAAAATTAAACCTAAACCTAAAAAATAAAATAAAAATAAACTAAACTAAAAAAACAAACCTAAACCTAAACCTAAAAAATAAACTAAAAAAAAACCTAAACTAAAATAAATATACATAAAAAAATAATTTAAACTAAATAAAAATTAAAGATAAATTAAAAATATAAAATAAACTAAATAAACCAAAACCTACCAATTTACGTAATTTAAGAAAAAACTAAACCCTAAACCGTAAACCCGAAACACAAAATTTTAAATAAAGATAAAATAAACTTAAAATAAAATAAAATAGAAACCTAAATAAAAATAAAAATAAAAATAAACCTAATTAAAATAAAAAGTAAAAGAAACTAAAATGAATGAAAAATAAACTAAATAAACTTAAACTTACTAGTTTACTTATTTTAAAAACAAAAAAATTAAAAAACCTTAACCATAAACGTAAAATTGTAAAACTAACCTTAAAATCTAAACCGTAAACACTAAACGTACAATCCTAAACCCTAAAACCAAAACCCTAACACCCTAAACCCTAAATCATAAAACCCTAAAAGCAAAACCCTAAGACCCTAAACCCTAAACCCTAAACTTTGAGCCTTAAACCCTAAATCCTAAATCTTACAACATTAAACCCTCTACCTTAAACCCCAAAACCTAAACACGAAACCCTATACCCTAAAATCCAAAAAATGTAAACCTAAACTAAATAAAACCTAAAAATAAAATAAATATATAAATCTAAAGCTAAATAAAATAAAAAATGGAATAAAAATAAAAACCTAAACTAAAACCAAAACCTAAACCTGAAAAAAAATAATATAAAAAATAAAAACTAAAGTAAAATAAATTAAATAAAAACCTAAACTAAGCTTAAAAAAACCTAAAAAAAAAACATAAATAAAATAAAAACTAAACGTCAAAATAAAAATAAAAGAAACCTAAATAAAAATAAAATAAAAACTAAATAAAAACTTAAACCTAAAAATAAACTTAAAACTAAAACCTAAAAAATAAATAGAAAATAAAACCTAATCCATAAACAAAAAAATACTAACCCTAAAATAAACAAAATAAAATAAATACAAACCAAAACTAAATTAAACTAAACTAAAAAAATAAAACTTAAACCTAAACCCTAAACCCTAAACTAAATATATCTAAACCTACCAATTTTCTTATTTTAAAAAAAAAGAACCTTAAACCCTAAACCCTAAACTCTAAACCTACAACCCTAAATCTACAACCCTAAACCCTAAACTAACCATAAATCGTAAACATTAAATAAAATAAATAAATAAATAATAAAAATAAAACCTAACCCTAAACCATAAGCCCTAAAACTAACCCTAAACCTTAAACCCTAAACCCTAAACCCTAAAACCTACAACCCTAAACCCCAAACCCTAAACCATAAACCCTAAACCCTAAACCCAATTTGACCTAAAGGTTCAAGTTGGCCTAAATCAAAACCAAATCCAAATTAATTGAAACCAATGCCTACAATCATCTTCAATTGGTCAACTAAACCAAAACCAATACCCAACCCAAGCCAATTTGGCCAATTTAGTCAAATTGGTCAACTTAACGCACTTAACCAAAATGAATTCAAATGATACAAAATCAAATGTAAGACAAACTAAACCAAACCAATTGAGCCAAAACATCTCAATTGATCAAATGAACTTGACCCAAACCTTGGTTTGACCCAATTTGACCAATTGGCCAACTTGACTCAACTAAACCCAATTTGACCTAAATGAGTCAAATTGAGACAAACCTAACCAAATCAACTCCAATTGACTTGGAATTTAGGTTAACCCACTTTTGGCTTATTTTAAATTTGCCCAAATTAAATCTAATGCCAAATGATCATTCTACCCTTGGGTCGAGGGTATCACATGAAACAAATCACCCATGTAAGTGGTCATTTCTATTCCTTGGCCACTTGGTAATCTCGTAATGGTCCACCTAGGCACCTAGGACACTACTCAACTTGACCCAAGGGGTGGTTGGGTCAGCCTTGACCCGTAGGAGGTGAAATCACCTTACCCTCCTCATTAGAGCATTTGAAATCCATAGGACACCCATGATTCCTCCTTGGCAACCACCTCCACACCTTCAACCAACCAAGCCATGCCAACTTACCTCCTCCCTTCAACCCATGACCCCCTGAGATGGCCGGGCAGCTACTAGAAGACAAACCTGATCCCACAGTCTGATGAAGATGAAGGGGTTACACCCCTTATTTCCACTCCAACACACACACAAATTATTCTTTAGAGCCTTGGCTACCTAAGATGACCCACTAGAGCCAATCCTTAAGCTCCCAAGCTCATTCGTCAATCAAAAAATGCTATTCCCGTCCATCCCAAATTAGGACACTCCCATTTCTGACCTAACTTCTTCATTTCTCTGACAAACTAAAATTAACAATGCATGCACCTTTCCTAGGCCTCATTGAGCAAGAATGAATCATCTCCCAAGCTTCTCAAGCATTGGACGGTGGATTCGATCAATGCTGAGCTCCAAATCATCAGTTCATGGCCTTTCGAGGGAACATCGAGGAATTGATCCAATTGTTCCTCAACAGGGCTTCGTCTCCACTAGATGAACCTTCCTTAACTATTCGAGCTACTGATCTTGAGCTTTGATGAGGTATGCTTTCAAAACTGATCCTTAGCCAAAAATGAGTTTGAGATTTTTGAAGAAAACTTACATCTCGTGTGATCTTGACCCTTAGATCCTCTCTGATCGATGTCTTGAAGGTGTGGGATCTTTTTGGAGTTGATCCGAGCTTGAGTAAGCTCGAATCATGTGAGAATTGGAGGATGAGCTCCATTCTCCCTCACTCGCGTGATGTTAGGTCAGGCACCGTCCGTTCTGCATGATTGGAATGGACGATCATGATTAGATATGCTAGATCGATCTGATTTAATCTTATTAAGTTATGGAATTAATCATAGCCGTTTGATCTTAGATCAAATGGTAGATGAGAAAGCGCATCCGCCACTGCCACGCAGGCATTGAGTCGGATAAATTTTAAGTAGCCAATCCCGTGGAGCCATGTGAAATTTGTCCCACATTAGTGCGCCATATGGCGTCAATAGGATTAGGCTTTAATTAGGATTAATTAATCATTTTTAATGACTGAAAGTTTTGAAAATAATAAAAAATCATAAAGAAATCAAAAAATGAAAATAAATTCTCATTTTAAAGGTATCTCAGAGGAGAATTAATTAAAAATGACCTTAACTAATTTTGAATAGTAATTAAGATTTAATTATAAAATTAATTAGCTTAATTACTCTTTAATTACTTAAGAAATTAATCCCAAATTTTATTGTGTTAATTTAATGGGATAACCTCTACCTCCCATGATTTTCTTTGGATTTATTGCTCACTTAATTAGGAAAATTTACTAATTAAACCTTAACTACTTTTTTAAGTTAATTAATGATTAATTAATCCCATGAATAGCAATAAATTGGTTTATTATGTTTATTAATCATTATTCAATAATAAGTGAACTAAGGAATAGGGTTGGGACCCCATTCCCTAAGTTCATTTCACCATTTTTTGAAAATGAAATTAATTTAGGTTTAACTAATTAATTAAATCACTTAATCAAATTGAAATCATAATCACATTAGACCTTAATTAATGAAATCATGAGGTAGATTTTTAGGTGTTTAATAAGCTAAAGGAGTTTAAGGAAATTATGGTTAGTCTACATGTGTGGGAAAACCATAAGAGTAATTAATTAAGTCCTTTAATCTAATTAACTATTAATCATGAGCCAATTGCATTACGCCCCTTTTATTTCTCAGGATCATTACAAGTTTATTTTCCATGCATATCATGTTGGCTCATAATTATTTAGTTAATTACTTTAAGGTGACTTAGGTAAGGGTAATTAATTCATTTAATTAACGGTTCAACTTTATTAACACATAAAATCAACTTAATTACATATCCTTAAATTAAATTAAATCACTAATGTGGGAATGTGTTTAAAATAATAAGTGATGATTTCTCTTCACCTCATTAAATCAAATCCAATCCAAAACTTAATTAAAAAATAAGCTTTGGTGGCTATTATCACTATTAAATCCAAATGTATTTTTCTAAACCTTATAAATGAATAATAATATGTCTTATGATGCTAGTTATAAAAAAAAATAAGAAATGCATGTGCTTATAGCTTAAGTGTATGAATGTTGAGTTCTCTTTCCTCTATTCGTGTGTTGATTTATATAAGATTGAATGGTAATGGTATATAGTCTGGACATCTCGGGAATACAAAGCTTTAGCTAGCATTTAGGAGGTCATTTGATAACCTCACTTCCGTGGAGAAATGTTGAATCTAAATTTGTTCTTTATTTAAAAAAAAAACCAAAAACCAAAAATCGTAAACCCTAAACTAAAACTTGAATCCTAAATCCTTAACCCTAAAACCTACAACCCTAAACCCTAAACGCACAATGCCAAACCCTAAATCGTAACCCTTAAACCCTAAACCCTAAAAACCTAAAAACCTAAACCTAAACTAAATAAAACCAAAAAATAAAAATAAATAAAAAAACCTAAACCTGAATAAAATAAAATAAATAATATAAAATGAGAACCTAAACTAAAACCTAAACCTAAAGCTAAAAATAAAAAAAATAAAATAAAATAAAATAAAATAAATAAAAACCTAAACTAAACAAAAAATTAAACTAAATCTAAGAATAAAAAACATAAATAAAATTAAAACTAAACGTAAAATAAAAATAAAAAATCTAAAATAAAATAAAAACCTAAACCTAAAAAATAAACAAATAAATAAACAAATAACAAAACCTAAACCCTAAACAAAAAAAAATACCTAAACTTAAAATAAAAATAAAATAAACAAAATAAAATAAACTTAAACCTAAACTAAAATAAATAACACCTAAACCAAAACCTAAAATAAACAAAACCTAAGCCTAAACCTAAACCTAAACTAAATAAAATAAAATAAACTAAAAATAAACCTATACCTAAACTAAAAATTAAAACCTAAAAATAAACCTTAAATAAAAACATAAAACTTGAACCTAAAAAATAAAATAAAACTCTAAACTTAAACGTAAAAATAAAAAATAAAACCTAAACCTAAAAAATAAAATAAAAATATAGCTCAACTAAAAAATAAACCTAAATCTAAACCAAAACCTAAAAAAATAAACTAAAATAAAAAACCTTAGCTAAAATAAATAAAACTAAAATAAATAAACTAAACTAAATAAAAATAATAGATAAACATAAATAAAAATAAAGTAAACTAAAATAAATAAAAAAGAAACTAAAATTACTAAATAAACTTAAACCTATAAGCTTACTTAATTTAGATAAAATGAACATTAAACACTAAATCCTAAACCCCGAACCCTAAACCCTAAACACTAAACCTATAACCCTAAACCCAAAACCCAAAACCCAAAACCCTCAAGCCTAAAAATCCTTAAACCCTAAACCCTAACCATAAACCATAAAGCCTAAAAGCATAATCCCTAAAACCCTAAATCCTAAACCCTAAACCCTTAACCTTAAAGCCTAAGCCCTAAAGCCTTACCCTAAACCCTAATCCTTAAACCCCAGCCTAAAGTAACTAAATAGATTAATAAATAAACCAAAACGCAAAAACCTAATAAACCTAAACCTAAACCTAAACCCTAAGAATGGGTGGGAATGTTGATGGGAACATCACCATTAACCCAGGCTGGGTCTAGATCTGGTTTAACCCTAAACTCTTGACACTTAATTAAAACTCCTACCCCAAACACTGGACCCTAAATCGTAAACCCTAAACCCTAAACCCTAAACCATAAAACTTATCCAAAACCCTAAACACTAAACCTATAACTCTAAACCTAGGACCCTAAGCCCTAAATCCTAAACTCTAGAAAACCATAAACACTAAACCCTTAAACCCTAAACTCCTAACCCTAACCCTAAACCTTAAACCCTAAAGCCTAAACTCTAAAACCTTAAACCCTAAAACCCCAAACCCTAAAAAACCCTAAACTATAAACCATAATCATAAACTCTAAACCCTAAAAGCATAATCCCTAAAACTCTAAACTTTAAACGCTAAACCCTAAAGCCTTACCCTAAACCTTAATCCTTAAACCCCAAACCCTAAACTGAAGCCCAAAGTAACTAAAAAAAATTAAAAAATAAACCAAAACCATAAAACCTAATAAACCTAAACCTAAACCAAAACCTTAAGAATGGGCAGAACATTGATGGCAGGAACATCATCATTAACTAGGCTCAGTCTAGATCTGGCGGGTGGATTTTGAGGTGGTGGTCGGAGTAGTGGTGGTTATGGAGGTGGGAGGGGCAATGGAGGTTATAGCCATGGGGGTGGCTGAGGGAGAGATCAGGGATATGATGGTGGATCCTGCTACTCAAGAGGTCAGGGTGGTTCTGATGGGAACTGAAGAAATCGAAGAATGATCTATCTGATCAACTGTTTATGGAACTATGTCTTTACAGTAGAAATGTTCTTATTATCTAGGGTTTTTTATTTGCTCTATACGTACTCATTTCTTATCTATGTTGCAACTTATACCCTAGAAAACTTAGTGTGTTACTTGGCTGATGAAATCGAAAACAAGATATGTTGAATCCAGATTTATTCTTTGTTAAAATAAATAAATAAAAAAACCAAAAACTAAAAACTCTAAACCCTAAACTAAAACTTGAACCCTAAACCTAAACCATAAACCCTAAACCCTTAAAACTCTAAATCTTAAACCCTAAACCCTAAAACCTTAAACCCTAAACCCTAAACCCTAAACCCTAAACCCTATACCAACCCTAAACCCTAAACCGCAAACCTTATACCCTAAACCCTAAACCCTAAACTTAACCCTAAACCCTAAAAAGCTAAAAACCTAAACCTAAACAAAAGAAAATCTAAAAATAAAATAAATTAAAAAAGCTACACCAAAATAAAATAAAATAAAACTAAAATATAAACATAAATAAAAAATGTAAACCTAAACATAAACCTAAAAAGAAAATAAAAAAAAATAAAAACTAAGCTAAAATAAAATAAATGAAAACCTAAACTAAACTAGAAAATAAAAAAACCTAAATAAATTAAAAACTAAACCTAAAAAAAACTTAAAATAAAAAAATAAAAACTAAATAAAAACCTAACTTAAACCTAAATTAAAAAAAACTAAACTGAAATAAATAAAACCTAAAACTAAACCTAAACCTAAACTAAAAAATAAAACATAAAAATAAACCTAAAATCAAAACCTAAAACCTAAACCTAAAAATTTAAAATAAAAACCTAAACCTAAATCTATAAATAAAAAATAAAATCTAAACCTAAAAAATAAAATAAAAATAAAACTAAACTAAAAATTAAACATAAACCTAAACCTAGACCTAAACCTAAAAAATAAACTAAAATAAATAAGCACACTAAAATAAATAAACCTAAAATAAATTAACTAGACTAAATAAAAAACCTAAATAAAAATAAAAAAATAAAGTAAACTAAAATAAATAAAAAATAAATTAGATAAACCCAAACCTAGTGGTTTAGTTAATTTAAGAAAAAAACTCTAAACCCTAAACCCTAAAACATAAATACTATACCCGAAACCCTAAACCATAAAACTAACCCTAAACCCTAAACCTACAACCCCAGACCTACAACCTTAAACCCTAAACCTAAACCCTAAAAAACTATAAACCCTAAACTAACCCTAAACCCTAAACCCTTAACCTCAAACCCAAAACCCTAATCTCTAAAACCTAAACCGTAAAAGCCTAAAAACTTAAACCTAAACAAAATAAATCCTAAAAAATAAATAAATAGAAATTCTAAACCTAAATAAATTAAAATTAAAAAAAAATAAAAAACTAAACTAAAACTTAAACCTAAACCTAAACCTAAAAATAAAATAAAATAAAAGATAAAAACAAAATATTAATAAAATAAATAAAAACCCAAACTAAACTAAAAAAATTAAATGAACCTAAAAATATAAAATATCAATAAAATAAACCCAACGTAAAATAAAAAGAAAATAAACCTACAATGAAATATAAAAAAAATAAAAACCTAAACCTAAAAAGTAAACCTAAAAACTTAAACCCTAAAATAAAAAATAAAAACTTAATCCGAAAATAAATAAAATAAATAAAACCTAAACCTAAACTAAAATAAATAAAACCTAAACTTAAACATAAAATAAACTAAACCTAAACCATAAACTAAATAAAATAAAATAAATAAAAAATATACATAAACCTAAACTAAAAAATAAATTGTAAAAATAAACCTAAAATAAATACCTTAAACCTAAACCTAAACCTAAACATAAAAAATAAAACTTAAGCCTAAAAAATAAAATAAAAATAAAACTAAATAAAAAAATAAACATTAACCTAAACCTATACCTATACCTAAAAAATAAGCTAAAATAGAAAGCCTAAACTAAAATAAATAAACTAAACTAAATAAAAAAAGAAATAAACTTAAATAAAAATAAAAAATAAAATCAATTAAAATAAATAAAAACTAAACTAAATAAACTAAAAAAACCAAAATCGACTGAATTAATTATTATTTTTTTAAAAAAAACCCTGAGCCCTAAACCCTAAACCCTAAACCCTAAATACTAAACCACAGAACCCTAAAAACTAACCTAAACTGCACAAACCTACAACCCCACTCACAATCCTAAACCATAAATCCACAAAACTAAAACCCTAAACTCTAAACTACAGGTGGACCCTAAACTAAATCATAAAACCCTAAAATAACCTTAAACCTTGTTAAATCATCAAACCCTAAACAAACCAAAACCATAAAAAAAACCTAAACATTAAAGCTGAAACACTAACCATAAACCTTAAAAAAACCAGACTAAATTAATCCTAAACCCTAAACCATAAACCTTAAAAACCTTAAATCCTAAAGCTTAAACCATAAACCCAAAACCATAAACTAACCCTAAACCCTAAGAAAACCCTAAACTCTAAACCTTAAAGCCTAAACCCTAAAAACCATAAACCCTAAGGCTTAAAAACTAAACCCTAAACCCTAAACCCTAAACCCTACACCCTGAAGCCCTAAACCCTAAAACCCTAAACCCTAAACCCTAAACCCTAAAACCTAAAAACCAAAAAACCTAAACCTAAAAAATTAAATAAATAAAAAAAACCTATACCTAACAAAATAAAAATATAAAATAAAGTAAAAATAAAACTAAAACCTAAAACTAAACTTAAAAATAAAATAAAATAAAAATAATTAAACTAAAATAAATCAAATAAAACCTAAACTAAAGTAAAAAGTAAGATAAACCAAACAAAACCTAAATAAAATAAAAAACTAAACTTAAAATAAAATAAATAAACGTCTGATAAAATAAAAGAAATAAAAAAAAATAAAACTTAAACTAAAAAAATCTAAACCTAATAAAAATAAAATAAATAAAATAAAATAAACTTAAAACCTAAACTAAAATAAACTAAATTAAAACATGTAAAATCTAAACCTAAACCTAAAATAAACTAAACCTAAAGCTAAACATAAACTAATGAAAATAAAATAAATAAAAATAAATAAAACCTAAACATAAACTAAAATAAATAAAACCTAAACTTAAACATAAAATAAACTAAACCTAAACCAAAAACTAAATAAAATAAAATAAACAAAAAAGATACATAAACCTAAACTAAAAAATAAATTGTAAAAACAAACCTAAAATAAATACCTTAAACCTAAACCTAAACCTAAACTTAAAAAATAAAACTTAAGCCTAAAAAATAAAATAAAAATAAAACTAAATAAAAAATAAACATTAACCTAAACCTATACCTATAAAAAATAAGCTAAAATAGAAAACCTAAACTAAAATAAATAAACTAAACTAAATAAAAAAAAGAAATAAAAATAAAAATAAAAAAATAAAATCAATTAAAATAAATAAAACTAAACTAAATAAACTAAATAAACCAAAACCCTCAATTAATTATTTTTTTTAAAACCACGCCCTAAACCCTAAATACTAAACCCTAAATACTAAAACTGCTGAAACCCTAAACTAACCCTAATGAACTTTAAACCTACAACCCCAAACTTACAATCCTAAACCATAAATCCTAAAACTCTAAACCTTAAACTCTAAACTAACCGTAGACCCTAAACCCTAAATCATAAAAACCCTAAACTAACCTTAAACCCTAAGTTAAACCTAAATCATAAAGCCTAAACCCTAAACCTAAAACCCTAAACCATAAAACCCTAAACATTAAAGCCTACACAATAAACCATAAACCTTAAAAATCTTAAACCCAAAAGACACTAAATTAATCCTAAACCCTAAACCATAAACCTTAAAAACCTTAAACCCTAAAGCTTAAACCATAAACCCAAACCATAAATAACCTAAACCGACACCTAAACTCTAAACCTTAAAGCCTAAACCCTAAAAACCCTAAACCCTAAGGCTTAAAAACTAAACCCTAAACCCTAAACGCTAAACCCTACACCCTAAAGCCCTAAACCCTAAAACCCTAAACCCTAAATCCTAAACCCTAAAACCTAAAAACCAAAAAACCTTAACCTAAAATAAATAAAACCTAAAAAATTAAATAAATAAAAAAAACATATACCTAAAAAAATAAAAATATAAAATAAAGTAAAAATAAAACTAAAACCTAAAACTAAACTTAAAAATAAAATAAAATAAAAAATAAAATTAAACTAAAATTAATCAAATAAAAACCTAAACTAAAGTAAAAAAGTAAGATAAACCAAAGAAAAAAACCTAAATAAAATAAAAACTAAACTAAAAATAAAAATAAATAAACGTACAATAAAATTAAAGAAAAACTAAATAAAAACCTAAACCTAAAAGATAAACTTAAAAATAAAACCTAAAAAGAAATAAAAAAAAAAACTTAAACCCTAAACTAAAAAAATCTAAACCTACAATAAAAATAAAATAAATAAAATAAAATAAACTTAAAACCTAAACTAAAATAAACTAAATTAAAACATGTAAAATCTAAACCTAAACCTAAAATAAACTAAACCTAAAGCTAAACATAAACTAATGAAAATAAAATAAATAAAAATAAACCTAAACCTAAAGTAAAAAATAAAACCTAAAGATAAGCCCAAAATAAAAACCTAAAAGCTAAACCTAAAAAATAATAAAAACCTAAAAATAAAAAATAAAACCTAAACCTAAAAAATAAAATAAAAATTGAACTCAATTAAAAAATAAACTAAAATAAAATACCTAAACTAAAATAAATAGATAAAACTAAATATAAAAAAACAAAGTAAACTAAAATAAATCCAAAATAAACTAAATATGCTAAATAAACCTAAACCTACTCATTTACTTAATTTAAAAATAAAATGTTCAACGCTAAATCCTAAACCCTAAACCCTAAACCCTAAACCTTAAACCCTAAACAGTAAACCCTACACCCTAAAAAACCCTAAACCCTAAACCCTATAGCTTGAAAGCATAAACCCTAAAATCCTAAACACTAAACCCAAAACCCTAAACCCTAAATCTAAACCATAAACCATAAACCCTAAACCTAAGCCTAAAGTAACTAAATAAATTAAAAAATAAACTTAAACCATAAAACTTAATAAACCTAAACCCTAAGAATGGGCAAAACCTTGATGCAGGAACATCACCATCAACCAGGCTAAGTCTAGCTCTGGCAGTGGAGGCGAAGGTGGAGGCAGCTGTTATCGTAGTGGTGGTGGGCGAGCTAGAGGTGCTGGTGGATATGGAGGTGGTGGTCGGAGTAGTGGTGGTTATCGAGGCTGGAGGAGCGATGGAGGTTACAACCGTAGTGGTGGTGGAGGGAGAGAGTTGGGATATGATGGTGGATCCCACTACTCGAGAGGCCAGTGTGGTTCTAATGGGAAATGAAGAAACTGAAGAATGACCAATCCAATTTAATGCTTACTGAACTATGTCTTTATAGTAGAGATGGTCCTAGTTATCTAGGGTTTTTGATTTGCTCTATGTGTGCTCATTTTTTATCTATGTCGTCACTTGTGTCTTAGAAAACTTGGAGAGTTACTTGTTAAAAAAAACCAAAAACTTTAAACCCTAAACTAAATCTTGAACCCTAGACCTAAAACCTAAACCCTATGCCCTAAATCCTAAACCCTAAAAACCATAAACCCTAAATCTTTAACATTAAACCATAAACCATAAAAAACTCTAAGCCCTAAACCTTAAACACTAAAACCCTAAACCCTAAATTCTAAACCCCAAACCCTAAAACCTAAACATTAAACCCTAAGCCCTAAACCCTAAATCCTAATCCCTCAACTCTAAACCACAAACCCTAAATCCTAAAGTAAACATAAACCTTAAACCCTAAAAAGCTAAATTCCTACACCTAAACTAAATATAACCTAAAAATAAAATAAATAAAAAAACCTAAATTGAAATAAAATAAAAAATAAATTAAAATCAAAACATAAACTAAAACCTAAACCTAAACCTAAACCTAAAACTAAAACTAAAATAAAAATAAAATAAAAAATAATAACTAAAATAAACTAAAATAAATAAAAATCAAAACTAAACTAAAAAATAAAAAACCTAAATAAAATAAAAACTAAAACTAAAATAAAAAGAAATAAACCTAAGATAAAAACATAAAATTAAATAAAAACCTAAACCTTAAAAGTAAACCAAAAATTAAAACTTAAACCCTAAACTAAAAAAAAAACTAAACCTAAAATAAAAATGTAAACGTAAACTTAAACTAAAATAAATAAAACTTAAACCTAAATCTAAAATAAAGTAAACATAAACCTAAACTTAAATTAAATAAATTAAAATAAACTAAAAATAAACCTAAACCTAAACTAAAAAAATAAAACCTAAAATAAACAAAAAATAAAAACCTAAAACTTAAGTGTAAAAAAATAAAATAAAAACCTAAACCTAAACCTAAAAATAAAAATAAAACCTAAACCTAAACCTAAACATAAGAAAAACTAAAATAAAAAACCTAAACAAAAATAAATTAACCTAAAATAAATAAACTAAACTAAATAAAAATGAAAATAAGCCTAAATAAAGATAAAAAAATAAAGTAAACTAAAATAAATAATAAATAAACTAAATAGACCTAAACCTATAGTTTACTTAATTTTAAAAAAACTAAAAAACTAAAAAAACCCTAAAACTAGCCCTAAACCCTAAACCTTGAACCCTAAACCCTAAACCCAATGCCCTAAGCCTAAACATTAACCCCTAAAAGCCTAAACCCTAAACCCTAAACCCTAAACCCTAAACCTTAAATCGTAAACCCTAAAAACCTAAACCTAAACTAAATAAAACCTAAAAATAAAATTAATAAATAAACCTAAACCTAAATAAAATAAAAAAATTAAATAAAATAAAAACCTAAACCTAAACCTAAACCTATAGATAAAATTAAATTAAAAATAAAAATTAAACTAAAATAAATTAATTAAAACATACACTAAACTAAAAAAAGAAAATAAACCTAAAAAAACCTAAGTAAAATAAAACTAAACGTAACATAAAAATAAAATAAAACTAAATTAAATTAAAATAAAAAATAAAATAAAACCTAAACCTAAAAAAATAAACCTAAAAATAAATAAATAATAAATCCTAAACCCTAAACAAAAAAAAACATGAACCTAAAATAGACAAAATAAAATAAACCAAAACCTAAACTAAAATAAATAGAACTTAAACCTAAAGCTAAAATAAACTAAAATGAAACTCTAAACTAAATAAAATAAATTAAACAAAAAATAAACCTAAACTTAAACTAAAATATAAAACCAAAAAATAAACCTAAAATAAAAACCTAAAACCTAAACCTAAAAAAATAAAATAAAAACTTAAAACTAAACCTAAAAATAAAAAATAAAACCTATACCTAAAAAATAAAATAAAAATAAAACTAAATTAAAAAATAATCATAAACCTAAACCTAAACTTAAAAAATAAACTAAAATAAAATACCTAAACTAAAATAAATAATCCTAAAATAAATGAACTAAACTAAGTAAAAATAAAAAATCAATCAAAATAAAAATAAACAATAAAATAACCAAACATAAATAAAAGATCAACTAAATAAACTAAATAAACTTTAACCTATCAGTTTACTTAATTTAAAAAAAACCCTAAACCCTAAATCCTAAACCCTAAACCCAAAAACCTAAAACTACCCTAAGCCCTAAACCTTAAACATACAACCCTAAACACTAATCCTTAGACCTGAAACATAAACCCTAAAACCTAAAACCAAAACCCTACAATCCCTAAACCCTAAACCCTAAATCTTAAACCTAAACTCACCCAAAAAACCCTCCACAAACCTAAACCCTAAACCTAAAACACCTACCCTACACTAATCCCCAAAACTAATAATAAACCCTAAACCCTAAACCAAAAATAATCCTAAACTAACTCTAAACCTTATGAATGGGCAGAACCTTGATGGCTGAAACATCATCATCAACTAGGCTCACTCTAGATCTAGCAGTGAAGGTGAATACAAAGGTAGTGGTTATCATCGTGGAGGTGGTGGGGGGGGGTGGGGATCAGGTGGTGCTGGTGGATATAAAGGTGATGGTTAGAGTAGTGCTGGTTATGGAGGCAGGAGGATCGATGGAGGTTACAACCACGGTGGTGGTTGAGGGAGAGATCATGGATATGATGGCGGATCCTGCTATTCGAGAGGCGAGAGTGGTTTTGATGGGAATGAGGGAAATTGAAGAATGGCTGATATGATCTGCTGCTTATGGAATTATGTCTTTACAATACAGATGATTGTACTTATCTAAGGTTTTTGATTTGCTCTATAGGTGCACATTTTTTATCTATGTCATCACTTGTGTCTCAGAAAACTTGGGGTGCCACTTGGTTGATGAAATTGAGAAGAAGAAATGTTGAATCTAAATTTATTATCTATTAAAAAAAACTTTAAACCCTAAACCCTAAATTAAAACTTAAACCTAAAATCAAAACCTAAACACTAAACCCTAAACCTTAAACCTTAAACCCCAAACCCAAAACCCTAAACCCTAAACTAAGCCTACACCCTAAAAGCTTAAAACCAATATCTAAGCTAAATAAAACCTAAAAATAAAATATACAAAAAAACCTAAACTAAAATAAAATTAGAAAATAAAAAAAAAATAAAAACATAAAATAAAACCTAAACCTATACCTAAACCTAAAATAGAAAATGAAATAGAAAATAAAAACTAAAATAAAATAAAATAAATAAGAACCTAAACTAAATAAAAAAATAAAAAACTTAAATAAAATAAAAACTAAACCTAAAATAAAATATCATAAACCTAAAATATAATAAAATAAAAACTAAATAAATACCTAAAAAAGAAACCTAAAAATAAATAAAAATAAAACCTAAACCCTAAGCTAAACAAAACCTAAACTTAAAACAAAAATAAAATAAACCTAAACCTAAACTAAAATAAACTAAAATAAAACAAATAAAACCAAAACCTAAATCTAAAATAAACTAAACCTAAACCTAAACCTAAATTTAATAAAATAAAATAAATAAAAAAAACCTAAACCTGAACTTAAAAATAAAAACTAAAAGTTAACCTAAAATAAAAACCTAAAAGATAAACCTAAAAATAAAAAATAAAACATAAACCAAAAAATAAACCTAAACCTAAAAAATAAACTAAAATAAAAGACCAAACTAAAATAAATAAACTAAACTAAATTAAAATATAAAATATAACTAAATGAAAATAAAAAATAAGATAAACAAAAAAAATAAAAAATAAACTAAATAAATTAAATAGACTTAAACCTACTGTTTACTTAATTTAAAAAAAATACCCTAAACGCTAAATCCTAAACCCTAAACCTTAAACCCTAAACCCTAAACCCTAAAACTACAACCCTAAACTTTAAACCCTAAACCTTAAATCCCTAAATCCTAAGCCTTAAATCATAAACCGTAAACCCGGAACCCTAAATATTAAACCCTAAAACCCTAAACCCTAAACCATAAACCTTAAACCCTAAACCCTATAACCCTAAACTCTAAACCCTAAATCCTAAACCCTAAACCCTAAACACTAAAACCTAAAACCCTTAACCCTAAACCCTAAACCTTAAATTAACCCTAAACACTAAACTAACCTTAAACTAAACCTAAACTCTAAGAATGGGTAGAACATTAATGGCGTCGCATCAACAGGCATAGTCTGATCGACGTGGAGGTCGAGGCTATGATTATCATAGTGGTGGTGGGGGGGATCTAGAGGTGTTGGTGGATATGGAAGTGGTGGTTATGGAGGTGGGAGGACCGACAAAGGTTATAGATGTGGTGGTGGCAGAGGAAGAGATCAGGGTTATGATGGAGGATCCTGCTACTCGAGAGGAGGGGGTGGTTCTGATGAGAGCTAGAGAAATGGAAGAATGATTGATCGTCTCTGCTTCTCATGGAACTGTCTTTATAATAGAGACAATTCTACATATCCAGGGTTTTTGATTTTCTCTATGGGTGCTCATTTTTATCTCTGTCAGAACTAGTGTCTTAGAAAACTTGGGGTGCTACTTGGTTGATGAAATTTAAAAGAAGAAATGTTAAATCTAAATTTGTTCTTTATTAAAAAAAACCTTAAACCTTAAACCCTAAACTCTAAATGCTAAACCCTAAACAATAAACCCTAGAAACCATAAACCCTAAACCCTAAACGCAAAACCCAAAACCCTAAACCCTAAACCCTAAACCCTAAAACCATAAACCATAAACCCTCAAACTTTCAACCCTAAACTTTAAATCCTAAACCCCAAACCTTAAACCCTAAACCCTAAACCCTAAACTAACCCTAAACCATAAACCCTAAACTCTAAACTAAACCTAAACCCTAACCCTAAACACTAACCTTAAACCAACACCCTAAACCTTGAATAACTATGTCATTAAGATTAGATCTAAAGAATGATGTAGTCCTGACATAGTTATGGTAGCTAAAAAAAATGTCTTCAAGATACTTTCCCTTGACTTTTAGAGATTTGAATACCCTAAACCCTAACCCTAAATCATATTATAATATAATGTAGCATCATATATTTGAGCATGTAGTGTTGTGTTTTTGGATATTATAGAATGTCTAGAGATGTTTTATTATATTATGCTATTGTGCCTTATAGTCTATATTAATATAAATCATAAAAATATTGATTTAATAAATTAGTTGATGAAATTTGTTAAATTTGAAGTGGAATTAGGTTGTAGTATCAAAGGTCCAAGGTGTGCTACACCACTTGTAGTCTAAAACGTAAGATTTTATGTTCAAAATAAATATTATATGTTGTGGCATAGTATAACATCATATATCATAATATATTGTTCTTTGGAATTTAAATTATTTTAGTATTTTACAATCATTCAGTCGAGCCTACACTATGACCATTTATAAAAATGTTGATTTAGACTTTAAAATGGTAGAATTTGGCCAAATTCATAATAGATAGAGCATGGCATCATAATATATTATTTCAATTTAAAATATGTAATTGATAAAAAATATATACTAATTTTATGATTTTTTATTTTAAGCAATCCATTGTGATGTGATTTGCAATATAATATAATATGTTATAGTGTATTATAATATAGGATGCCATGACATAGTGTAGCATCATGCATTATAGCGTACTATTATGTATTACTACTTATTATTTAGCATATTTGAGTTTGTTATAGTATGATGTAGCAAAGTTTGTATAGGTATAGTTCATAAAAATACTAATTTATAGGCTGAGATTATGGGATTTGGCCAAATTTAAGTTAAGCTTTAGGGAATATCATTGGGGGTGTGCTATGGTGTGTCATTTAATCAAAAGAATGGAATTTTTCATCCAAAATAAATGGAACTTTCAACCAAATTTTATACTTTTTTTGCTTAAAGTGATTCATTTTAAGGTGTAATGTAAGATAATATATTATATGAAAGGTTATTAAAATATAATGTACATGACAATATAATTTCATATATATATATATATATATATATATATATATATATATATGAATGTGGTGGTGTGTTACTAAATATTATTGTACATTTTAGTATGTTTTAATTTTGTTATAATACAATGGGTCAGAACTCACAAAAATGTTAATTTGAGGGTTAAGATGGTAGAATTTGGCCAAATTAACAGCACACACCAAAAAGCAAAACCAAAATTATGTAATTTTGTACCATTTCTAATAGAAAGATAACAATTTTACATCCAAAATGAATATTATTCATATTTTGAGAAAATTTTGTCATTGTTTTCTTTTAAGTGATTCTAATGAGGTGTAACGTTAGAATATATATTATATTATAGCAAATTATAATATAACATCATATCTTATAATATAATATATTATGATAATTCACATTATAATATGTTTAGCATGATATTGTATAGTTAGTTTGAGCTTGCAACATCACAAATCATAAAATATTGATTACAATGTTAAGATGATGTAATTTAAATGAATGCATTATTAGGCTTTTGGTTGATGTATTAAGGGTGTGCATAAGAGAAAAATAAGATTTGATGAGAATTCTATGTCAAGGACATGGAGGGAGATCTAGGGATAACACATGACATTGACATATGTCAAGGGCATAGAAGAAGAAAAAATGTTGCTGATAAGGTTTGAATTTGATTTGATTATATGATTTATAGAGAGAAGATCCACTAGGGATAAGAATCAATAATCCACCATGGATTATGATCAAATCGACTTTAATTTGTTTTAATTTAATTGATGTGGAGGGATATTTGCTAGAGATATGGGATCGAGTCCACTGGGGATCAAGTATATAAACCTTTAACTAGGGAAGTAGGTTCAAGCTATCCACTGGGGATTAGGATTTGAGTTTGATTTCATAGATTTGTTTGGGGATGTATCCAGTAGGAATAAGAGTTTGGTTAGATTTCTTTAATTTAGACTCTACTTGGGGAGTTGGTTTAATTTGGCTTCACTAGGGAGCTTGGTTTTGAACTTAATTTCTTTAATTGACTTGTTTATATATGATTTGGGGCTCCACTAGGGATAAGGGTGTGATTTAACTCCACTAGGGAAAATCAGATTAGGTTTAATTTAATCTGAGTAAATATATGGACTTGGTTGGTGTGTGTGATGAACCCACTAAGAAGGGCAATATCAGCCTTGACCTACATTAGGTTTACAAATCCAAAGGGATAGTCTACCAAATATGGGGTAGAACTAGCAAACCTAAGGGGTGTGGTAGGAAGAAGGTGTGCAACTACTATGCTAGAAAAGGCATAGCAGACTTACATCTTCCAAAGCGAGGATCAATCATTGGGGTGACCTGTTGGATGCATAATAAATCAAACCTAACCTAGGGTGACTACTGAGTGAATGTTGTGGGTACTTATGTTAACTTAAAAGTAGTCATGATTAATTTTATCTTAGTTTTGTATGATTTGATATGGTTTGTTTGGTATAGTCTAATTTCAAATTAAGCACATATCCATTAGGGATGTGAGCTCGGTCAAATTTGATATATTTAATTTATGGATGATGTTAGTGTGCTATGGACCCATTAAGAAGGGGCTATATCAAACTTGTCCTATCTCAAATTTAAATGGGGTTGCAAAGGACATGATCCAAATATAGTGCCCACAAGGGAGGTACTGTTAGGGGCATTATTTTGAGCCCTAGAAAAGAAAGCTTATAGGTGTATGGTGACCAACTTAATGAGAAAGTGTAGTAGACTAACATCTGCCATGAGTGGTGTATCTTAAGGTGCAAAAACCAACCAACATAAGGTGTATCTATCAGCATGAGTGGTGTATCCATCAGGATAGTGAGAACCCACCAACCTAAGGTGCCCGTTAGTGTGCAATAATCAATATGGAAAGAAAGCGTGTAGGCTTATAACTTTCCAAGTGCAACTGGTCATCGAGATAGTCTGTCATCGGTGGGATAAATACTGTCTGACCTAGAGCGACTACTAAGCGGGGGGCACCGAGGAAGGACTAGACTGAGACTTGAAGTAGTCAGGAGGAAAGGAGTTGATAGGGGACTTATCCTAAAACTCAAATAAACTCAACCTAGTCAGTGCATGAAGGCTAATCCAAGAAGAAAATGTAGCACACTCACATCCTCATAAACAAAGCCAACATGAGGTAGCCTACCAGCCATACAGAAAGGCTTACCAAATAAACAAGGTGCTCATTGATGTGTAGTGGCCAAGTAAAGAATAAAAGAATAGAAGACTTACATCCTCCAAATCAGGAAGACCATTAGGGTGACACACTAGCAGGGTAGCTTGTCAGCCCGTCCTAGAGTAGCAACTGAGTGAGTGTCACTAGGGGTGTTACCATAACTCAGAGTAGCCTGAAATAAAAGCTATGTGTTTGTTTTATATATGTGTGTGTAGTTTGTGTTTGTGTTTTATCGATGAAGCATATGATGCTACTCGGGTTCCTTACACCTTCCCTAAACACATTGTGGTAGATTCATAAACAAGAATACTTTCAACATGGAAGAGATTGAATTTGAAATGGAATTTTCATTGGTGATAATTATTTTCAAACATGATTTATAATATTTATTTAAGTATAGCACATTGATTGGAAGCATGGCACTCTCCCTTATAATTAATAAGTTGATGAGATCCTCTTTGGTCCTTCTTTATGGCAAAAGGGTCTTTTGAAGTGGGTTTAAACTTATCTCCCATCTTATGACGTGCAATAATCAGTCTACTTAAAACTAAAATAAGCTCTCCTACTCAAAAAGCTCTAGGACGGGCCAATTTATTGCGAGCTTGAATCATTTTATCTTTGTACAACTCAAAGTTTTACATGTTTATAGGCATCTCTTCTCCAAACCTTTGAGCTTTTCTAACCATAAGTTGATGCTCTACTCTATTATGATATTTCTACCCACAACTATCCTTAGTGATGGGAGTTGGACTTCTAATAGTAGAGCGGCTTCAGACCCATGCACTATGGAGAAAGGAGTAGATTGAGTTGGAGTTCTATATATAGTGCAGTAGGCCCACAAAGCTTCAACTAACTACTCATGCCACTATCGATTGTTGTTGTCAAGTGTCTTCTTCAGTATTTGGATAATGAGTTTTATTGAATGCTTCTGCTAAGCCGCTTTCCCTAGAGTAGTTGTTGGTAGAATATTTCCAGTCTACGTTATGTCTTCGAGCAAAGTTTTTTTATCTCAGTGCTCTTGAATGAATTTCCATTATCAGATATAATTTGTCAAAGCACTCTGAACCTATATACAATATGGTTCCTAAAAAACTATAGCACATGCTGAGTTGTGTCCTCTCTAAATAGAATCACCTTTGCCCATTTGGAAATGTAATTAGTAGCAGCTAAGATGAACTAATGACCCTTAGAAGATGGAGGATCAATCAGACCCACTATGTCGATCCCCCAACAGTCGAATGGCCACGAGGCCAATGTAAGATGTAGAATGTTGGGTGATTGGTGTAAGATCACACCATGTATTTGATATTGGTGGCATCGCCTAGCCGTATCCATGCAATCTTTGATCATCAATGGCCAGTAGTATTCTAGTCTCTTAATCTTGGCTTCCATCTTAGGATCATATTGGATAGCTCCACATAATCCTGAGTGTACCTCGATCACAATCTTACGAGCTTTGTTCTTTTCTAAACAACGTAACCACATATGATCAAAAGATCGATGGTATAAGACACCATCCACAAGAATGTAGGAAAGTGCTCTATACTTCATCTAATGGGCTTGGGACTTCTCTTGAGGTAGTTTTCCTTTATTAAGGTAATCTATGAATGGTTGTCTCTAATCTAACTCCTTGTCCTTCTTAGCAATGACAACCTCCCTTTAAAAGATTACTTTTTGATGAGTTCAATATCAATAAGGGATAAGACTTGCCTATTTTGGACCTTTATTGATATGGTCTCATCCTCTAGACATGCCAACTCTTAGCAAGCTTGGCTAAAGCATACGCTATGATGTCCTCTCCTCAAGGAATCTTATAAATGATAATCTCTAGGATTTGGGCCAATTACTCCATGGTGTACTTATGGTAGTGATGGAGCTTAGGCTTTATAACCTTATAAGACCCAATAATTTGGTTGATAACTAGCTGAGAATCTTTGAAGATGTTGATATTTTAGATGCTTAGAGTAACGACTAACTCCAGACTAGCAATCAGAGCATCATATTCAACTTCATTGTTGGTGCAAGGATTGGACAGATGATATGAAAATTTTATCACATTACGATCCGAAGTTAAGAGAACTATTCCTACCCTCCCTTTCCTGGAATAGTAGATTGTGGTTCTTCTCCTCTCTTAAGAGGAAGCCACACCATCAAAGTACATCTCCCAATGGTGAATCCTAGTATCCCATAAGTTCATGATTTGTTCATCAAGGAGATCATCACTAAGAGAAGAGTCAGCAGGAAGTGGGTGTGCTGCTAAGAAATTTGTTAGTACTTATCCTTTCATTGCATGTAGGGGTATGAATGTAGTGTGAAATTGTTAGAGGATCATGGACCATCATGCCAACCGTCTGGATAGCATCAACTGTGAAATGAGATACTGTAATGGATTGATCTTAGAGATTAATTTCACCTTATTTGGAAGCACGTAGTGCTATAGCTTTTGGGATGCAAAGATTAAAGCTAGGCAATGCTTCTCAATAGGTGGATAATTAGCCTCAGGAAGGATTAGATGACAACTAAGGTAGTAGAGTGCATTTTCCTTCCTTTCGTCATTGGCTTGGGCCAACAAAGCACTAAGGGAGTCATCTAATGCAGTAGTGTAAAGTATGAGCGGCTTGCCCGAGATAGGGGCTGCTAGAATAAGTGGTATCACTAGGTAATGGTTGATGTTTTCAAAGGCATGCCAACACTTATCATCCCACTTGAACTTGGCATCCTTTTTGACAAGTGATGAAAATGGCTGGCATTTTCCTTATAAGTTGGATATAAAGCATCTTAGATATGCCAACTACACTTGGAATGATCTAAGTTGAGTTAACATTTTAGGGGGTTGCATTTCTAATAATGCCTTGATCTTCTCTAGAACAATTTTAATTCCCTGGTGTTAGAAAATAAACCCAAGGAATTTCCCTGAAGCTACTCCGAATGAACAGTTTAGAGGGTTCATTTTGAGGTTAAATAGTCTTAACTATTCAAAAACTACTCTCAAGTTAAAAAGATGGTCTTCCTTTTCTCTACTTTTGACCATGAGATCATCGACATAGCACTTGACTTGATGATGAATGAGTTCAACGAATATTCTAGTCATAGCCCTCTTGTATGTAGTACTGATATTTTTAAGGCTAGAAGGCATGACATTATAGTCATAGATGCAAATCGAGGTTCTAAAAGTAGTGTTTCTTTCATCTTCAAGGGCCATCTTTATTTGGTTATATCAAAATGAGCCATCCATAAAAGTGGAGACTGCATGAGATGAGGCAATGTCTACCATCAGCTCCAGGATTGATATTGGAAATTCATCTTTTGGACATATCTTATTTAAATCCATAAAATCAATGTATATGTGAATTTAGCCATTCTTTTTCTTATTTGGGATGATGTTGACTAACCAGGTAAGGTATTTTTCTTCTTGAATGAACCCAACATCGATCAATTTCTTAACTTCATAAATGGCCTGTTATTCTATGTCTAATCACATGTGTCTAGAAGCTTGCTTGATAGGGTTAGAAGTATGCTTTATTGCTAGTTTATGGATCACTATGCTAGGAGCCAATCCAAGCATCTCTCCATAACTACATGTAAAGTAGTCCTTAAACTCACTCAATAGCCTAATTAAGTCATTGTTTTTAATTTCATTCAATAAAGAATAGATGTATGTCAGGCATGAATCTTCTTTAATTCCTAAGTTGATTTCCTTGAGCTCGTTGATGGTTGACATAATCTCTTCTTCAAACTCTGGTGGTGCATCTTTGACTTCAAAATCATCTAGAACATCTGAAGTTTCTAAGCACAGCTCTTCATATGAGTTAATGTGATTTGAAAATAATCTATTAGATTCCAAATGATTGGTGATGATTAAGTAGTAATCATCATATTTGACTGGACCCACTATACTGAATCCTAGTACCTATATTGATTGAGATCTTTTACATTTATTCTTCCATATTCTTTTGAAACCTGCACTTTGACCAAGTATGTGGGATTAACCCTTTTTCTCTTAAATTATGAACACAAGGTAAGTACCAATCAAAAGGTACTTATATTAAATCTTTATATGAATCATCCTCAAGTTCTACATCAACTTCTTGACTTAAGGATAATGCTTCTAGAAAGAACCTCTGAGTTTTCACACCTATGGATGACTTAGGGGCTTCCTTAACTACCAAAACCCTCAGCTTTTTGAGAGGAAAGTGGGGTTAGAGCTAAGGTTCTTAACTGATGCCCAACTATTTCGTATATAGACTTGGATACACTTATTCTTTGCTTTGGAGCCTTGTCTTCATTACTATATGTCTCAAGTGTTACCTCCAAGGGAATCTACTACTGAGAAGAGGTGGCTGGTGTGCTAATGATATAAGACACATCCTATGAACTAGATTCTAAGTCTATATGGATAGCAGGTGTACTCCTTGTAGCATGGGACATATCTTCTATTGGGTGGCCAATAAAAAAGATTTTCACCCCTAGGACAACCTCTAAATTGCCTCTTCCTCTGCCTGGTGGAGGTTAGCTCGTCCTACCCATATGTTTGAATAAAGTAATGAACTGTGGGTGGAATCTAATGTCGGGCTCCACTTCCTCCTCAAAGTCTATTTCTGCTCTATTTTATTTTCTTTTTTATTTTCTCTTTTCTTTCCTTTTTCTTTTTCTCTTTTCTTTTATTTTTTTATTTTTTATATTTTTAAACTTTGGCAAGTTCACAAGAATAGACTTGTTGATTTTGAAGGAGGTAGTATGCCGCATCCTAATATATGTCGACCTCATGAACTGTAAATGGCTTGAGATCTCCTTTGACATAGTAGAAGATCCCACAACTCATGAACTTCATACATTGATGTAGTGAGGATGAAACTATATTGTTCTCATGTATCGATGGTTTCCCAAGCAATGCCTTGAAAGATGTATCCGAGTCTATAATGTGAAACTTGGCTTCGATCTTCTATAATGGGAAACACTATGGAGCCTAAGGCTTATTGACCTCACTTTTGGAGTGTAGATTTAATCTTCCCATCTTAGACTTAGGAGCCTTATGGACACTAAGAGTTCCCTAATCATGAGACACTTCTAATAATTAGGCTTTAATTAAGCTTAATTAATCATTCTTAATGGCTAAAACTTTTAGTAATCATAAAAAATCATAGAGAAATAAAAAAAATGCAAATAAATGCTCTTCAAAGTATTTTAGAGGAGAATTAATTAAAAATGATCTTAACAAAATTTGAATAGTAATAAAGATTTAATTTTAAAATTAATTAGCTTAATTACTCCTTAATTACTTGAGCAATTAATCCCAGATTTTGTGGGTTAATTTAATGGGATGACCTCTGCCTCCAATGATTTTCTTGGGATTTATTGCTCACTTAATTAAGAAAATTGACTAATTAAACCCTAACTACTCTTTTAAGTTAATTAATGATTAACAAATCCCATTAACAATAACAAATTGGTTAACTAAGTTTATTAATCATTGTTCAATAGTAAGTGAACTAAGGAATAGGGTTGGGACCCATTTCCTTAAGTTCATTTCACCCATTTTTAAATCAAATTAATTAAGATTCAACTAATTAATTTAATCGGTTAATCAAATTGAAATCATAATCACATCAAACCTTAATTAATTAAATCATGGGGTAGATCTCTAGGTGTTTAATAACCTAAAGGAGTTTAATGAAATTATGGTTAGTTCACATGTGTGGGAAAACCATAAGAGTAATTAATTAAGTCCCTTAATCTAATTAACTATTAATGATGAGCCAATTGCATTAGGCCCCTTTTATTTTCTATGATCATTGCAAGTTTATTTTCCATGCATATCATATTGGCTCATAATTATTTCATTAATTACTTTAAGGTGACATATGTAAGGGTAATTAATTCATCTAATTAAGAGTTCAACTTAATTAACCCATTAAATCAACTTAATCACATTTCCTTAAATTAAATCAAATTACTAATGTGGGAATGAGTTTAAAACAACAAGTGTTGATTTCTATTCTCCTCTTTGAATCAAATCAAATCCAAAACTTAATTAATAAAGATGCTTTGGTATGCTTTAAATAATCTTGTTTGATTTGATTATGCTTAAGAACTAGTTTGGTTGAATGAATCACATGCATATATTTGATTGTCCTCATTCCAATCATGTTAAATTTGGTATGTCATTTGAATTCATGCATCCATCTTTTCAAAATCATGTAAAATAAAAGGAATTTTCTTTATGTAAGCTTGCATGTGTTGATTTAATTTAATATATGCATGGCTATTATCACTATTAAATCCAAATGTATGTTTTAAAAGCTTATAAATGAATAACAATATGTGTTATGATACTAGTTATAAATACATAAGAAATGCATGTGCTTGTAGCTTAAGTGTATGAATGTTAAGTTCTCTTTCCTCTATTCATGTGTTGATTTAAATAAGATTGAATGGCAATGGGTATATAGTCTAGACATCCTGAGAATACGAGGCTTTAGCTAGCCCTAAGGGGGTCATTTGATTACCTCACTTCTCTGGTTTAAGAATGACATGTATCCATTTGATTTCATTCTTATGTATTTCAATATTAGAATTTGGATAGAGCATTAAATCATATATATATAAATGATTCAATAAAAAAATATACAATCTTTGCATGGTTTTCTTTCCCTCATTTATGTATACATCCATGTGTGTCCAAGAAAAGCAAGTATAGAGTCTTGACATCCCAGGAATATGAGGCTTTAGTTAGCCTGAAGGAGGTCATTAGATTACCTCACTTTCCAAGTTTAACAATGACATGTACTTGCCTATATCTTTGTACATGTATATGTATATGTGATTAGTGAATGAAAATTCCATTTTACATTAAAATTGCATGCATTCATAATTGACTAAGTGGTTGAATTAATTATCCATATGATTTGGAGCTTAATTCATATGTTCATGTATACGAATTTACATATGTTTGAATACAAATGGGTATATAGTCTAGACATCATGAAAATATCAGGCTTTAGCTAGGTCCAAGGAGGTCATTTGATTACCTCACTTCCCTAGTTTAATAATGGAACTTGCCTATTTAATTTCATTCTTATATCCTTTTTATATAAGAATTTGGATAAAGTTTTAAATTAATATGTTTAAATAATTCAATCAAATAAAATATAAATTCTGAACGTACACATACATTCATCATTTAAGTGTGCTAAAATATGTTGCATGTATAGATACACTTATAATTAAATCATATGCATGTTACATGTAATGGAAAGGAATGATTTAATATATGTCATGTGGTAGTAATTGAATTAAATTAATCTTAAGATGCCTTTCATTTTGAATAGGATTATTTAATGTGAACCTAAACTTAGGATTAATTAAATCATTTAATAATCCATTTACTAAAGAGAAATAAATCAAATTAATATACTTTAGAAAGTGACTTAAGGTAAGGATGAAAGAGGGCAATCCTCTTTTCCTCTCTTTATAGCACTTAATTGCTAAGTGTAATCAAATGAAACAAAAGAAAACACAGATTAAAATTCCCAAATCAATTAAACTACTTCCAGTGAAATCTACCTTTCATGTTAAATTGAATCCTTCTACATTAGAAAATACAACACTAATGCCTAACAAGACTTACAACACATGCCTTAATACACACATTAGAATTAACTCACACTTCTAGCTTAAAGTTAGGACAATGTATGATGTGATGTATGTTTTTTTTCATGATGTATTATTTTAGATTAGATGTTAGGGTGTATACTTCATAAATTGGATGATAGGCCAATATTAGCCTAATCATATTTTCTGTAGGGGATTATGCTTAAGGGATGCTTAAAAATAAATGTGAATGCTATATTTCAGGTAGCTTAAATCCTTAAGCATAATCCAAGTTAGGATAGAGTGGGCTTAGTTACCCATGTGTAGGGTGCTAAGTCCAAATTATAAACACCATTGCTTAGGATTATATGTATATTTAGGTAACCTCTATTTTGTTGGTGTAGTTAGATTTACTTTTTCCACATAAATGTAATTTTTGCAATAGGAATTAAGATTAGTGCTCTGAGAATTAGGATGAGCAGTAACCAGAAGGCTTTGTCCTTGGGTGCCTTGTGATGCCTTTGAAGTAAGCACCATCCAAATCAAAGAATGAAATAAATTAAAAATGAAGATATGAAGAAAGAAGACCCCCATAGCATTTAAAACAATTTTATTTATTCTTTCATATTCTAGGTTGTATAATGGTAGAGCTCAGCTAACAATCTCTTCACTCTTCAGGTTGTACAGTGATAGCCGACTGCACTGACCTTTTATTTTTTTTTATGATAGTTAATATAATTGTTTGATGTTATGATTACATTATGCATTAGGATGACATGCTTTTCATAGTTTCTTAAATGATTGGTGCTTTAATGTGTGGCTTGGATAAAATTAAGCTTTTAGGATAAAAATAACTTTTCTACCCAACTAATCACTCATAACTAAATTTTAAACAACTCATAACCTCATCATAAAGCCTAAGACATGAAAAAGAAAATTAAAAGATTTAGCAAACCCTTAACTGTATGGTTGTATGTTTCACATCATGCATGCATATTATTTGTCTCTTAAACATGAAGGATCTCCATCCATGCATGATAAATGAATGCTTGACCTGTGAGGGAATCACTTGTAATGGAGAACACCTTCTTCTAGCTAATTTGACCCATAACCTATTTCATCATGCATTTTAGCATATGAAATCCTAAAGCCTCTATCAAAATAATGTGTCTAAAATGAAATAAAATTTTAATATAAACCCTACTTTATACATCCATGTAAATTGGGGGAAAAACTCTAGTACATTTAAAGACCCATCATGCCTACGAAGTCCTTATTACATGATTATGTCCATTGTAGGCTGATGCCCCTATCTTTCGATATAGTATATCATACCTCAATCTTATACCCGATCACCTCAAAAAGTAATCCCAATATGATTCGCATGGTGATCCCCCCCCCCATCCAAAAATAAACACCACATGGCCCTCTCACCTTGTTCATTAAATCCAACATATCCTTTCTTTTTGGAGTTTGGAGATGTTGATCCTCAAGTAAGCAAGGGTTCTTAGACTGATAATGTTGACTGATAGACCCGGGTCATCTAGAATTCTAGATAGCCTATTTCTGCCAACATATACTGTAATGTAAAAAGGCAGTCGTGTCGGTCGTCCCTAATAGTAAGTCTTCATCGCTGAATGTAACTAAATAAAAACCTAAACTTCAATAATAAAACTAAAAATAAAAAAAAAATAAACCTAAACCCTAAACTAAAAAAAATTAAGCCTAAAATAAAATTAAAATAAACCTAAACCTACACTAAAATAAACTAAACTAAAAAAAACCTAAACCTAAACCTAAACTTAATCTTAAACTAAATAAAATAAAATAAACTAAAAATAAACCTAAACCTAAACTAGAAAGTAAAACCTAAAATCAAAACTTAAAACCTAAACCTAAAAAAAATAAAATAAAAACTTAAATCTAAACCTAAACATAAAAAATAAAACCTAAACCTAAAAAATAAAATAAAAATAAAACTAAACTAAAAAAAACCTAAACCTAAACCTAAACCAAAAAAAATAAACTAAAATAGAAAACCTAAACTAAAATAAATAAATCTAAAATAATTAACTAAACTAAATAAAATAAAATAAAATAAAATAAAAATAAAATAAACTAAAATAAATAAAAAACTAAATAAAATATTAAAATATATATATATATATATATATATATATATATTCAAGTTTAACATGAGTTTACTAATTTTAAAAAAATAATAAATAAATAAAACTAACCCTAAATCGAACCCTAAACCCAACTAAACTTTAACTATAAACCATACTGACCCTAAACCCTAAACCCTAAACCCTAAACCCTAAACCCTAAAACTATACCCTACCCCACCTAAACACTACCCACCACTCTAAACCCTAAACCCTAAACCTAAAAACCTAAAACTCAAACCTAAACCTAAACTAAATAAAACCAAAATAAAATAAATTAATGGACTAAACCTAAATAAAATAAAATAATAAAATAAAATAAAACTTAAACTAAACCTAAACTAAATCAAAATAAAATAAAATAAACTAAGAAAATAAACTAAAATAAATTAAATAAAACCTAAACTAAACTAAAAATACAATAAACCTAAAAATAAAAAACCTAAATAAAATAAAAACTAAACATAAAATAAAATTAAAATAAACCTAAACCTAAAATAAGAACTAAAAAATATATATAAAATAAAACCTTAACCCTAAATAAAAAAACCTAAACCTAAAATAAAAATAAAATGAACAAAATAAAATAAACTTAAACTTAAACTAAAATAAACTAAACTAAAATAAATAAAAGCTAAACTTAAACCTAAAATAAACTAAACCTAAACCATGAACTAAATAAAATAAAATAAACTAAAAATAAATTTATACCTGAACTAAAAAAATAAAACCTGAAAATAAACCCAAAATAAAAGCCTAAAACCTAAACCTAAAAAAATAAAATTAAAAACTAAACTTAAAACTAAAAAAAAACTAAACTTAAAAAATAAAATAAAAATAAAACTCAACTAAAAAATAAACTTAAATCGAAAAAGAATCTAAAATAAAAAACCAAAATTAAAATAAATAAAACAAAAATAAAAAACTAAACTAAATAAAAATAAAATTAAGCATGAATAATAATAAAAAATAAATTAAACAAAAATAAATAATAAATAAACTAAATTAACTAATTAACAAAAGAAGAAATGTTGGATATGAATTTATTCTCTATTAAAGAAAAAACAAAAATTAAAAACCCTAAACCCTAAACTAAATCGTGAACCCTAAACTCAAAAGCTAAACCCTAAACCCTAAACCTTAAACCCTAAACCTAAACCCAAAAAAAAAACCTAAAAAAAAAAAGCTACAAAATAAATAAGAAAATCTAAACCTAAATATAATAATAAAATAAAATAAAATAAAATAAAAACATAAACTAGAAACTAAACCTAAACCTAAACTTAAAAAAGAAAATAAAATATAAAATAAAAACTAAATTAAAATAAAATAAATAAAAATATAAACTAAACTAAAAAATAAAAAACTTAAATAAAATAAAAACTTAACATAAAATAATAATAAAATAAACCTAAAATAAAGTTAATTAAGAACTAAATAAAACCTAAGCCTAAACAATAAATCTAAAAATAAATAATAAATAAAACCTAAACCTTAAACTAACAAAAAACCTGAACCTAAATTAAAAATAAAATAAACCTAAACCTAATCAAAAATAAATAGAACCTCAACCTCAACCTAAAATAAACTAAACGTAAACCTAAACCTAAAATAAATAAAATAAAATAAACTAAAAATAAATCTAAACCTAAGCTAAAAAATGAAACCTAAAAATTAACCTAAAAAAACTTAAAACCTAACACTAAAAAGAAAAATAAAACATAAACTAAACATAAAAATAAAAAAAAAACAAACCTAAACCTACAAAATAAAATTAAAAGAAAACTACACTAAAGAATAAACTTAAACCTAAATCTAAGCCTAAAAAATAAACTAAAATAAAAAAAACATAAACTAAAATAAATAAACCTAAAATAAATAAATTAAAAAAAATAAAAATAAAAAAAAATAAATAAAATAAATTAAAAATGATCCCACCAATTGGTTTGCTTACTTTAAAATAAATTATAAATAATAAATAAAAGAAAACCCTAACCTAAACCATAAACTCTAAACTAACCAAACCCTAAAACTAACCCAAGACCTCAGTGAGCTTTAAACCTACACTGCCACTTGTACCACTCCTAAACCTAAAACTAAACCCTAAACACACCTCCAAACTAAACCCATCCTCCCTGACCTAAACCCTAAACCCTCACCAAACCCTAAACCCTAAATCCTAAACCCAAACCCTAAACCCACCCAACCCTCTACCCTCCCCTAAAATACCTAAACTAAATAAATCCTAAACCTAAATAACTTTAAAAAAATTTAAAAAAATAATAACCTAAACCTAAACCTAAAATAAAAGAAAAAACTAAAATAAAATAAATAAAAACCTAAACTTAACTAACAAAAAGTAAACATAAAAATAAAAAACCTAAATAAAATTAAAACTAAAAGTAAGATTAAAAAATAATATAAACCTAAAATAAAATAAAATAAAAACTAAAAAAAATTAAACCTATAAAATAAATCTAAAAAGTAACTCTAAAAAAAAACCTTAACTGTGAACTAAAAAAAAAAACCTAAACCTAAAATAAACAAAATAAAATAAACCTAAACCTAAACAATAAAAACTTAAAGTATTAAAAATTAAACCTAGATCCTAACCTAAAATAAACTAAACTTAAACCCTAAACTACAGAAAATGAAATAAATAAGAAATAATCCTAAACTTAAACTAAAAAATAAAACCTAAAATAAAAACCTAAACTTAAACCTAAAAAAATACAAGAAAAACCTAAACTTAAACATAAAAATAAAAAAATAAAATGTAAACCTAAAAAATAATATAAAAATAAAACTAAACTAAAAAATAAACACAAACCTAAACCTAAACCAAGAAAATAAACTAAAATAAAAAACATAAACTAAAATAAAACTAAAATAAATAAACTAAACTAAATAAAAAATAAACCTAAATAAAAATACAAAAGAAAATAAGCTAAAATAAATAAATAATAAACTAAATAAACCTAAACCTACTAGTTTATTAATTCTAAAAATAATAATAACATACATTAAATCCTAAACCTTAAATCCTATCCCCTAAACCCTAAACCCTAAACCTACAACCCTAAACCCGAAAGCCTGAACCCTAAACCCTAAACCCTTAACCCTAAAAGCATAAACCCTAAAACACTAAACCCACCCTAAACACTAAACCCTAAACACTAAACCCTAAACCTTAAACCCCAAACACTAAACCTTAACCCTAAACCCTAATCCCTAAACCATGAACCTTAAACCTAAACCTAAAGTAACTAAATAAACTAAAAAAATAAACCTAAACCCAAAAAGCTAATAATCCTAAACTTAAACCTAAACCCGAAGAATGGGCAGAACCTTGATGGCGGGAACATCACCCTCAACCAAACTCAATTTAGATCTAGCGGTGGAGGTTAAGGTAGAGGTGGCGGTTATCGCAATGGTAGTCAGAGATTTGTAGGTGCTGGTCGACATAAATGTTGTGGTCAGAGCAATGGTGGTTATGGATGCGGGAGGAGCAACGGAGGTTACAAATGTGGTGGTGGCAGAGGGAGAGATCGGGGATATGATGATGGATCCTGCTAGTCGAGAGGTTGGGTTGGTTCTGATGGAAACTAGAGAAATTGAATAATGACCGATTCGATCTGCTGCTTATGGAACAATGTCATTACAGTAGAGATGATTCTAGTTATCTAGGATTTTTGATTAGCTCTATTCGTGCATATTTTATATCTATGTTGTCACTTGCATCTTAAAAAACTTTGTATGTTACTTGGTTAATAAAATCAAAAAGATGAAATGTTGAATCTGAATTTGTTCTCTGTTAAAAAAACCAAGAACTAAATATTTTAAACTAAAACCTGAACCCTAAACCTAAAACCCTAAACCCTAAACCTAAAACCCTAAACCTTAAGCCATAAATGTTAAAACCCTAAACCCTAAACCCTAAAACCTACACCTTAAACCCTAAACCCTAAATCTTAAACCCTAAATCCTAAACCCTAAAACAAACCATACCTCAACCTGACCCAAACCTACCACAAACCTAAACCCAACCCAAACCCTAACCCTAAACCCTAAACCCTAAACCCTCCCAAGCTACTGTCCTAAACCCTAAACCTCTAAACCCACCCTAAACTCCCATCCTGTAATCACACCCTAAGCTACTTTACCCTTCCTCCAACCACCACCCACCTCCTCCTCCTCCTAAAGTAATTAAATATTAAACTAAACCTATACTATATAATAAAACTAATGAAACAAGAATGGGTAATGAGACATCGTCAACCAATCCTAAAATCTGGTGATGGAGGTGAAGGAGGTTATGCAGTGGTGGCAAAATCCCAAATGTGGATATGAGGATAAAATAACCAGCCTAAATGGTTCTAAACTTAAATGATCCGTCTACTAAACTCCTTAAAAAGGTTCTATCTAAATTTACTTTGATATTTTATCCATTTTGATATATTATTGTGTCTTTATTTTAGTTTGTTGAAATCAAATAGACCAAATGTTGAATCAATTTGTTATCTGTTAAAACCAAAACTCTACACTAAACTAAACTTGAGCCCAAAACCAACCTAAACCCTAAACCCTAAACCTAAACTTCCACCCACCCAAACCCCTAAACCCTACCTAAAACCCACTAAACCCATCTTCCTAAATCCTCCCTAAACTAAACCCTATTCTCCCTGACCCTCTAAACTAAATCCTAAACCTCCTCCCAAACCCACACCTACCCAAACTCACCCAGACCACTCTAACTCCACCCCTAACTGACTTTCTAACCTATCTACCACTAAACTGACCCTCCCTGCTCTAAATCTGGGCACTTTGCTGGGCCCTGGGCCCTCCATGGGCCCTGTGCCAACCACCATGGGCCCTAAACCTGAAAGGCTCACTATGGGCCACCACCTACCCAAATCCCTCCTGAGCCTAGACCCTGGGCCCTGGGCTCTAAATAAAACCCTCCTTCCTGGGCCCTCCCTCCCTAAACACCTAAACTAAATAAATAAAACTTTATATCTCTCTACCATAACCCTAAATGCTAAGCTCTCCCTAAAGCTGCACCATCACCCTAAACCCTAAATTCTAAACCCTAAACCCTCCCTCCTAAACTTACTCTAACTAAATCATAAACCCTAAACCCAAACTCTCTAACCCTAAGTAACTAAATAAATTAAAAATAAACCTAATCCTTAAACTAATAAAACTTAAACCTGGTGAATGGGAAAAACTTTTAAAGTAGAAACATCACCATTAGCTAGGCTTAATATAGATCTTGTGATAGATGCAAGGGCGGAGTTGGTAGTTATCATAGTGGTGGTGGGGGATCTGGAGGTACTGGTAGATTTGGAGGTAGTGGTCAGAACATTGCTGGTTATGGAGGCAAGAGGAGCAATGGATTTTACAGCGTGGTGGTGGCAGAGGGAGAGATCGAGGATATGATGGTGGATCCCGCCTACTCGAGAGGCCAGGATAGTTCTGATGGGAATTGGGCGATGAACAATCGATCGATCTTCGCTTATGGAACGCCTTTCTGATAGATGGTTCTATTTATCTAGGGTTTTTGATTTTCTCTATGCGTGCTCATTTTTTATCCATTTTAAATCAATGTCATTACTTTTATCTTAGAAAACTTGGTGTGTTACTTGGTTGATGAAATAAAAAAGAAGAAATGTTGAATCTAAAATTGTTCTCTATTAAAAATTAAAAAAAAACAAGAAACCATAAACCATAAACTAAAACCAGAACCTTAAACCCAAAACCTGAACACTAAACCCTAAACCCTAAAGCCTAAAGCCTAAACCATAAACCTTAAATTATAAAACCTAAACCCTAAACCCTAAACCTAAAAATAAACCCTAAAGCCTAAACCCTAAAAATATTAAAACCTAAACCTAAACTAAATAAAAACTAAAAATAAAATAAATAAAAAACCTAAACCAAAATAAAATAAAATGTAAACCTAAACTATAATATAAACCTAAACTTAAACCTAAACCTAAACTTGAAAACAAAATAAAATAAGAAAATTAAAAATAAACTAAAATAAACTAAATAAAAACCTAAACTAAACTAAAAAATAAAATACCTAACTGAAATAAAAACCTAAACCTAAAAAATAAACTTAAAATAAAACATAAAAATAAGTAAAAAAAACTTAAACCCTAAACTAAAAAAAAACTAAACCTAAAATAAAAAAAAAATTAAACATAAACCAAAACTAAAATAAATAAATCCTAAACCTAAAATAAACTAAACCTAAACCTAAACATAAATTAAATAAAATAAAATAAAGTAAAAATAAACCTAAACTCAAAAATAAAACCTAAAAATAAACCTATAATAAAAACCTAAAACCTAAACCAAAAAAAAAAAACCTAAAGCTAAACCTAAAAATAAAAAATAAAACCTAACCCAAAAAAAATAAAACTCAACTAAAAAATAAACCTAAACCTAAACCTAAAATGATGATTTGAATGACAACTTGAATGTGGCTAAAATTCTTGAGCAAGACACTAATTCTAATATTGGTAATTATGCATTGAATGGTATAATTTCTCCTCCTCTCCAAATTCCAAAATTGAGCTTCATTCTAAGCCCACCTTTCAAGAAAATGTTGATTTGGAACAGGAGGAAGTTCTGATTAGAGATGTTCTTATTGATCCTTTTCATATTAATAATATTCCTAATCAATCTCTTTCTAAAGGTGACACTTTGGATAAAAATAAAAAATTCCAAACTATTTTTAAAAAGAAAACTAAGAACTCTAAGTTGCAACCTCCTAATCTTGCCACCCTCTTCACATAAATAATGTGTTTTTCAATTTTTGGCTTATGAGAGGATTTTTTTCTTTCCCTTTCTCTTTATTATTATAATTTAATCTACTTTTACAAAAAAAAAATTATTTTTAATTCTTTTGGAATCTTAGAGGGATTGGTACCCTCACTGTTCATAATCATCTTTAAAATCTCTACATAATTAATAATATCTCTTTACTTATTGTTATTGAACCTCTTATATGTGCTAATAAAATCAATCATGATGCTAGAATGCTTTGTTTCAATAAATGTTTTCTTCCTAACATTAGTAATAAAATTTGGTGCCCTTAGAACAGCTTCTTAAATGTTTTAATTTTAGATGATCTTTAACAAGTTGTCAATACTCAAATTTCTTTTGGTGATTCTTGTGTGCTTGGCTCTTTTGTTTGTGCTTCTTGCAATAGAGTTGGCCTGAACATTCTTTGGGAGAATTTAAGAAGTTTTGCTCTTTCTGTTAACAACCCATGGTTAGTTGGGGTGATTTCGACACTATTCTATATTCATCTGAAAGATGGGGTGGTTGTTCTCCAAATATTCATTCTATGGAAGAATTTTCAAATATGACTCTTGATTGTAATCTTGTTCACATTGGTTTTAAAGGCTTTAATTATACTTGGTAAAACTCTATGCTCTAGCAATGACTTGATAGAATTCTTTTCAACTCTCATTGGATTAGTCAATTGCCTCTTACCTCTGCCAGCCATTTGATTAGAACTTTATCTGATCATGCACCTCTTTTGTTTTCTGTTAAAGATAACTCTAAAAATTAAACACCTCGCCCTCTTTCAAATTTCAAAATATGTGGATTCAACATTTGGATTTTCTTGAAGTTATGGACAATAATTGTAATGCTCCTTTACACCCTGATATTTTTATTATAAGTATGCATAGATTATGGTTTAAGCTTAAATGGATCAAACAAAATCTAGTTTAGTGGAACAAACATTATTTTAAAAATCTTTTTGCTAATATAAAAAACATGAAACTTTTGGTTTGTGATCTTGAAAATATTGTTTTGTCTGATTCTTCGGAGCTTTTGGGCTTTTCATGTTGTCAAACAGTTGAATAATGAAAATTGATGGCGAGTGCCTGATCGAATTGATCAGGTCGTGTAGGAACATGGTTCAAATATCTCGGTCTATTAGGATGCCTCGGCTACATACATCCCTGCACTTCTACTTGACACCTATCGTAATGATAAATGGCTCATCTCATCATGACCTTATCTTGGATTCTCAATACTTCTATCGCTCTTTCCCCGCAGAGGTAGAGAACTCGCCATTATCTCGGCTGTGCTACCAGAGGCTCTGGGGAAGTCAGAATAGGAGAGCACTCATCTTGGGGTGGGCTTACTACTTAGATACTTTCAGCAGTTATCCGCTCTGCACTTGGCTACCCAACGTTTACCATAGGCATGATAACTGGTACACCAGAGGTGCATCCTTCCCAGTCCTCTCATACTAGATAAAGGCCCTCTCAATCCTCTAAAGCCCACACCGGATGTGGACTAAACTATCTCATAAAGTTCTAAACCCAGCTCACATACCTCTTTAATGGGAAAACAGCCAAACCCTTGGAACATACTACAGTCCCATGTGGCGAAGAGTCAACATAGAGGTGCCAAACCTTCCCGTCGATGTGAACTCTTGGGGAAGATCAGCCTATTATCCCTAGAGTAACTTTTATCCATTGAGCGACCCTTCCACTCGATACCATCGGATCACTAAGGCTATCCACCTCGAAGGGTGGGCCTTGCGGTCAAACTCCCATATGCCCTTGCACTCGAGGGCCAATCTCTGTCGGACAGGAAACTTTGCGCCTAGTTAGTTTTGGGAGGCCTACTATAGAAACTATCTACACAGGCGTCCCATGGCTAGTAGGTTCTAACACAAGGTTAGAATTCTAGCACTTCTGGAGTGGTATCTCACTGATGGCTTGAGCATCATTAAAAATAAACCTAAAGATAAATTAAAAAATAAAAGCCAAAAATAAAAATAAAATAAAAACCTAAAACCTAAACCTAAAAAAATAAAATAAAAAACTAAACCCAAACCTAAAAATAAAAAAGAAAAACTAAACCTAAAAATTAAAATAAAAATTAAAACTCAACTAAAAAATATTCCTAAACATAACAAATAAACTAAAAAAACCTAAACTAAAATAAATAAACCTAAAATAAATAAACTAAACTAAATAAAAATAGAAAATAAACCAAAATAAAAATAAAAAAATAAAATAAACTCAAATAAATAAATAAAAACTAAATTAAACTAAACTACTTAATTTTAAAAAACTTTAAATAACTAAACCTACCCTAAACCCCTAATAACCCACCATTAACTTACAACCTATACCACTAAACACTAAATCCTGCTAAACATTAAATTAACCCCTACCCTGCACTGGCCTTACCAAATCCTCCTAAACCCTGACCTTAACTGACCCTAACCTCTCCCCTAAACCCCATAAAATATAAACTCCCAAGTTAAACTTCCTACCTAATAAACTCTAAATGGGCTCAGGCCCTGGGCCTCCTGAGCCTGATACTGGACTGAGTGCTACTTAAACCTGGGCCCTGGCCCTACCAAACCCTAAACCTGATCTCCTAAACTAAAACCTAAAACCTAAACCTGGGCCCTCCCTAAACCTAATCTTAAAGCTACCCTAAACTAATATTGACTAAAACCATAAATTATGGGCCCTGGGCCCTGGGCCCCCAACTGAAACTGACCTGGGCTTGGGCCCTGGGCCCTTAAACTCCTGGGTTCAATAAACCCCAGACCAGGTTAAACTAAACTAAAAAGACCTAAATCATCCTAAAACCCTAAACCTAGGCTAAACTAAGATCATAAACCTACTGAATAAACTGGGCCACACCCTAAACCTAAATTTAAAGGCATGAGCCTAAATAAACTTAACACTAAGATAATAAAACACTAAAACCTAAATCCTGGCCCTGGGCCCTAAACCCTCTAAACCCTTTGTCCCCAAAACCCTAAACATTCCCATCCTAAACTCTGGGCCCTCCATAAACCTGGGCCCTGGGCCATGGGCCCTGGGCCCTAAATCTTGGGCCCTAAACCCTTATGACTCCTAAATCCTAAACCCTCCACCCTCTAAACACCCTCCTAAACCAAAAATAAATCTACCCTAAACTAAAAATTAAACCCCTAAACTAAACCTACCAAATGCTAAAACCCTAAACCCTAAATCTAAACCCTAAAATCCAAACTTAAAAAATAAAAATCTAAACCTAAGAAATAAACCAAAAACTTAAACCCTAAACTCTAAACCCTAAACCCTAGAAATCTCAACCTAAACCTACACCTAAAACCCTAAACCGTAAAACTTGAAAACCCTCGCTCCCTTGAGGTTCTTTGGTGAATTCATTTTCCACTTCATTAGCACATCTCTGTCTTGCATTTTTGGTGGATCCTTCTTCAATCTTGACTAATTTCTAGAGTTTTCTCAATCTCTGGTTGGTCACAAGATGTGCCTCTTATGCTCATGGCTATGGTTACATCAAACCCATGGCTTATTTCTCCCATTTCGGATGATCCTTCTAGGGAATCTGATTTTGCGGTGATTCCTGATCCTAATGTCATTCATGCTACTAAATTATTTAAGGATGAATTTCTAGTGAGAGCTCTACCACTTATGACTCGGTGAATCTGATTTCTACTTTTTTCAAGGTATGTCTATGATCATGTGTTCAGATCTTGATGTCAAAAAGCTTGCAAAACCTTTCATATTTACTTTGATTGGAAAAATTTCTTTGTGCCAGTCAAATTTGGATAAGATCTGATATTTTTTTCATAACCTTAAACTTATGGGTGCTTTTTATATTGGTTTGATTGATCCAAGACATAATCTAATTCAACTTATGAATAATTTGGATTATTCAAGGGTTTTCTCATGTCAATCTTATTTTGTCTTTAATTGCCAAATGCACTTGTTGAAGTGGTATCCCCTTTTTGATATAAAGGATGAATCACTTATTGTTCCTGTGTGGTTAGCTCTTCCAAATATGAAAATCCATTATGTTACCCACTAGGTTTTATTTATTGTTAGGGCTCTTTTTGGTCGGCCGCTCCAAATCAATCAGACGACTGCTGTGAGATCACGTCCCTCTATTGCTCATATATTGGTTGAACTTGACATATCTAAAAACATCCTAAGGATGTCTAGATTGGATCTGAAATTTTTGGTTATTTATAAATGTTCAAATTTGAAAATTTTCTATTTTTTTGTTCCCATCACAAGATACATGGTCTTAATAATTCAGAATGTTTTGTTCTTCACCTGCATCTAAAAAAAAATTTTTTGAATGATCCTAACTCTAAATTAGCCACTAATAAGTTAATAAAGCTATTTTGTGCCTAAAACTAACTGAAATATTAATATTAGGTCAGATTCTTTGAAATCTTTTGATGTTCCAATAATTGCTATTTCTGTTTCTCATTTTGACCATGACAAAGGTACTAATAATGTTGAAAAAAATGATTTCTCCAACAACCTTTCTTTACTTGAGAATATGCCTATTATGGCTAACGCCAAATTCAAAGAGGCTGAAAAATTTGTTGATTCATTCTCTAATGAGTGTATTACTACTTTTTTGCTGGCATTAATTGATGAGAATGAGGTTTAAAATGATGATTTGAATGATAACTTGAGTGTGGCTAAAATTCTTGAGCAAAACAATAATTCTAATATTAGTAATTGTGTGTTGAATGGTATAATTTCTTCCCCTTCTCCAAATTCCAAGATTGATCTTCATTCTAAGCCCACCTTTCAAGAAAATGTTGATTTGGAAGAGGAGGAAGTTCTTATTAGAGATGTTCTTACTGATCTTTATCCTATTAATAATATTCTTAATCATTCTCTTTCTAATGGTGACACTTTGGATAAAAATAGAAAATTCCAAACTATTTTTAAAAAGAAAACTAAGAACTCTAAGATTCAACCTCCTAATCTTTCCAAATCTTTTAGATCTAGACCCTCTTCACATAAATAATGTGTTTTATCAATTTTTGGCTTAGGGGAGGATTTTTTTCTTTCCCTCTCTCTTTATTATTATCATTTAATCTCCTTTTACATTTATTTTATTTTTAGTTCTCTTATTTGGAATGTTAGAGGGGATTGGTTCCCTCACTATTCGTAATCGTATTTAAAATCTCTACATAATTAACAATATCTCTTTACTTATTATTATTGAACCCCCTATACGTGCTGATAAAATCAAACATGTTGCTAGAATGCTTGGTTTCAGTAATTTTTTCTCTAACATTAGTAATAAAATTTGGTGCTTTCGGAACAGCTTCTTAAATGTTTTAATTTTAGATGATCTTCAACAAGTTGTCAATGCTCAAATTTATTTTGGTGGTTCTTGTGTGCTTGGCTCTTTTGATTGTGCTTCTTGTAAAAGAGCTGGCCTGAACATTCTTTGGGAGAATTTAAGAAGTTTAGCTCTTTTTGTTAACAAACCTTGTGTTGGGGGTGATTTCAACACTATTTTGTATTCATCTGAAAGAAGGGGTGGTTGTTCTCATAATATTCATTCTATGGAAGAATTTTCAAATGACTCTTGATTGTAATCATATTGATATTAGTTTTAAAGGCTCTAATTATACTTGGTAAAATGCTAAGCTTTGGCAATGACTTGATAGAATTCTTTTCAACACTCATTGGATTAATCAATAGCCTCTTACCTCTGCTGACCATTTGAGTAGAACTTTATCTGATCATGCCCCTAGTTTAGTTTATGTTAAAGATAACTCTAAAAAAGTAAATACCTTGCCCTCTTTCAGATTTCAAAATATGTGGATTCAACATTTGGATTTTCTTAAAGTTATGGCCAATAATTGTATTGCTTTTACATACGATATTTTTATTAGGGGTATGCATAGATTATGGTTTAATCTTATAAGGCTCAAACAAAATGTAGTTTGGTGGAACAAACATTATTTTAAAAATCTTTTTGCTAATATAAAAAACATGGAACTTTTGGTTTGTGATCTTGAAAATGTTGTTTTGTCTGATTCTTCTATGCTTAAGGATTTGAATGAAGAAAAAGATTATCTTGTTAATTATTAGTATTTGGAAGAGGCTTATTGGCGGCTAAGAGCTACTAGTAAACATCATGCTGATGGGGACATGAATACTAGGTATTTTCATGCTTTATTTAATAAAAATAGAGCTTTAAATTCTATCAATAAATTAAAGGTAATAATGGAGATTAGATCACTAATATTAATGTTATTAGATTCTATTATTAATCACTTTAGAAATATGCTTAAAAAAATCCAATCATATGAAGTTATTTCTAATTTGCATTTGACCCCCTCTATCATTACCAATGATGACAATCATTGGCTTACTAGGTTACCTACTGAAGATGAGTTTGGTAAAGTTCTCAATAGCATGAACATTGATTTCGTTGTTGGTTCGGAGGGTCATACTACTCAATTTTTTCATAATTCTTATTCTATTATTAAGCATGACTTAATCGATGCTATGGTTGATTTTTTTAGTTGTAATCTTTTTCGTAAATATTTTTCTAGCATTTCCATTGTTCTAATACCTAAAAATGATAATCTGGATTCTTTGAGGGATTTCAAACCTATTAGTTTTTACACTTTCTTTATTAAATTGATTTTTAAAATTCTTGCTAAAAGGCATTGTCCTTTACTCCAAAAAATTATCTCTCTCAACCAAACTAAAATAAATAAAAAATAAACTAAAAAAAACCTAAACTTATCGGTTTACTTAATTTTTTTTAAAAAAACCCTAAACCGCTAAATCCTAAACACTAAACCCTAAATCCTAAACCCTAAACCCTAAACCCTAAACCTACAACCCTAAACCATAAAACATAAAAACTCCTAACCCCTAACCCCTAAATGCTAACCCTAAACACTAAAAGCATAAACCCTAAAACCTTTATCACTAAACACTAAACACTAAACTCTAAACCCTAAACCCTAACCCTAAACCCTAAACCTTAAACCCTGAACATTAAACCTAAACTTAAAGTAACTAAATAAATTTAAAAAATAAACCTAATAAAACCTAAACCTAAACCTTGAGAATGGGAAGAACCTTAATGGCAGGAACATCACCGCAAACCAGGCTCAGTCTAGATCTGGCGGTGGAGGTGAAGGTGGAGACGGCAGTTATCTCTATGGTAGTGGGGGATTTGGATGTGCTGGTGTGTATGGAGGTGGTCGTCAGAGCAGTGATGGTTATAGATGTGAGAGGAGCAATAGAGGTTACAACCGATCGGGGATATGATGGTGGATCCCGCTACTTGAGAGGCCAAGGTGGTTCTGATGGGAACTGAAGAGATTAAAGAAAGATCGATCTAATCTACACCTTATGGAATTGTGTCTTTACAGTAGAGACAATTCTAGTTATCTAGGGTTTTTGAGTTTCTCAATGTGTGCTCATTTTTTATCTATTTCATCACTTGTAAAACATGGTGTGTTACTTGCTTGATGAAATCAAAAAGAAGAAATTTTGAATCTGAATTTGTTCTTTGTTAAAAATAAAAAAACCCAAAAATCCTAAACCCTAAACTAAAATTTGAACCCAAAACCTAAAACCTAAACCATAAACCCTAAAACCTAAATGCTAAACCCTAAAACCTAAAACTCTAAACCCTAAACCCACAAACCCAAAACCACACAAACCCTAAAATAAACTGAGTCCTAAACCACAATCTAAACCTAAACCACCAAAAGAAAAAAATCTTAAACCTAAATCCTACACCCCAAAAATCAAACCCAAACCTAAACCCTAACCCTAAACCCTAAACCCAATAGCTAACCAAAACTAATTAAAATTAAAAATAAAATAAATTAAAAATCCTAAATGAATAAAATTAAAATAAAATAAAATAAAACAAATAAAACCTGAAAATCCTACTAAAACCAAAACATAAAAAGAAAATAAAATAAAAAATTAAAATAAAACTAAAATAAAATAAATCCAAACCTAAACTAAACTAAAAATAAAAAACCTAAACAAAATAAAATCTAAAACTAAAAAAAATAAAAAACCTAAATAAAATAAAAACTAAACCTAAAATAAAAATAAAATAAACCTAAAATCAAAATAAAATAAACCTAAAATAAAGTAAAATAAAAACTAAATAAATCCTAAACCTCAATAATAAACCCAAAAATAAATATAAAATAAAACCTAAACCCTAAACTAAAAAAAAATAAACCTAAACCTAAACTAAAATTAACTAAACTAAAATAAATAAAACCTAAACCTAAACCTAAACTAAATAAAATAAAATAAACTAATAATTAACATAAACCTAAATTAAAAAATAAAACTTAAAAATAAACCTAAAATAAAACACCTAAACCTAAATATAAAATAAAAATAAAAATAAAATAAAAATAAATAATAAAAAAAAATAAAGCCAAAAAAAATAAACTAAAATGAAACATAAACTAAAATAAATAAACATAAAATAAATGAACTAAACGATAAAATAAAATAAACCTAAATCTAAATAAAAGATAAAATAAACTAAAATAAATAAAAAATAAACTAAATTAAGCTAAACCTAACAGTTCACTTAATTTTTAAAAAATTTAAAAAAATCCTAACCCTAAATCCTAAACCCTAAAACTAACCCTCAATTCGAAACTCTAAACCCTAAACCTATAACCCTAAATCATAAACCCTAAACCCACAACCACAAAGCCTAAACCTAACCCTCCCTAAATCCCACAACCTTACACTAAACCTAAACCCAAACCAAAAAATCCTAAACCCACACAGGCTAATCCTAAAATAGCCCTAAACCAAACCCACAAAACCTAAACCCACACAAACCCTAAGCCCAAACCCCTCCCAGCCCCCCCCAAGTGCTCTCTTATTCTCTGGCAATTTTTGAATCCCTCTTGTTAGCGCATCTGACTGGAGATTTCTATGGCTTTGGCCTTGGTTTTGACCGAATTCAAAGGCTTGAATGGCATCTACCCATTTGCATAATGCTTCATCATTGACCATGGCTATGGTGAGTTTTATTCCTTGGGCTCTACCTCAAATTATGGATGCTTCGGTTAGGGCATCTGGCACTTTAAGGCTTGGAGGCCCTAATGTTGCTTCTTCTACTAAATCTTTAAGGAAGAGCTCTCTGGTAAGACTTCTCCCTCTGTTAATTTGGTTAATTTCATTTTGATGTCTTTTAGAGGTTTGCCTGTCATAATGTTCTCTAATGTGGATGTTGAAAAGTTTGTAAAAACATTTGAATTTTTTCTTGTCAGTAAATTTGCTTTGCATCATTCAAATTTGGATAAGATCCACTCTTTTTTCTATAATCACAAGCTTATGGGTACTTTCTCGATTGATCTTATTGACCCTTGACATATCCAGATTCAACTTTCTAATGATCTGGATTATTCACATGTTTTTTTCATCATTCTTATTTCTTTATTAATTGTCAAATGCATTTTCTCCTTTTTGCATTAAGGAGGATCTCCTATTGTCCCTATGTCGTTATCTCTTCTTAATATACACATTCATTTTGTTACCCATCATGTGCTTTTTGTGTCGGGGTTTTATTTGGCTGACGTTTGCAACTCAACCAAGCAACTGCTAATCGATCTTGCCCTTCTCAGGCTTGGATCCTCCTAGAATTAGACATAATTGAAAAATACCCTAAGGAAGTTTCAATTGGCTCAGAAAAATATGGGTATTCTAAAAGGATGAATTAGAGAACCTTCAAGTTTTTTATTCCCGCAGTAAAATTCATAGTCATGATAATTCATAATGTTTTATTCTCCATCCCCACTTAAAAAAAATGAAATCCTCCTAAAGAGAATGTTGTTCCTACCATAAGCTAATCCCTATGTTCAAAATTAGCCTAGATCTAAGAATGGTATGGCTTTATTGAGTTGATTCCTTGGATATTGGGGTTAATCTTGTTGAATAAGTTTTGGCCCCTACTATTGATATATATTTGACTAGTTTTCAAAATGGGAAGGGTGATTTACCTCTTTTTCCTCTTTCAATTTGTGTATTTCTAATGTTGAGAATAATAAATTTTCAAAGTTATTGGAAGATGATTTTGTTTCCCCTAATTCTATTCTTGCATCTATGTTGGCTTTGATCGATGAAAATGATGATTTTGATGAGGATTTAATTGATGTTGAGCATGCTGAAATAAATTTTATCTGAATTTAACTACTTGTGCTTTAAATGGTTCTAAATCATCACCGTCTCTCATTTCTAATCTTAATTTTCATGTTAATCCTACTTTTCAACTTAATATGGATTTGGAAGAGGATGAACTCCCCTCTAAACACTTGGAGAATTCTCCTAAATTTGTGACCAATGTTACTAAATCTTTGGATAACGACTCTAGGGGAAAATAAAATGGTTTTCAAACTTATCATGCTAAAAAGAAAAAAAGTGTTAAAAATTACCCACCCAAATTGTTCAAAAACTCTATATTTATTGCGGCCTCTCACTCCTCTCTTAATTAACCTTTGCTTAACCCCTTTTTATTTTACTTATATTTAGTTTTCATGTTAGAAACATTAGAGGGATCAATACCCTCTCTATTCATAATTGTATTAGATATCTTTGTTGCATTCATAATATTTATTTACTTGTTATTCTGGAGCCTCTTAATCATGCTAATAAAATTAACCATATTGCTAGAATGATCGGCTTCAATAAATTTTTATCTAATATTAGTAATAAGATTTGGGGTTTTTAGAATAATTTTGTTGGGGTTTCTGTTATGATCCCTAACCACTAAATCCTAAACACACCCTAACTGACCCACCCCACTCACCCTGACACTCCTAGGCCCTGCCCTCCTACCATCCCTAGGCCTCCCTGGGCTCCACCTGGCCTACCTGACATCAGGCTCTGACCACTGACAGGCCACGTTGACCCACCTGACTGATCACTGACCTGGACCCGACCATTTATGGCCCTGACTGACCTTGCCTGATCTGACAGGCCTTGACCAGGCCCTAGGCCCTACTCTGATCTGGCCTGAGATCAGGCTTTGGGCAGGCCCAGGCTCTCTCTGGCTGTCCACAGGCCCAGGCCCTAGCTTGGGCCCTAGGCCCGCCCTGGCCCAGATCCTGGAGGCCACTGACCCCACCTGACCCTGACCTGGCCCTACCTGACAACCTGGACCACTGACTCACTGACACCCCAGGACCATCCCCTGACTTGATGACAGCAAGGCTGGCCTTACCTGACTGGCCTAGGCTGACCTGGCCCCCAGCCAGACCAGACCCAAGGCCCTGACCCCTGACCTGGCTCTTGCTCTGATCCTGACCCAGGCCCTGACCTGACCCCTGGCTCTGACACCAGCCTTAGCCCCCTAGACCTGGGCTCTGACCCTGACCCTGGGCTCTGGCCTGACTGACTGACCTGACCTGGCCACTGGGCTCTGACCCTGGTGACCCTGCCTGGCCCCACTGACTTTACTGACTGCCTGACCTGAGTCCACAGGCCTGGCCTGGCCGCACCTCTGGCCCCTGACCGCCAGGCCCTGACCCTGGGCCCTGACTGGCTCTGACCTGTTTGACCCTAGGCTCTGGGCCTGGGCTGGGCTCAGACCAGACCCCACCCTAACTGACTGAACTGAATACTGGCCCTGATCTTAGCCTGACCTGACCTCTAGCCACCCTGAACTGACCTGACCAGGCCCTGGCCAGTCAGACCAGATGACCTGACCCAGCCCTGACCACTGACTGACCCAGGCCAGCCAACTGGCAGCCAGTCCTGACTGGCCCTAACCAGCCCCAGGCCTGACCACCTGACCCTGACCTAACTACCTGACCCCTGGCCCCACCAGACCCAGGCCCTAACTCTGTCCCCTGACTGGCCTCACTGGCCTAACCCTGACCCTGATCCTACCCCAACCTGACCTACCCTAACCTAACTTTTTCCTGTTCTTTTTCTGGTACATTATTCTCATACCTAAGAAAGATAATATGTACTAATGGAGTGATTTTAGACCCATTAGTCTTTGCACCTTCTTCATTAAGCTGAGTTCCAAAATTTCTTACCAACAAATTTAGTCCTTTACTTAATAGAATTAACTCTTTCAACCAAACTAATTTTGTTAGAGGTAGATAAATTTCAGACAAAATTTTACTTGCCCAAGAAATAATTCTTGATTATGATGCTAAGACTAGATGTGAAAACATTCTTTTCAATTTAGATATTACCAAAGCCTTTGATAACATCTCTTGGGTTTTCTATTCTTATTAAAACTTTAATATATAATGCATTGTTTTCGATTTTGCTTAATCCAAAAGCCTTGGGTTTCTTTCCCTCTTCCCATGGCTTACGTCAAGGGGATCCTTTATATCTTATTTTATTTATTATTAATGTTGAGTACATATGTAGGAGCATCAATGATTTATTCTTAAACAATCTTAATATGTACTACAAAACTGTTGGTGGTCTTTCTATTTTCCATTTAAATTTTGCAGATGATGTCATTATTTTTTGCAATGCTTCTATTCATCACATCAAGCATCTCAAGCCATGTTTAACTAAATTTAGTAGAGAATGCAGCCTTTCTATCAATGATAATAAAAGCTATTTTATCACTTCCTCCAGTATCTCTAACAATAAAATCAATCAAATCTTGAATATCACTAATTTTAAACAACAACACTTACCACTTAAGTACTTGGGTGATCCACTATTTAAAGGCCCAAAATGTTTCCATCTCTTTGATGAGCTAATTCAAAAAAATTAAATAAAATTCTATTTGGGAATTCCATTTACTTTTCTTTGGTGGTAGGCTCACTAATCTTAAAAGCACTCTCAACTCAATGCTTCTTTATTTGATTCAAACTTTTATCCCCACTAATGCTGCACTTATTAGAGATCATTTTCTTAACAAATTTTTTTGGGGCTATAATATCTACTAAAGAATGCATTAGGCATCTTGGCATGAATGTTGTGGTCTGTGGGAGAAGGTGCTCTTGGTTGCAAGCTTATTAGGTGAAGCTATCACTGCCTTCTCTCATAAGCTCTCATGAAATTTTAGAAAGAATGATTGCCTTTAAGCTAATTTTATGATGGAAACATATTGCCGAGGTAAACAACTCCTTAACGGTGTGTATAAATTTGGTGACTCTCCGATTTGGAAAAGGCTTTGCTCCATTAAATGGGTTGCTGAATCATTAATATCTTGGGGTATTCAGTTGGGTTCTTCCTTCTTTTGGCAAGACAATTAGATTGGTAACGACTCTATTGACACCCACTTATCTACTTACTATACTACTGCTAACAAAACCAATTCCTTTTGGCTTAATAATAATTGGAATGAAAGCAAACTTGAGAATTATATCCCTATTTTTTTTTGACAACTTTAGAAATATCCCCATTACTTCTAACAAACGACCAAATTCTTTTTAAGCTTTCTTATAAAGGTGACTTTGTACCTAAAGAGGTTTGGAATTTTATTAGAGATAAACAAAACCCCTCTAATGTTTCTATTAAACTTTTGAACAATATCATTTCCATTTCTTATTTAGTTTTAGCTTGGAGGATTTTGAATAAATTTATTCCTGTGGACTTTTTTTCAGTATAGGGTTTTATGTACCTTCAAAGTTCTATTGTTGCTTCCATATTGAAAATGTAAATCATGTTTTGTTAATTGTTTTGTTATTTTCTAAATTACAATTTTGGTATGGAGATTTATTTAATACCAACTATTTTCAGGGTTCTATTTTTTTATATCAACTTCTTGAAGTTTGTTTCAAAAATATAGTGAAAGATCAAAGTTTTAATTGCTATTACCCTTATCTGGTTCATCTGGATGGATAAAAATGATGGTAAATATCATGTTATTCCTTTGAACCATAAAAGCATTCTGGCTAGAACTAAAGAAAAAATTTATGCACTTTTTAAAGCTAATCTTATTAGTAATATTTATTTTAAAGGTTATAAATTATGGCTAAAAAAATTGGGTATCATTCTGCCTAAGTTTGACTATAAAAGTGCTAGGATTATCGATTGGATCAAACCTTAAGGTAATTTGATGAATGTGAATACTGATGGTTCGGCTGCTTCCATTAAATATGGCTGTGGTGGTATTCTTAGGGATTCTAAAGGTACTATCATTTGTGCTTTTTTCCTATCCTCTCAAAGCCTATTCTATTATATTTACTGAGCTTATGGTTGTTAATAAAGCTACTAAAACTTGTTTGAAAAAAGGTTTCCTCAACATCTGGAATGAAGTTTATGCTCTATTTCTTCTTGACATGCTTAATTCCAATAGAAATGGGAATGTTGAATTATTTTATCTTCTTAATCATTCTAAAAATCTTTTTTTCAAGTTTGTTTAAAAATTTCCCACATCTTTTGTGAAGGTAAGGTTTGTGCTTATTACTTGGCTAACTTTGGTGCCAACTTAACTGAGTTCACTTTATTTGACAACCAAACTTTGCCTAAACTATTAAAAGGTATGGTTAATATGGATAATACTAGATTGCCTTATCTCATATTATAAATTGTTGGCTTGGTTTTTGGTGTTGGTTTTTGATGATCTTTTGCTTTTGGTTGCCCCTTATTCAACCCTCTTTGGGTTGTGGTTATCAACTTATTTTCTCTCTTTAGCTTCGGTTATGTTTTGATCTCTTACCTTTGGATTGGCCTGGTTTTTGCTACATTGGTTATTGTAAGGACCTAGGTTGTTTTGGCTTTTTCAGCTTGGTGGCTTCTGTCTATCAGGCTGGGTGTTTACCACAATTTTTCCTTACCTATTTTTTATATCCTCCTTTTGGGTTGGGGCTATGGCTATTGTAGGTTTTTCTTTATGTATGGGTTTTGCCTCTTTTCTGGGCTATTGTGGTGGTTGAGAGCTTTGTTAATTGGTTGGTTGGTGGTTGAACAGTGCCTATAAAATTAACAAAATAAAACCTCAAATAAAATAAAAAATCAAAATAAATAAACCTAAAAATAAAAATAAAACTAAATAAAAATAAAAAATAAAGTAAACTAAAATAAATAAAAAACTAAATATAATAAATAAACCTATTGATTTACTTAATTTTAAAGAAAAACTTAAACCAAAAATCCTAAACCATAAACCCTAAACCATAAACCCTAAACCCTAACCCTAAACCCTGAACCCTAAAACCAAAAACCCTAAACCCTAAACCCTAAACTAATCTTAAATGCTAAAAATCCTAAACACTAAAGCCTAAACCATAAACCATAAACCCTAAACCATAACCTGAGGCTGACCCTAAACCTAAACTGACCATGACCCTGATGTGACACCCAGGCCCTAGGTAATGGACTGGGCCTAATGCTAAACCCTAAACCATAACACTGACCCTGGGCCTTGGGCCCTAAACCCCAGGCCTGGGCTGGGCACTGACCCTGGGCCCTAGGCCTGGGGGCCCTAAACCATACCCTAAACCCTAAAACCTGGCTTGAATGAGACCTAAAATAAATAAATAAATAAACTTAAACCTAAATAAAGATAAAGATAAAAAGGAAAGACCTGAGCTAACTTAAACCAAACCTAAACCTAAAAATAAAATAAAATGAAAAAAACTAAAATAAAATAAATAAAACCTAAACTAAAATAAAAAAATAAAATGGGCTGGAATAAAAATGTAAATAAAATAAAAACAAAACATCAAATAAAAATAAAATAAACTTAAAGTAAATAAAATAAAAGCTAAATAAAAACCTAAAGCTAAAAAATGAACCTAAAAATAAATAAAAAATACAACTTAAACCCTAAACCAAAAAAACCTAAATTTAAAAAAAAAACCTAAACCTAAAATAAAAATAAAATAAATAAAATAAAATAAACCTAAACTAAAATAAAGTAAACTAAAATAAATAAAACTTAAACCTCAGCGTAAAATAAACTAAACCTAAACCTAAACCTAAAACTAAATAAAATAATTAAACTAAAATAAACTTAAACCTAAACTAAATAAAATAAATTAAACTAAAATAAACCTAAACCTAAACTTAAAATAAGACCTAAAAATAAACTTAAAATAAAAAAATAAAACCTAAAGTTAAAAAAATAAAATAAAAATCTAAATCTAATCCTAAAAATAAAAAATAAAACCTAAACCTAAAAAATAAAAGAAAAATAAAACTCAACTGAAAAACCTAAACTTAAACCTAAATCGAAAAAAAAAACTAAAAAAAAACTAAACTAAAATAAATAAACCTAAAATAATTGAACTAAAAAAATTTAAAATAATAATAAACCTAAATAAAGTAAAAAAATGAAGAAACTAAAATAAATAAAAAGTGAACTAAATATACTAAATTAACTTTAAACCTAAGTTTTATTTTTTTTTAAAAAAAATCTAAATCTAAACCTAAACCCAAACCCCAAAACCATAACTCTAAACCTAAACCTTCCACTAAACCTAAAACCCAAAACCCTAAACCCTAAACCCTAAAGCATAAACCCTAAAACCTGAAACTCTAAACCCTAAACCCTAACCCTAAACCCTAAACCCCAAACATAAACCTAAACATAAAGTAACTAAATATATTAAAAAATAAACCTAAACCCTATAACTTAATAAACCTAAACCTAAACCTAAACTTTAAGAATGGGATGAACCTTGGTGATAGGAACATCACCGTCAACTATGCTCAGTCTAGATCTCGCAAAGGAGGCGAAGGCGGCGGTTATCGCAGTAGTGGTGGGGGATCTAGAGGTGCTGGTGGATATGGAGGTGGTGGTCAGAGTAGTGGTGGTTATAGAGGTGGGAGGAACAGTGGTTGAGGATCTGGGGGTGTTGGTCGATATGAATTACCATTTTGATCTATGTCGTCACTTATGTCTCAAAAAATTTGGTGTCTTACTTGGTTGATGAAATCAAAAAGAAGAAATGTTGAATCTTAATTTCTTCTCTATTAAATAAACCAAAAACCCTAAACCCTAAACTAAAACTTGAACTCCAAACCTAAAATCTAATTCCAAAACCCTAAACCTTAAGCCCTAAAAACCCTAAACCCTAAACCCAAAAACCTAAAACCCTAAACCCTAAACCTTCAACCCTAAACCCTAAAACCTAAACCTTAAACCCTAAACCCTAAACCCTAAATTTTAAACCTTAAATCCTAAACATTAAATGCTAAACCTGAAACCCCAAACCCTAAACCTTAAACTAACCCTAAACCCTAAACCTTAAACTCTAAACCCTAAATAAACCCTAAACCCTAAACCCTAAACCTTGAACCCAAAAAAGCTAAAAACCAAAACCTAAACTAAATAAAACCTAAAAAATAATTTTAAAAACCTAAATAAAATAATAAAATAAAATAAAATAAAAAATATAAACTAAGACCTAAGCCAATAAATAAAATAAAATAAAAACTAAATTAAAATGATAAATAAAAATAAAATAAAAAAAAAAAACCTAATTAAGATAAACCTAAGATAAAAAAATAAATAAAAAACTAAATAAAACAAAACCTAAAATTAAACCAAAAAAAACCTAAAATAAATAAAAAATAAAATCAAAGACCCTAAACTAAAAAAACTTATATATAAAAAAAAAAAATAACTAAACCTAAACTATAAATAAACTTATCTAAAATAATTAAACCAAACCTAAACCTAAAATACTAAACTGAGCTTAAACTTGATAAAATAAAATAAACTAAAATAAACCTAAACTAAAATAAACATAAAAATATAAAACTAAAAAAATAAAATAAAATAAACCTAAATAGATTAAATTAAACATAAATATAAAATAATATAAAGATAACTAAACTAGAAGATGAAGTGACATAACCTAAACTTAAAAATAAATTAACATAAAAAACCTAAACTAAAATAAAATAAACTAAACTAAATAAAAATAAAATAAAATTAAATAAAATAAATAAAATGAACAAAATGAATAAAAAAATAAACTAAATAAACTAAACCTACCAATTTGCTTAATTAAAAAAAATTTAAAAACTAAAATATTAAAATAAAACCATGACTATACCTAGCCTAAAACCAACCAAACCCTAGGCCAACCTGACCTAAAACACCCCAACCCTAACCCTGGACCATAAACCCTAAACCTAGCAAACCCTCAAAACCTAAAAGAAACCTAAAACTACTAAATAAAACCTAAAGGAGATGAATAAAAGCCTAAACCTAAATTAAATTAAAGTAAAATAAAAACCTAAACTAAAACCTGGGCCTAAACCTAAACCTAAACCTAAAGTAAAATAAAAAAATAAATTAAAATAAATTAAATAAACACATAAACTAAACTAAAAAAAGTAAACCTAAAAATAAAAAATCTAAATAAAATTAAAAAATTGAAAAATAAAAATAATATAAACCTAAAATAAAATAAAATAAAAAGTAAGTAAAAACCTAAACTAAAAATAAGCCTAAAAATAAATAAAAAATTAAAAAACCTAAACTAAAGGTGAAATCAAACCTAAAATAAACAAAATTAGATAAACTAAACCTGACTAAAATAAACTAAACTAAAATAAATAAAACCTAAACCTAAACTTAAAATATACAAAGATAAACCCTAAACTAAATAAAATAAAATAAAATAAAATAAAATAAACTAAACTTAAACTAAAAATAAAACCTAAAATAAACTTAAAATAAAAACCTAAAACCTAAACATAAAAAATAAAATAAAAATGTAAACCTAAACCTAAAAATAAAAAATAAAACCTAAACCTAAAAAAATAAAACAAAAATAAAACTAAATTAATAAATAAACTTAAACCTAAAACTAAAGAAAAATAAACTAAAATAAAAAAACCTAAACTAAAATAAATAAACTAAACTAAATTAAAAAATAAACATAAATAAAAATTAAAATTAAAGTAAATTTAAATAAATAAATATTAAACTAAAAATACTAAATAAACTACATGCAGTTTGGCAGTTTAAAAACTCCTACACTACCCTAGGCTACCCTGACTACCACTATCTGGGACCACCAGGCCCTGACCCTAAACTACCCTAATAAAATAAAATAAATAAATCCCACTGAGCTAAACCTACCCACCTAAGCCCAGGCCTTGGGCCACTACCCTGGGCCACCAGGCCATGGGCCCTGGCCCTAAACCATGGGCCAACCTGGGCCACTGGGCCCCCTGACCCTAGGCCTTGGCCACCCAGGCCTGGGCCCAGGCCCAAAGCCCTTAGCCCAAGCACATGTGAGCTACTAATAAGACCTAATAAACCTAAACCTAAATAAAATAAAATAAAACCTAAATTAAAACCTGGGCCTAAAAATAAAAACTAAACTAAATAAAATAAATAAAACCTAAACTAAAATATAAAATAAACTTAAAAATAAAAAACCTAAATAAAATAAAATCCAAATGTAATATAAAAATAAAATAAAATAAAAGCTAAATAAAAACCTAAACCTAAAAAATAAACCTAAAATAAAACATAAAAATAAATAAAAAATAAAACCTAAACCCAAAACTAAAAAAACAAAACCTAAAATAAACAAAATAAAATAAACCAAAACCTAAACTTAAATATAAGACTCGTCTTATGAACTAGATTCTAAGTCTATATGGATAGCAGGTGTACTCCTAGCAGCTAGGACATATCTTCTATTGGGTGGCCAATAAGGAGGTTTTCCACCCCTAGGACTACCTCTGAACTGCTTCTTCCTCTACTTGGTTGAGGTGAGGTCATCCTACCCATATGTTCGAATGGAGTGTGACGTGGGTTGAATCTAATGTCAAGCTCCACTTACTCCTCCAAGTTTATTTCCTCTCCATTTTATTTTCTTTTCATTTTCTCTTTGCTTTCTTTCTCTTTTTCTTTTCTTTTTTTATTTTCTTTTTATTTTAATCATTAATCAAGTTCGTGAGAATATACTTGTTGATTTTAAGAGAGGTAGTAAGCCGCATCCTCATATATGCTGACCTCATGAACTGTAAATGGCTTAAGATCTTCTTTGACATAGTAGATGATCCCACCTTTCACGAACTTCATACAATGATGTAGAGAGGATGGAACTATGTTGTTCTCATGTATGCATGGTCTCCCAAGTAAAGTGTTGAAAGATGTATCTAAGTCTATAATGCAAAAATTGGCTTCGATCTTCTAATCATCTATCTCCAAGGGCAACACTATGGAAAGGCGGTTGACCTCACTTTTGGAGTGCGATTCAATCTTCCCATCTTAGACTTAGGAGTGTTCTAGACACTAAGACTTTCCTAATCCCCCTTCCTAAGCCATATGACCTATCCCATGGACTTACCCATATTTTGATCCAAATCAATCCAAAATCAATTGATATTCTTATAATCAATTTGTATCTTCAATCATCTTCCTAAATATAAATCAAATCTACATTCAAATGATCAAAACTAAATCAAACTAAATCAAATTAAATCAAAACCCTTCTAAGCTAAATAACCTATCTCATGGACTTAGCAAAATATTAATCCAAATCAAGTCAAACTCAATTGATTTTCTCATTTAAATCAATCATATTTTCAATAAACTTCTCAAATTTAAATGAAATATACATTTAATCATCAAAACAAAATCAAACAAAAACAAAATTCAAACCTAAGAAACATGACCCAACTCGATAGACTTAGCCAAAGTCCTTCATTCCAAAACCCAAATTCAATTGATTTTCTCATGAATCAATTATACCTTCAGTCATATTCACAAATATAAATGAAATCTACAATCATCAAGCCAAACCAAAATTAACCCAGGTCAAACCAACTTAACCCTTTTGACTCAAAATGTTCAAATGAACTAAAACTCATTTAAACCCAATCCAATTAAAATTGAATTTATATATCAATCCCAAATTCATATATAAACTCAGCTAAATCTAACTCAACCCAAAATCAAGCCAACTAGTCCACTTGACCCAAAGTCACCAATTTGACCTATTTGAGACAAGTTCTAATCCCACCCAAATTGGATTGAACCAAGCCCATCAAAACCTCCCATCCTGATTGTTGATCATCCTAAGTTGATCAAAAATTGGGTCAAACCAAGTCAACTTTGTCATTTGACCAAGTCAAACCCTTAACCAATATGAACCCAAACAAGCCAAATCCCTTGAAACTAATGATTCATACCAAATCAATATTAATATTTGAATATGACTTCACCTTCAATTGAGTCAAACCAAACCAATTGGCCCTCTTGACCCAAGTTGACCCAAGTTGACCCAAATTAACCTAAAAGATCAAATTGGGTCAAATAAAAATATAAACCAAATTGATTGCAACCAATGCCTCAAGTTCATTCCAAATTGATTAATGAACTTGAACAAAGCCATGATTGGATCCAATTGAACACAATTGACCTACTTATCCCAAATTGACCTAAAGGTTCAAGTTTGTCTAAATCAAAACCAAATCCAAATTAATTGAAACTAAAGCCTACAATCATCTTTAATTGGTCAACTAAACTGAAACCAACACCCAACCCAAGCCAATTTGGCCAATTTTATCAAATTGGTCAACTTAACCCATTTGACTGAAATGAATTCAAATGAGCCAAAATCAAATCTAAGCCAAACTAAACCAAACTAATTGAACCAAATCATCTCAAATGATCTTATGAACTTGACCCAACCCTTAGTTTGACCCAATTTGACTAGTTGGTAAACTTGATCCAACCTAACCCAATTTGACCTAAATAAGTCAAAATGAGCCAAAACTAACCAAATTGGCTCTAATTGACTTGAAATGTGGGCTAAGCCACTTTTGGCTCATTTCAAATCTACCCAAATAAAATCCAATGCCAAATGATATTTGACCCTTGGGTCAAAGGCATCACATGAGACAAATCACCCATGTAAGTGGTCATTTCCATTTTTTGGCCACTTGGTACTCTGCCAATGGTCCACCTAGGCACCTAGGACATTGCCCAACCTAACCCAATGGGTGGTTGGGTTAGCCATGACCAATGGGAGATGAAATCACCTCTCCCTCCCCATTGGAGCATTTGAAACCCATAGGACACCCATGATTCCTCCTTGGAAGCCACCTCCACACCTTCAACCAACCAAGTAGAGCCAACTCAGCTCCTCCCTGCCACCGTTAGAAGCTAAACCTGATCCCACCATCCAATCAAGATGAATGGGGGTATACACCATCCTCGTTTCCACTCAAACACACACAAAAATCACTCCTGAACTAAGCTGCTTAGAGCTAATCCAAGCTCATTCTTCAATAAAAAAAGCCATTCTCATCCGTCTCAAAATAGGACACTCCCATTTTTTACCTAACTTCCCCATTTCTCTATCAAACTCAAATTAACTTTGCACGCACCTTCCCTAGGCCTCATCGAGCAAGAATGAATGATCTCCCAAGCTTCCCAAGCACCAGAGGTGGGACTTTGATCAAAGTAGAGCTCCAAATCATCAATTAATAGTCTTTCGAGTGAACATTGAGGAATTGATCCAATTATTACTTAACAGGGCTTTATATCAACTAAATGAAGCTTCCTCAATCGTTCAAGCTACTGGTCCTAAGCTCTGATGAGGTATGATTTTAAAATCGATCCTTAGGAAAAAATGGGTTGGAGCTTTTTGAAGAAAACTTGCATGTCATGTGATCTTAACTATTGGATCACCTTCAATCAATGTAATGAAGGTGTGGGATCTTTTTGGATTTGATTTGAGCTATAGTAAACTCAGATCAAGTGAGGAATGGCAGACGGACTCCATTCTCCTTCACTCTAATGACGTTAAAACACACACCATTCATTCTTTGTGATCATAATGGATGGTCATGATTAAATCCGCCAGATCAATCTAATTTAATCATATTAAGCTATAGGATTAATCAAAGTCATACAATCTTAGATCGGATGGTGGACAAGAAAGCGCATTCGCCGTCACCATGTAGGCACTAAGTCAGATATGTTTTAAGTAGCCAATCTCGTGATGCTATGTGGAAAGCACGTCGTTTAGAATACCATGTGAAGCCAATAGGATTAGGCTTTGATTAGGCTTAATGAATCATTTTTAATGGCTCAAATTTCTACAAATCATAAAATGTCATAGAGAAATCCAAAAATTGTAAATAAATACTCATTTTAAAGGTATTTTAGAGGAGAATCAACTAAAAATGATCTTCATTAATTTTGAATAGTAATTAATGTTTAATTAATGTTTAATTGCAACATTAATTAGCTTAATTACTCTTAATTACTTGAGCAATTAATCCCAAATTTTGTTGGTTAATTTAATGGGATGACCTCTGCCTCCAATGAGTTTCTTGGGATTTATTTCTCACTTAAGTAGGAAAATGGAGTAATTAAACCTTAACTACTCTTTCAAGTTAATAAATGATTAATTAATCCCATGAACAGTAATAAATTGGTTAATTAAGTTTATTAATCATTATTAAACAGTAAGTGAACTAAGGAATAGAGTTGGGACCCCATTCCCTAAGTTCATTTTATCCTTTTCTAAAATGAAATTAATTAAGATTTAACTAATTAATTAAACTAGTAAATCAAATTAAAATCACAATCACATCAGACCTTAATTAATTAAATCATGGGGTAGATCTTTAGGTGTTTAATAACCTAAATAAGTTTAATGAAATTATGGTTAGTCCACATGTATGTGGAAATCATAAGAGTAATTAATTAAGTCCCTTAATCTAATTAACTACTAATCATGAGCTAATTACATTAGGCCCCTTTTATTTCCTAGGATCATTGCAGGTTTATTTCCATGCATATCATGTTGGCTCATAATTATTTAGTTAATTACTTTAAGGTGACATAGGTAAAGGTAATTAATTCATCTAATTAAGGGTTCAACGTTCAACTTAATTTACATTTCTTTAAATTAAATCAAATCACTAATGTGGGAATGGGTTTAAAGCAGAAAGTGATGATTTCTCTTCTCCTCTTTAAATCAAATCAAATCCAAAACTTAATTAATAAAGAAGCTTTGGTTTATGTTAAATAATCTTATTTGATTTGATTGTCCTTAAGAACAAGTTTGGTTGAATGAATCACATGCTTAAATTTCCTCTTTCAAATCATGTTAAATTTGGTATGCCATTTGAATTCATGCATCTATCTTTTCAAAATCAAGTAAAATAAAAATTTTCTTTTCTATAAGCTTGCATGTGTTGATTTAATTTAATATATGCATGGCTATTATCACTATTAAATCTAAATTTATTTTTCAAAAGCTAATAGATGAATAATAATGTGTTATGATGCTAGTTATAAATGCATAAGAAATGCATGTGCTTATAGCTTAAGTGTATGAATGTTGAGTTCTATTTCCTCTATTCATGTGTTTATTTATATAAGATTGAATGGTAATGGGTATATAGTTTGGACATCCTGGGAATACGAAGCTTTAGCTAGCCCCAAGTAGGTCAGTTAATTACCTCTTCCCTGCTTTAACAACGTACCCATTTGATTTCATTCTTATTTATTTCAACAATAGAATTTGGATTGGGCTTTAATTCATATAGATAAATGATTCAATAAAAAAATATAAAATCTTTGAATGATTTTCTTTCCCTCATTTATGTATACATCCATACGTGTCCAAGAAAAGCAAGTATATAGTATGGACATCCCAAGAATATGAGGCTTTAGTTAGCCCCAAGGAGGTCATTTGATTACCGCACTTCCTTGGGTTAACAATAACACATACTTTCCTATATCTTTGTACATGTATATGTATATGTGATTAGTGAATCAAAATCCCATTTTACATTAAAATTGCATGCATTCATAATTGACGGAGTGGTTGAATTAATTGGCCATATGATTTGGAAATTACTTCTTATGTTCAGGTATACAAATTTACATATATTTTGATGCAAATGGGTTTATAGTCTAGACATCCCAAGAATACAAGGCTTTAGCTAGCTCCAAAGAGGTCATTTGATTACCTCACTTCCTTGGTTTAATAATGGCACATGCCTATTTAATTTCATTCTTATGTCCTTTTTGTATAAGAATTTGGATAAAGTTTTAAATTAATATGTTTAAATAATTCAAACAAATAAAATATAAATTCTAAACATACACATACATTCATCATTTAAGTGTGCTAAAATATGTTGCATGTATAGATATACTTAAGATTAAATCATATGCTTGTTACATGTGATGGAAAGGAATGATTTAATATATATGTAATGGTAGTAATTCAATTAAATTAATCTTAAGATGCCATTCATTTTGAATAAGATTATTTAAAGTGAACCTAAATATAAACTAATTAAATCATTTAATAAGCCATTCACTAAAAGGAACTAAATTAAATTAATATACTTTAGAAAGTGACTTAAGGTAGGGATGAAAGAGGGCAATCCTCTTTTCCTCTCTTTATAACACTTAGGTGCTAAGTGTAATCAAATGAAACAAAGGAAAACACAATTTAAAATTCTCAAATCAATTAAACTACTTCAAGTGAAATCAACCTTTCAAGTTAAATTGAATCCTTCAACACTTAGAAAATACAACACTAATACCTAACAAGACTTACCACACAAGCCTTAATACACACATTAGAATTAAGTCACCACTTCTAGCTCTAAGCGAGGACGGTGTATGATGTGATATATGACTTTTTTATGATGCATTATTTTAGATTAGATGTTAGGGTTTATGCTTTGTAGACTGGATGATAGGCCAATATTAGCCTAATCATGTTTTCTACAAGGGATTATGTAAGGGATGCTTAAAATAAATGCTCTTTTTTGCGGGTTGCTTCCTTAAGCAAAATCAAAGTTAGGACAGGTGGGCTTAGTTACCCATATGTAGGGTACTAAGTCCAAATTATAAATAAATTTTCTTGGGATTATATGTATATTACATCTATTTTACAGGTGTAGTTAGATTTACTTTTTTTAGAAATATAATTTTTTTTGAGATAGGAATTAGGATTAGTGTCATGGGGATTAGGATGAGTGGCCAAAAGGCTTTATCCTAGGGTGCCTTATGATTCCTTTGAAGCAAGCACCATCCAAATGAAAGAAGGAACCAAATCATAAATGAAGATATGAAGAAAGAAGACCCCCATAGCATTTAATACAATTATAAATATTTTTTTTCATATTCTAGGTTGTATAAGGGTAGAGCTTAACTACCCATCTTTTCTCTCTTCGGGTTGTACGAAGGTGCCCGACCGCACCGACCTTTTATTCTTTTATGATAGTTTATATAATTGTTTGATGTTATGTTTACATTATGTATTAGGATGACATGCTTTTCATAGTTTCTTAAATGATTGATGCTTTAATGCGTATCTTGGATACGATTAGGCTCTTAGGATAAAAATAGCTTTTCTAACTAATCACTCATATCTAAATTTTAAAGCTGCTCATAACCTCATCATAAAGCCTAACACATAAATAATATAATTCAAAGATTTAGCAACCCCTTTGTTGTATGGTTGTATGTTTCACATCATGCATGCATATTTTTCTCTCTTGAACATGAAGGATCTCCATCCTTGCATGATAAGGGAATGGTTAACTGTGAGGGCATCCCTTGAGGTGGAGAATGCATTCTTCTAGTTGATTTGACATATAACCTATTTCATCATGCATAAGCATAAGAAATCCTAAAACTCTCAAAATGATGTTTCTAAAATGAAATAAAATTCAAAAATATTTTGCATCTATAGATTAAGTTATATGCTCATACCAGTCATGCTCCAGCCTCTTAGGGAGTGTGTTTAGGACTTTAGTTTCTTTCTAATTAAATAACTACCCTAGCTATCTTACAATTCATAAGATTGGAATACATGGTCTTAAAATCATAGGAGGAGTTAGCAGGAGGCCACTCTAGGCGGTTATAAGTCCATAAGTCTGGCAATTTATTCTCGCTTGTGGGGATAAACCCTTATGTCCATCTGTCGCTTAGATTTAGGTCATGTTTTAGCTCGTACTAAAGCTCCCTAGATTTAGGATCTGAGGTAGCTATTTCCATTGGGCTATGAGCATAAATCCTCACCTCTTAGGCATTCCCACAACCTTATTTTGGTGGATTATAAGCCCTAGTAATCTAATTAAATTTCAACTTAAAATATATAAATATCCTCAACTTCAAAATTATAAAGCCCAACCATAAGATAGGTTGGAATGTTTATTAGGCTTCCTGTATCATAAACATTTCCTACTTATTTTATTGGGTTTCCAAAAATAAGTCTTCTCCTTGAGCTTTCCCAATTAATTTTCCAAAAATAACCAATCTTTTGATAGTCTAACCTTTAAATCTTTGGATATGATAATTGTCTACATTAATCGAGAGTATTCTTAGGAAATTTCATTTCCTAAGATGTAATTAACTATAGAGGCTTGCCTCCATAGAACAAGAACATAGTTTAATATAAACCCTACTTTATTCATCCATGCAAAGTAGGGGAGAAATCTCTAGTACATTCGAAGACCCATCAAGCCTAAGGAGTCCTTATTACGTGATTAGGTAGTGGTGTGCATGTTTTGATTAAAATCAAAAATTCGAACCGATCCAAACCGAATTTTTGAATTCGGATCAGTTTTATAAATTTTTTTTGGATTTTGGTTTTAGATTTGGTAAAATTCAGTTTTTAGTTTTTGGTTTGATTTTGTATTATCTTAATCCGATTAAACCGATTAAACCAAAAATAGCAAAAAGTAATTGATTTTTTTCATTTTGTTTAGAAAATTCCTCTCAAAATAGTATTTTCAATGATAAATTTGTATATTATTAGTTTCATTTATTAAAGAGTTATTTAATTTTGTATGAAATGATTTGATATAATGATGTAGTTCTTTGATAAATAATTATTATAGTAATTATATTTTCAATTTTTAGTTTTTTCTAAACTGTAACGACAATCAGAAAAAAATTTTCAGTTTGGATCGGTTCGGTTTGTGTTATTGATTAAATGGATCAATTTTTTTAGATTTTGGATTTAAAATTGAATGATTTAACAAATTTCAAAATCGATCCATCCAAATCGCTCAATTGCACACCCTTATGATTAGGTCTAATTTAGTGTGATGTCTCTATCTTTCGAGATAGTATGTCATACCTCAATCTTGTACCCAATCACCTCAAAAATTATCCCCCTTATGATCTCCATGGTGTCCCCACCTACATCAAAAATAAAGACCACAAGACCCTCTCACCTTGTTCATTGAATCCTCTTAACATCATCCTTTCTTTTTAGAGTTTGGACATGTTGATCCTTTGTAGGCAAAGATCTTAGACTCATAATGTTGACTGATACACTTGGGTCAACCAAAACTCTGGATAACCTATATTTGCAAACATCCACTCTAATGTAAAGGGGCGGTTGTGCTCGGTCATCCCTAGGAGTAAGTCAACATCGCTGAATGTAACTCATAAGATGTCCTTCGGGTGACATGCCTCTTCTTTAGTAGCGATCAGCTGAGCTAAGAATATATCTAGATAAAGTAAGGCCTTGATTAGAGATTCCCTCATCTCTTTGGATAAGACAAGGGTATCATATATGCTTAACTTAGCTGGAAACTTTCAAAGGTGAGCTAGGACATCGTAATCAACTCTGCATTGATCCCCATAAGCATATCCATGGGTGGAGCATCCTATGGAGGGGCTATCTGCTCACTTGAACTAATCACTTGCTTACCATTATCTTGAGGTGCTACCCTAGGAGGTAGAACTTTTCCACTGTGTAGGTTGACTGCAATGACTTCTTAGAATGATGAGCTTGTGGAAAGTTCTACCATCTCATCGGGAAAACCTACAGCTTCTCTTATGAGATCCTCATAGTGAGTTAACTCCAAGTCAATCTCAAGAGGTGAATCTAATTGATTTAGAGAAGGATAGCCTGACTCTGAATCAGAAAGGAAAGGATGAAAACTACTAAAGCTATTTTTTTTATTTAGACTCGAAGAGCTTTCAATAGGAATAAAATCAAGAGCATTAGAAGTAGACAATATATAAGTAGAATTAGCTTTCTTCATTAATTTCTTTTTGGGTGGAGGTACATGATATAAATCAAGTAAGTAGAGTGAGGGAATTAATTCCCTTATTTGCAGATACAATGCTATTGCCGGTAGAAGAGGAGCTAGTAGAAGAGGTGATAGCTGCAATGGTGGAGGGAGTACTAGACTCGGACAGTGGGTATGCTACTGGACTATCCCTAGCAAGTATGGTGAGTTGTTGCTACTGGTGGGCTATCACCATCCCTGAATTGTCCTTCGTAAGCAAACCTTCTTTGGTGTTGGAGGTTTGAGCTACTTTAGGTACCTGCAAGGAAATCTTCTTGATCTTAAAAATGATGTTCTTAGAGGTTTGGGATAGGGAGATATCCTAACCTTCTTTGGTCTTAATAGGATCGCAAGTATCTTCAATAATTACTCTAACATAACTAGATGATTGTTCTAATAAGTATTCCTTAGAGATAACTATGGCTCTCAACTTGTAGCTGTGCTTAAGCAAGTCCTTAAAAGTGATACAATCCTCTAAGACATGGTCTAACATGCAGTGGTAGGAAAAATAGCTAGGATCATCATTCTTACCCACTTCCTCCGGCCTCTTAGGCTCTGGTAACTGAATGTCAGGTTTCATTAAAATATTATTAAAGATTTTCATAACTACCTCCCTCTTGAATTAATATGGCTTAATCAATATATCGATAAGAGTAGTTGCAAAGTAGTTACCTCGTGATGGATATGAATATCGCTGCTGGGTAGGCTACTGAGGTGGTGGTCATTGTGGTGGCCGGTAAGATGGCCAAGGTGGTGGAAGAGGAGGTGGAAAAGGAGGCTACTGAGCTCCTAGTTTCTCAAATTGATCTCTGGATAACTGCTTCCCTCTGTTCACTGGCACAACAATCCCTAGCTTCTTCTCAAACACCTTTTACGGCTTGGGCCTGGATGATTGGTTGGGAAAGGGCAACTATATGTAGGCTACCCGCCTTGTTGATCAATTTCTTGAATGTTTTGATGGTAAAGCCCTTAAGCATGAAGGCGACGGGGCCATGAATATTTGTGAGAAGAATCTCAATGTCATGCTCTTTGGATGACTATGGTTCACATTTCATGAACAGGTTGTGTCACCTGAGAATGTAATCAATAAGGGACTCATTGAGTTTCTATTTCTCTACAATGAGGTCACCTACAATGACCCTCTGCTGAGCTCCATCAAACCTATTGATGAAGAGGTGCTCCAACTCAGAAAAGTCTTCATCGAACTGTTGGACAATTCATCATACCAATCAAATGCAACACCTGACAGACTGCTAACTAAAAGGCGGAAGAGGAGTACGTTGCTGCCACCGGTGTTGCAACATCCGGCTCTAATGTGTGCAATCTATTATCGTGGGTTCCCACTACATCAAAGATCTTGAAGGATGGCAGAAAAAAAACCCTAAATAAAATAAAAATAAACAAAATAAACCTAAAAAAATAAACCTAAAAAAAATAAAAAATAAAACCTAAACCTTACAAAAAACCTAAACCTAAAATAAACAAAATAAAATAAACATAAACCTAAACTAAAATAAACTAAACTAAACTAAATAAAACCTAAACCTAAAATAAACTAAACCTAAACTTAAACTAAAAAAAAAACCTAAAAGTAAACCTAAAATAAAAACCTAAAACTTAAACCTAAATAAATAAAACAAAAACCTTAACATAAACGTAAAAATAAAAATTAAAACCTAAACTTAAAAAATAAAATTAAAATAAAACTAAACAAAAAACTAAACATAAACCTAAACCTAAACCTAAAGAATAAACTAAAATCAAAAAACCTAAACAAAAATAAATAAAACTAAAATAAAAAACCTAAACTAAAATGAATAAAACTAAAATAAATAAGCTAAACTAAATAAAAAAATAATAAATCAATCTAAAAGAAATAAAAAATAAAATAAACTAAATAAACTAAATAAACATAAATAACACTTAAAATTAAAATAAACTAAAATAAATAAAAAATAAATTAAAAAAATCTAAACGTGTTGGTTTACTTAATTTTTTAAAAAATAAACCCTAAACTCCAAACCATAAATCCTAAACCCTAAACCCTAAACCCTAAACCATCAAACTAACCCTAAACTATAAATCCTAAAATTTCAACCCTAAACCTAAACCTAAACTAAACCAAAACCCTAAAACCTAAAACCCACTAAAAAACCTTAAACCTAAATTAAACCCTAAACTAACTATAAACTTAAACCCTAAACGGGCTCCTAAACCCTAAAACCATAAACACAAAACCCAAAACTAACCCTAAACCCTAAACCCTAAACCCTAAAAACCTTAAACCCTACATCATAAACCCAAAATCCTAAATCCTAAACTAACCCGCTAAACCCTAAACCCTAAAAACTCTAAACCCTAAAAACTCTAAACCTTAAACCCTAAACCCTAAAACCTAAACCCTAACGCTAAACCCTAAGCCCTAAAACCATAAACCCTAAAACACTAAACCCTAAACCATAAAAACCTAAAATAAAACCCTATATAAAACCTAAAAAAATAAAATAAATAAAACCTAAACTTAAAATAAAATAAATAAAATAAACTAAGCTAAAACTAAACCTAAACTAAAATAAAATAAAAGTAAAATTAAAATAAACTAAAAGAAAAATAAAATGTAAACTAAACCAAAAAGTATAAACATAAGAATAAGAAACCTAAATAAAATAAAAACTAAACATAAAATAAAAATATAATAAAATTAAAACTGAATAAAAACCAAAACCTAAAAATTAAACCGAAAAATAAAACCTAAAAATAAATAAAAAATAATAAGAAAACCCTAAAATAAAAATAAAGACTAAACCTAAAATAAAAAAATAAAATAAACATAATAAAATAAACATAAACCTAAACTAAAATAAACTAAACTAAAATAAAACCTAAACTAAACCTAAAATAAACTAAACCTAAACCCTAAATAAATAAATTTAAATAAACTAAAAAAGCTCAACATAAACTAAAAATAAAGCTAAAATAAAAATATAATAAAACTTAAAACCTAAACCTAAAATATAAAATAAAACCTAAACCTAAACCTAAATAAAAAATAAACTAAACCCAAAAAAATAAAATAAAAATAAAACTACAATAAAAATACACACAAACCAAAACCTACACAAAAAAAATAAACTAAAATAAAAAAACTTAAATAAAATAAAACATAAAATAAATAAACTAAATGAAAATAAAATAAAATTAAAATAAAAAATTAAATAAACTAAAATAAAAAAAATAAACTAAATAAACATAAACCTACCAATAAAATAAAAAACCTAAACTAAAATAAATAAACTAAACTAAATAAAAAAGAATAATAAACCTAAACAAAATTAAATAAACCTAAACCTATTAGTTTACTTAATTAAAATATAAACCCTAAATCATAAACCTCAAACAATAAACCCTAAACCTAATCGTAAACCTTAATCCTTAAACCTACAACACTAAACCTACAAACCTAAATCCTAAACCCTACTAAACCAAACTAAAAAAACCTAAACCTAAATCATACTTAAACTAAAACTGACCCTAAACCTAAACCTAAACCAAATAAACCTAAACCTCACACTTAACCCTAACCTATAACCCTAAACCTAAACTTAAAACCCTAAACTAAAACCCAAAACTCAAAACCCAAAACTAAACACCTAAACTAATCTAAACTAAACCCTAAACCTAAAATAAACTAAATAAAACCTATCTTTTTAATTTAAAATAAATTTAAACTAAAACTAACCTTAAACCTAAACCTAAAGCCCTAAACCTAAACTCCTAAAACCCTAAACTATAAACCAAACCTAAAAAATAAACAAAAATGGAAAAATGAAAAATAATCTTGATTTAAACCTAAACTAAACTAACTAAAATACAACCCTAAACCCTAATCCTAAACTAAACTGAAATAAACCACAAACCCTAAATTTAAACTCCTAAACCCTAAAACCTAAACCCTAAAGAAACATTAAACTAAACTAAACCCCAAGCTAAACCCTAAACCTAAAACCCTAAACCCTAAACCCTAAACCCTAACCCTAAACCTAAACCAAACCCTAAACCCTAAAACCTAAAAAATAAACTAAACTAAAAACCTAAAATAAAATAAAAAAACCTCAACCCAAATAAAATAAAAAAATAAAATAAAATAAAAACCTAAACTAAAACTTAAACCTAAACCTAAAAAAAAAACTAACTAAAATAAAATAAAGAAAAACCTAAACTAAATTATAAAATTAAATAAACCTATGATTAAAAATCCTTAATAAAATAAATACTAAATGTAAAATAAAAGAAAATTAAACCAAAAATAAAAAAAACCAAATAATAACCTAATCCTAAAAAATAAGCATAAAGTAAAGCCTAAAAATAAATAAAAAATAAAACCAAAACCCTAAACAAATAAAATACTAAACCTAAAATAATAATAAAATAAACAAAATAAAAAAACCTAAACCTAAACTAAAATAAATAAAACCTAAACCTAAACCTAAACCTAAACTAAATAAAATAAAACTAAAAACCTAAATCTAAACTAAAATAAATAAACCTAAAATAAAAACCTAAAACCTAAACCTAAAAAAAATAAATAAAAATGTAAACGTAAGCCTACAAATAAAAAATAAAACCTAAACCTAACAGATAAAATAAAAATAAAACTCAACTAAAAAATAAACCTAACTCAAAACCTAAAAAATAAACTAAAATAAAAAATCTAAACTAAAATAAATAGACTTAAAATAAATAAACTAAATTGAATAAAATAAAAATAAATATAATAAAATAAATTATAAAAAATAAAAAATAAATTAAATAAACTAAATAAACATAAACATAAAGGTTTACTTCATTTTTTTTAAAAAACCCAAAACCCAAAACCCAAAATCATAAATCCTAAACCTTTATCCCTAAGACTATCTCTAAAACTAACCCTAAACCCTAAACCCTAAACCTACAACCCTAAACCCTAAACCCTAAAAAGCCCTAAACCCTAAACCCTAAACCCTAACCTTAACCCTAAAGCCTAATCCCTAAACCATAAACCCTAAATGCTAAACAAACCCTAAACCTTATACCCTAAACTATAAAACCAAACCTAATGCTAAACCTTAACTGAACCCTAAATCCTAAACTAACCTAAATCTGGGCCTAAACAAAACTCTAAACCCCAAACCCTAAAGTTTATACCTAAACACTAAAACTTAAACCCTAAACCTAAACCCTAACCATAAACCAAAACCCTAACTAAATAAAAAATTAAACTGTTGGTTTAATTAATTTAAATAAAATAACAAAACTAAATCATAAACATAAACCTAAACCTAAACTAACTACATCCTAACATCAAAACCTTAAACCATAAATTAAAACTTGGACCATCTTAAACCTAAACTAAACTTACATCCATAAACCTTAAACCAACCCAAAACCTAAACCTAAAACCCTAAACCTAAACCTAAACTAAAACCCTAAACCTAAAAGCTAAACTCAAACCCTAAACCCTAATCCTTAAACCCTAAACCCTAAACCCTAAACTCTGAAACCTATAAACCTAAACCATAAAACCTAAACCACAAACCCTAATCCTTAAAAGCCTAAACCCTAAAAACCTAAAAACCTTAACCTAAAATAAACAAAACTTAAAAATAAAATAAATAAAAAAATGTAAACTTAAATAAAATAAAATAAAAAGGAAAAATAAACTAAAATAAAATAAATTAAAACCTAAACAAAATTAAAAAATAAAATGAACCTAATGATAAAAAATGATAATAAAATAAAAATAAACATAAAATAAAATTAAAATAAACCTAAAACTAAATAAAATAAAAACTAAATAAAAATCTATACCTAAAAAATTAACCTAAAAATAAAACCTACAAAAAAATAAAAAAATAAAGCATAAACCTAAAATAATAATGAAAAAAACAAAATAAAATAAACCTAAACCTAAATTAAAATAAGTAAAACCTAAACCTAAACCTAAACTAAATAAAATAAAATAAACTAAAAATAAACCTAAACTTAAACTAAAAAATAAATCTTAAAAATAAACTTATAGTAAAAACTAAAACCTAAACCTAAAAAACTAAAATAAAAACATAAATCAAATCATAAAAATAAAAAATAAAACCTAAACCTAAAAATTAAAATAAAAATAAAACTCAACTAAAAAATAAACCTAAACCTACACTTAAACCTAAACCAATAAAATAAACTAACATAAAAAACCTAAACTAAAATAAATAAACTAAACTAAATAAAAATAAAAAATAAACATAAATAAAAATACAAAATAAAATAGACTAAAATAAATAAAAAATAAACTAAATAAACCAAAACCTATCGATTTACTTATTATAATTTTTTGAAAAAAAAACCTTAAACCTTAAATCCTAAACCATAAAGCCTTACCCTAATCCCTAAAAAACCCTAAACCCTAAACCTTAATCCTAAACCCTAAACCCTAAAAACATAAACCTTAAAACCGTAAACCCTAAACCATAAACCCTACACCCTAAACTTTAAACCTTAAACCCTAAACCCTAACCCTAAACCCCAAACCCTAAACCTACACATAAAGTAACTAAATAAATTAAAAATATATCTAAACCCTAAAACCTAATAAACCTAAACCTAAACCTAAACCCTAAGAATGGGCAGAACTGTGATGGCAAGAACATTACTGTCAAACTGGTTGAGTCTATATCTGTGATGGAGGCACAGGAGAAAGCGACAATTATCGCAGTGGTGGTGGGGGAACTAGAGGTGCAGGTGGATATGGAGGTGGTGGCCGGAGAAATGGTGGCTATGGAGGTGGGAAGAGTTCCATGGTGGTGGCGGAGAGAGATATGATGGTGGATCCACTACTCGAGAGGTTGAGGTGCTTTTGATGGGAATTGGAGAAACTGAAGAATGGATGATCCAATCTACTGCTTATGGAACTATGTCTTTACAATAAAGATAGTTCTAGTTATCTAGGGTCTTTGATTTGCTCTATGCATGCTCATTTTTTATCAATGTCATCGCATGTGTCTTAGAACACTTGGTGTGTTACTTTGTTGATGAAATAAAAAAAAAAAGAAATGTTGAATCTGAATTTATTCTCTGTTAAAAAAAAAAAAACCCTAAACCCTAAACTAAAACCTGAACCCTAGACTTAAAACCTAAACCCTAAACCCTAGACCCTAAAACCCTAAACCCTAAACCCTAAACTAAAAAACCTAAACCCTAAACCCTAAACCCTAAACCGTAGACCCTAAACCCTACACCCAAAACCTTAAACCCTCAACTACCAATAAACCCTAAACCCTAAAAAGCTAAAAAGCTAAAACTAAACTAAATAAAACCTAAAAATAAAATAAATAAAGCAACCTAATCCAAAATAATATAATAAAATAAAACAAATTAAAAACTTAAACTAAAACCAAAACCTAAACCTAAACCAAAACTTATACCTAATAAGAAACTAAAATAATAAACTAAAAACTAACTAAAATAAAATAAATAAAAACCTAAAATAAACTAAAAATTAAAAAACCTAAAAAAGCCTAAACCTAAAATAAAAATAAAATAAATTGAAAACAAAATAAAATAAAAACTAAATAAAAACCTAAATATAAAACATAAACCTAAAAATAACTCCTAAAAATAAATAAAAAATAAAACCTAAACCATAAACCTAAAATATACTACACAAAAAACTAAACCTAAACACTAAATAAACTAAAATAAACTAAAAATAAACCTAAACTTAAACTAATAAAATAATACCTAAAATAAAAACCTCAACCCTAAACTAAAAAAATAAAATAAAAATTGAAACCTAAACCGAAAAAAAAATAAAACCTAAACCTAATAAATAAAATTAAAATAAAACTAAACAAAAAATAAGCATAAAGCTAAACCTAAACCTAAAAAATAAACTAAAATAAAAAACCTAAACTAAAATAAATGAACTTAAAATAAATAAAATAAACTAAAAAAAAATAAACCTAAATAAATAAAATAAAATAAGTTAAAAATAAACTAGATAAACATAAACCTATTGATTTACTTAACTTAAAGAAATTAAAAAATTAAAAAAATTAAAAAATCCTAACCCTAAACTGTAAACCCTAAAACTAACCCTAAACCCTAAAGCCTGATCCCTAAACCTACAACCCTAAACCCCAAACCCTAAACCATAAACCTTAAAACCCTAAACCCTAAACTCTAAACCCTAAACCCTAAACCCTAAACCCTAAAACCTATAACCCAAAACCATAAACCCTAAACCCCAAACCCTAAACCCATAACCCTAAAACCTAAAACCTAAAACCTAAACCTAAACTAAATAAAACTAAAAAATAAAATTAAAAAAAACCTAAACCAATAGAAAATAAAATAAAACAAATTAAAATAAAAACCTAAACTGAAACCTAAACCTACCAAAACGTAAACCTAAACCTAAACATAAAAATAAAGTAAAATAAAAAATAAAAACTAAACTAAAATAAAGAAAATGAAAACCTAAACTAAACTAAAAAATATAATAAACCTAAGTTTAAAAAACCTAAATAAAATTAAAACTAAGCATAAAATAAAAATAAAAAAATCCTAAAATAAAATAAAAACTAAATAAAAACCTAAACCTAAAAAATAAACCTAAAAATGAAAAAAAAAAACCTAAACCTTAAACTAAAAAAAACCTAAACTAAAATAAACTAAACTAAAATAAACAAAACATAAACCTAAACATAAAGTAAAATAAATAAATTCTAAAAAAACATAAAATAAAAACCTAAAACCAAAACCTAGAAAAATAAAATGAAAACCAAAACCTAAACCTAAAAATAAAAAATAAAACCTAAACATAAAAAATAAAACAAAAATAAACCTAAACTAAAAAAATAGACATAAACCTAAAACTTAACCTAAAAAATAAATTAAAATAAAAAAGCTAAACTAAAATAAATAAAGTTAAAATAAATAAACTAAACTAAATAAAAATAAAAAACTAACCTAAATAAATATAAAAAATAAAATAAACTTAAATAAAAAAAATAAACTGTTTAAACTAAATAAACCTAAACCTCTTGGTTTACTTAATTTAAAAAAAAACTCTAAACACTAAACCCTAGACCCTAAACCCTACACCCTAAATCGTAAATCCTAAAACCTAAACCCTAAAACTAACCCTAAACCCTAAACCATAAACCCTAAAAACCCCAAACCCTAATGCCTAAACACTAAACCCTAAACCCTAAACCTAAACACCCTAATCCTAAACCCCAAAAAACTAAAACCCTAAACCCTAAACCCTAAACCTAACCCTAAAGCCTAAAGCCTAAAACCCTAACCTAAACTTAAACTAAATAAAACCTAAAGATAAATAAAAAATAACTAAACCTAAATATAATGAAAAATAAAATAAAATAAAACCTAAACCAAAAAATATAATAAAATAAAAAATAAAAATAAATTCAAATAAAATAAATAAAAACCTAAATTAAACTAAAAAATAAAGTAAACCTAAGAATAAAAAACCTAAATAAAATAAAAACTAAACGTAAAATAAAAATAAAATAAACCAAAAAAATAAATTAAAAACTAAATAAAAACCTAAACCTAAAAGGTAAACCTAAAAATAAATAAAAAATAAAACCTAAACCCTAAATTTAAAAAAGCATAAACCTAAAATAAAAAGTAAAATAAACAAAATAAAATAAACTTAACTAAAATAAATAAAACCAAAACTAAAATTAAAAAAGATAAAATAAATAAAATAAAATAATTTTAAACATAAACTAAAATAAGCTAAACTAAAATAAATAAAACCTAAACCCTAAACCCCAAACCATAAACCCTAAACCCTAAACCCTAAACTAACCCTAAATCGTAAACCCTAAAAAGCTAAAAACTTAATCCTAAACTAAATAAAACCTCAAAACTAAATAAATAAAATAACCTAAACTAAAATAAAATAAAAAATAAAATAAAATAAAAACATATACTAATACATAAACCTAAACATAAACCAAACCAAAAAATAAAATAAATAATAAAATTAAACTAATTCAAAATAAATAAAAACCTAAACTAAACTAAAAAATAAAAAACCTAAATAAAATAAAAACTAAAATAGAAATAAAAATAAAATAAACCTAAAATAAAATAAAATACAAAACTAACTAAAAACCTAAAGCTAAAAAATAAACCTAAGAATAAAGAAAAAATATAATTTAAACCCCTAAACTAAAAAAAAAAAATTAAACTAAAATAAAAATAAAATAAACAAAATAAATTAAAGCTAAACCTAAAATAAAATAAACAAAACTAAAATAAATAAAACCTAAACCTAAACATAAAATAAACTAAACCTAAACCTAAACCAAATCTAAATATAAATAAAATAGACTAAAAATAAACCTAAACCAAAACTATAAGATAAAACCTAAAAATAAACCTAAAATAAAAACCCTAAACATAAACCTAAAAAAATAAAATAAAAACCTAAACCTAAACCTAAAAATAAAAAACAAAACTTAAACCTGAAAACTAAGCTTAAACCTAAAAGATAAACTAAATAAAAAACCTAAACTTGAATAAATAAACCTAAAATAAATAAAGTAACCTAAATAAAAATAAAACATAAACCTAAATATAAATAAAAAATAAAATAAACTCAAATAAATAAATAAAATAAACTAAATAAATTAAATAAACCTAAACCTACCGATTTACTTAATTTAAGAAAAAAACCATAAACCCTAAATCCTAAACTGCAAACCTCAAACCCTAAGCCATATACCTACATCCCTAAACATACAACACTAAACCCTATACCCTAAACCCTAAAACCCTAAACTCTAAACCATAAACCCTAAACCCTAAACCCTAAAACCCGAAATCTTATAACCTAACCCTAAACCCTAAAACCCTAAATCATAAACCCTAAACCCTAAACCCTAAAACCTATAAACCTAAACTCTAAACCCTAAACTAGCCCTAAAAACTAAACCTTAAACTAACCCTAAACCCTAAGAATGGGAAGAACCTTGACGGAATAACATCATCAACCAGCTCAGCCTAGATCTAAGGTAGAGGCAAAGCAATGGTTATCTCGGTGGTGGTTTCTGGAGGTGTGGTGGAATGAACAATGGTGGTTATGGAGGTGAGGAGCAAGGTTAGAGTCGTGGTGGTGGCGAGGGGAGATGGGATATTGGATCCCTATTCGAGAGGGATGGTTCTAATGGGTATAAGAGAAACTACAGAATGGCCAATCCGATCTGCTGCTTATGGAATTGTGTTTTTAATGTAGAGACGGTTTGACTTATTTAGGGATTTTGCTCTGTGGCTGCTCATTTTTTATCTATGTTATCGCTCGTGTCTTAGAAAACTTGGGGTGCTTCTTGTTGATGAAATCAAAAAGAAGAAATATTGAAATTGAATTTGTTTTCTACTAAAAACAACCTTAAACCCTAAACTAAATCTTAAACTCTAACCCTAAAACCTAAACCCTATACCCTAAACCCTAAACCCTAAACCTCAAACCTTAAACCCTAAAACCTAAACCCTAAACTAACCCTAAACTTTAAACCCTAAACCCTAAACCTAAAAAGCTAAAAAGCTAAACCTAAACTAAATAAAACCTAAAAATAAAATAAATAAATAAACCTAAACAAAAATAAAATAAAAACATAAACTAGAACCTAATCCAAAACCTAAACCTAAACCAAAAAAGAAAATAAAATAAAAAATAAAAAACATAAACTAAAACCTAAACCTAAACCTAAACAAAAAAAAAAAAAAAAATAAAAACTAAACTAAAATTAAATAAATAAAAACCTAAACTAAACTATAAAATAAAAAACCTAAATAAAATAAACTCTAAACCTAAAATAAAAATAAAGTAAACTAAAAAAAACCTAATAAAAACTTAAACCTAAAAATAAAACCTAAACCCTAAACTAAAAAAAAATAAACCAAAATTAAAAATAAAATAAAGAAAGTAAATTAAACCTAAATTGAAACTAAAATAAATAAAACCTAAACCTAAACTTAAATAAACTAAACCTAAACCTAAACCTAAACATAAACATAAACCCTAAAACTAACTCTAAACCCTAAACCCTAAACCTACAACCCTAAACCCTAAACACTAAACCCTAAAACTCTAGACCCTAAACCATAAACCCCAAACCCTAAAATCCTAAACCATAAACCCTAAACCCTAAAACCTACAACTCTAAACTTTAAACTCCAAACCCTAAACTCTAAAGTAACCATAAACCCTAAACTAATGCTAAACCCTAAACTAACCCTAAACCATAAGAATGGGTAGAACCTTAATAACAGGAACATCATTGTCAACTAGACTTAGTCTAGATCTGGTTGTGGAGGGGAAGGTGGAGGCTGTGGTTATCGTAGTGGTGGTAGGTAGATGGAGGTGTATATGGAGGTGAGTAGGTGGTTATTGAGGTGGGAGAAGAGACGGAGGTTTGAGCCATGGTGGTGGTAGAGGGAGAAATCTAGGATATGATGGAAGGTCCCGCTACTCGAGAGGCGGGGGTGGTTCTGATGGGAACTTGAGAAACTAAAGACTGGCCAATCCAATCTATTGCTTATGGAAATGTATTTATAGTGGTGATGATTCTATTTATCTAGGGTTTTTAATTTTCTCCATGGGTGCTCATTTTTTATCTATGTCATTGCTTGTGTCTTAGAAAACTTGGTGTCCTACTTGGTTGATGAAATTGAAAAGAATAAATGTTGAATCTTAATTTGTTTTATTTTAAAAAAACTTAAACCCTAAACCCTAAACTATAAAATTAAACCCTAAACCTAAAATTGAAACCCTAAACCCTAAACCCTAAATCCTAAACCCTCAAAACCCTAAACCCTAAACACTAAAGCATAAACCCTAAAACCTAAAACCTACAACCCTAAACCCTAAGCGTTGAATACAAATGTCATTAGGGGTAGATATAAAGAATGACCTAATCCTAACATAGTTATGGTAGTTAAAGAAAATGTCTCTAAGATACTTTCCCTTCACTATTAGAGATTTGGATACCCTAAATTATATTATAATACCATATATTATAGCATAATGTAGCATCATATATTTGAGCTTGTAGTGATGTGTTTTTGGATGTTATAAGATGTTTTGAAATGTTTTAGTATATTATGGTATCGTGCCCTATAGTCTATATTAATATAAATCATAAAAATATTGACTTAATAAATCACATGATGAAATTTATTAAATTTTAAGTGGGAATTAGGTTGTAGTACCAAAGGTGTGATACGCCACTTATAGTTTAAAAAGTAAGATTTTATGTTCAAAATAAATATTATTTGTTGTAGCATAGTACAACATCATATATCATAATATATTATGCATTTTAAATTCTTTTAGTATTTTACAATCATGCAATCGAGCCTACACTAGCATTATTTATAGAAATGTTGATTTAGACTATAAAATGGTGGAATTTGGAAAACTTTATAATAGGTAGAGCATGGCATCATAATATATTACCTCAAATTAAAATATGAAGTGATATTACTCAAATATATAGTTATTTTATTGTTTAGACTAATTTTATTATTTTTTATCTTAAGCAATCCCTTGTGATGTGATATTCAATTCAATATAATATAATATGTTATAGTGTATTATAATATAGGATGCCATAACTTAGTGTAGCATCATGCATTATAACATACTATTGTGTATTACTACTTATTGTTTAGCATATTTTAGTTTGTTATAGTATGATGTAGTAGAGTTTGTACAGGTATAATTCATAAAATATTGATTTATATGCAAAGATAATGGGATTTGACCAAATTTAAGGTATGCTTTAGGGAACATCATTAGTGTATGCTATGGTGTGTCATTTAATCTAAAGAATGGATTTTTGTTTCCAAAATAAATGTTCATTTTTAAACCAAATTTTATAAATTTTTTGCTTAAAGTGATTCATTTTAATGTGTTATGTAAGATAATATATTACATGAAAGTATATTAAAATATAATGTACATAATAATATAACTTCACATATATATGAATTTGGGGGTGTGTTATTAAATGTTATTGTACATTTTAGTATGTTTTACTTTTCTTATAATACATTGGGTCAAAACTCACAAAAATAGTAATTTGAAGGTTGAGATGGAAGAATTTGGCCAAATACAAGGCAGACACCAAGAAGCAACACCAAAATTATTCTATTTTGTACCATTTTTAATAGAAAAATAATTTTACATCCATAATGAACATTATTCATATTTTGAAAAAAATTTGTTATTTGTTCCTTTTAAGTGATTATAATGAGGTGTAATGTTAGACAATATTGTATATTATAGCAAATTATAATATAACATCATATATTATTATATAATATATTGTGTTAATTCACACTATAATATGTTTTGCATAAAATTGCATAGCTTGCACCATCACAAATAATAAAATGTTGATTACAATGTTAAGAAAATATAATTTGAATGAATACATTATTTGGCTTTTGGTTGAAGTATTAATGGTGTGCATAAAAAAAGAAAAATGATTTGATGAGAATTACATGTCAAGGACATTGAGGGAGATCCGCTAGGGGATCACACATGCATTGGACATGACATGTGAGGGGTCTATGTCAAGGGCATTGAAGAAAAAATTGGAGATAAGGTTTGAATTTGATGATTATATGATTTGTGGAAAGAAAATCGGGGTTCAGAATTTATAAACCACCAGGAATTAAGATCGAATTGACTTTAATTTATTTTGTTTTAATTGATGTGGAGGCATATCTGCTAGAGATATGGGCTTGGATCTACTGGGGATCTGGTATATGAACCTTCCACTAGGGAAGCAGGTCTAGGCCTTCCACTAGCGATGAGGATTTGAATTTGATTTCATAGTTTTTTTTGTGGATGTATCCAATAGGGATAAGAGTTTGGTTGGATTTCTTTTATTTAGACTCTACTTTGGGAGTTGGTTTAATTTAGCTCTACTAGGGAGGTTGGTTTTGAATTTAATTTATTTGCTTAACTTATTTATATATGATTTGGGGCTCCACTAGGGACAAGGGTATGATTAAACTCTATTGGAAAAATTAGATTGGGTTTAATTCCATCTGAGTTCATGTATATACATAGTCGATGTATGATGGACCCACTAAGAAGGGGCTATATCAGCTTTGACCTACCTTAGGTTTACAAATCCAAAGTGATAGTCTAATGGCTACAGGTTAGAGATAGCCAACCTAAGGAGTTGCCTTTCATTGTGTAATGAATGTGCAAGGAAGAAGTAGTATACTTACATTTCTAAAGCGAGGAACAATCGCTGAGGTGACCTATTAGATGCACAATAAATCAAACCTAACCCAAGGCGATTATAGAGTGAATGCCACTGGGGACTTATGCTAACTCAAAAGTAGTCAAGATTAAATTTATCTTAATTTCATATGATTTTATGTGGTTTTTTTGGTTTAGTTTGATTTCAAATTGAGGGAATATCTTCTGAAGATATAAGCTTGGTCAAATTTGATAGATTTAATTTTTTGGCCATGTGGTGTGTGATGGACCCTTGAGAAGGGGCTATATCGGACTTGACCTTTTATAGATCCAAAGGGATTTCTGGCCTACGGTGAGCCTAGTCAGCAAGGTTGCCTTTCGGTGTGCAATGACTATGCTTGGGAAGAGAAGGCTGGTATACTTAACATCTAAAGTAGGGAACATGGGGTGACCTATTAAGCAATAAATCGAACCTCTCTTAAGGGCTATTGAGTGAATGTCCGGATTTATATCAACTCAAGTAGTCATGTGATTCGATAGTTTTTGCTGCCATAAAGATAGGATACACAGTTTGCAAAAGGTACCAATATGGGTGTCCTCCTAATCCACAAGTGAATATATATTTTATTTATATACTTGTGTGGACTCTGTTGGTGTGCGAGGGACCACACTGAGAAGGGACTATGTCGGCCTTGACCTATCTCAGATTTACTGGACTAAGGGAGAATCTACACATCCACAAGATAGATTCTCCAAAACTGGTACTTATGAAGAGGCTCAATCCGATAGTAACTTAGGTAATGTCAAAATGAATTCACAAGGATGTGATCCAAATATAAGCCCATGGGGAGGTGCCTAGGGCATTATCTTGAGCCACAGAGAGAAAGCTATAGGTGTATATGTGCCAAAAGAGAAAGCATAGTAGACTTACATCTGCCATGAGTGGTGTATCCTAAGGTGCGAGAACCAACATAAGGTGTATATGTCAGCATAGTGAGAACCAACCAACCTAAGTGCCCATCTGTATACAATGACCAATTTAGAAAGAAATCATGTTGGCTTACAACTTTCCAAGCTGAATTGATCATTAGGATAGTCTATCATTGTTGGGACAAATGCTATCTGACCTAGAGCGACTACTAAAGGGGGAACCCTGAGGAAGGACTTGACCCAAACTTGAAGAAGTCAGGAGTGAAGTAGCCACTAGTTCTTATCCTAAACCTCAAATATATTCAACCCAATTAGTGCATGAAGGTTAATCCAAGAAGAAAGTGTAGCAGACTCATATCCTCTTAAATGAAACCAACATGAGGTAGCTTATGGGCCACATAGTAAGGCCTACTAAACTAACAAGGTGCTCATCGGTGTGTAGTGGGAAAGTAAAGAAAGAAAGTGTAGTAGACTTACATCCTCAAAGAAGAAAGGGACACACTTGGCAACATAGCATGTCGACCAAGAGCACTAAGTGAGAAGGCATTATCTCAACTTAGAGAAGCTCGAGACAAAATATATGTGTTTATTTTATATGTTTGTGTGTAGTTTGTGTTTGGATTGTGATGATGAAGGATAGGATGTCGCTTGGGTTCCTTACACCTACCTTAAACACATCATGGTGGATTTTCAAAACAAGAATATTTCAACATGGAAGAGATTGAATTCAAAATAGAATTTTCATTGATGATAATTATTTCAAAACATGATTTATAATATCTATTTAACTAGGGCCTGTTGATTAAAATAATTGGGCACTCTCCCTTATGATTAATAAGTTGATAAGATCCTCTTTGGTAGGCCTTCTCTATGGCAAAAGGGCCTTCCCAAGTGGGTTCAAACTTGCCTCCCATCTTACGAGGCAAAAATTAGTTTCCTTAGAACTAGAATAAGATCTCCTACTTAAAAAGCCCTAGGATGGACAAACTTTTTTTTTGATTGAATCATTTTAGCTTTATACAACTCAAGATTTTAGCATGCCTGCAAGCATCTCTCCCCCAAACTTTTGAGCTTTTCTAACCGCAACATGGCATTCTACTTTATTTTGATCTTGCTACCCACAACTATCCTTAGTGATGGGAGTTGGACTTCTAATGGTAGAATGGCTTTGAACCCATACACTAAGGAGAAAGGAGTAGACTAAGTTTGAGTTCTATATGGTGTGGGCCCATGGCTTCAACTTTGCTCATGCCACCATTGCTTGTTGTTGTCAAGTGTCTTCTTTAGTACTTAGATGATAGTTTTGTTGAATGCTTTTTCTATGCTATTTTCCCTTGGGTAGTTGATCGTAGAATACCTCTAATCTATGATGTGTCTCCGGGCAAAGTTGTTGATCTCGATGCGCTTGAATACAACACCATTATCAGATATAATTCATCAAGACACTCCAAACATATATAGGATATGATTCCTAATAAAGTACAATGCATGCTGAGTTATGACCTCTTTGAGCATAATATCCTTTGACCATTTGGAAAAGTAGTCAGTAGCAGCTAAGATGAACTGATGACCCTTGGAAGAAGGAAGAACAAATGGACCCACTATGTCGGTACCCCAACTCTCAAATGGCCATGAGGCCAATTTAGGATGTAGAATGTTTGGATGTTAGTGTAGGACTACACCGTGTATTTGACATTGCTGGCATCACTTAGTCGTATCCATGAAAATCTTTGATCATCAATTGCTAGTAGTATCCTAGTCTCTTGATCTTGGCTTTCATCTTCAGACCAGATTAGTTGATGCCATATAATCCTGAGTGTACCTAGGTCATGATCTTACGAGCTTTGTGCTTGTCTAAACAATGTAACCACATATGATCGAAAGATTGCCAGTACAAGACACAATCCACAATATTATAAGAAAGTGCTCTCTATTTCATCTGATGGGCTTGGGACTTCTCTTGAAGTAGTTTACCTTTATTTATGTAATCCATGAATGGTTGCCTCCAATCTAACTCCTCATCCTTCTAGGCAATGGCTACCTCCCCTTCAAGAGAGTACTTTTTTGATGATTTCAATATCAATAAGGGATACGACTTGTCTATTTTGGACCTTTATTGAAATGGACTCATCCTCAGTACATGCCAACTTCTTGGCAAGCTTGGCTAAAGCATACGCTATAATGTTCTCCCCTCAAGGGATTTTATAAATGGTAAACTCTTGGATTTGGGCCAGTAACTCCATGGTGTACTTATGGTATTAATGGAGCTTGGGCTTTATAACCTTATAGGACCCAACAATTTGGTTGATAATTAGTTAAGAATCCCCGAAGATGTTGATGTTCTAGATAATTAGAGTAATGGCTAACTCAAGCTCGAGCCTCATGTTGGCTTCATTGTTGGTGCAAAGTTGGGCGAGATGATATGAGAATCTCATCACATCATGGTCTGGAGTTAAGAGAACTATTCCTACCCCTGCCTTTCTTGTAATTATAGATTATGGTTCTTCTCCTCTTTGAGAGGAAGCCACACCATCAAAGTACATCTCCCAGTGGTGAATGCTAGTATCCCCTAAGTTCATGATTTGTTCATTAGGGAGATCATCACTAAGCGAAAAGTCAGCAGGAAGTGGGTGTGCTGCTAAGAAATTCACTAGCGCTTGTCCTTTCACCGCACGGAGGGGTACAAAGATAATGTCAAATAATGAGAGGATAATTGATCATTGTGCTTACCTTCCATATAACATCGATTGTGTCATGAGATACTATAGTGGATTGATCTTAGAGATTAAGTTCACCTTATGAGGAAGCATGTAGTGATGTAGCTTTTGGAATGCAAAGATTTAAGCTAGACAATACTTCTCAATCGGTGGATAATTAGCCTCAGCAGGGATTAGACGATGACTGAAGTAGTAGAGTGTGTTTTCCTTCCCTTTGTCGTTGACATAGCACTTGAGTTGATGATGAATGAGTTCATCAAAGATTTGATTCATAGCCCGCTGGTATGTAGCACCGACTTTTTTAAGGCTGAAAGGCATGACCTTATAGGAAAAGATTTTGATCGAGATTCTAAAAGCAGTGTTTCTTTCATCTTTAGGGGCCATCTTTACTTAGTTATATCAAGATAAGCCATCCATGAAATAGAAGACTATAAGAGATGAGGCAATGTCCACCATCAGCTCAAAGATTGGTAGTCGAAATTAATATTTCAGACATGCCTAAATCTCTAAAATCAACGCATATATGAATTTGGCCATTCTTTTTCTTAACAGGGATAACGTTGGCTAACGTGAATTTTTTCATCGGATGAAAGGATAGATTAGTTTCTTGACTTTAGAAATAACATGTTGTTCTAAGTTTAATCATATATGTCTAGGAGCTTGCTTGATAGGATTAGTAGTAGGCTCTATTGCTATTTTATGGAACACTATGTCTGGAGCCAATGTAGGCATCTCTTCATAACTCCATGAAAAGTAGTCCTTAAACTCAGTCAATGGTTTCAATTTTATTCAAAAAAGAATTTATGTATATTGGGCATGGATCTTCTTCAATTTCTAAGTTGATTTTCTTGAGGTCGTTGATGGTTGACTTGATCTGTTCTTCGAACCCTGGCGGTGCATCTATGACTTCAAAATCTTTTAGATCATCTGAAGTTTCTAGGCACAGCTCCTCATATGAGTTAATGTGATATGAAAAGAACCTATCAGGTTCCAAATGATTGCTGATGATTAAGCAGTAATCATCATCATTAACTGGACCCACAATACTAAATCCTAGTCCCGATCTTAAATGAGAGCTTTTGCATTTGTTCTTCCATATTCTTTCGAAGTAGTCTGACTTGTGCTTTGATAAAGTATATGGGATTAACCCTTTCTTTGCTAAATTATGAACACAAGGAAAGTACTAATCAAAAGGTAATTCTATTAAATCTTTATATGAATCATCCTCAACTTCTGCATTAACTTCTTGACTTGTGGTAGATTCTCCCAGAAAGAGCCTCTAAGTTTTCACACCTATGGATGACTTAGGAGCTTCATTAACTACCAAACCCTCAGCCTTTTGAGAGAAAAGTGGGGTTAAATCTACGGTTCCTAATTGATGGTTAACTATTTCACATATAGACTTGGATACACTTATGCTTTGTTTGGAGCCCGATCTTTATCACTATCTAGCTCAAGTGTCACCTCTAAGGGAATCTACTATTGAGAAGAGCTAGTTGGTGTGCTAACCATATAACACTCATCCTATGAACTAGATTTTTAGTCTATATGGATAGCAGGTGTACTCTTTTATAGTTGGGACATATCTTCTATTGGGTGGCCAATAATGAGGTTTTCCACTCCTGGGACTGCCTTTGAACTGGACTCTTTCTCTGCTTGGTGGAGGTCAGGTTATCCTACCCATATGTTCGAATGGAGTAACTTGTGGGTGGAATATTCGCTCCACTTCTTCCTCGTCTATTTCCACTTGCCTTTATTTTCTTTTTTTTTTATTTTCTCTTTTCTTTTCTTTTCTTTTCTTTTCTCTTTCTTTTTCTTTCTTTTTTTTTTTAACTTTGGCCAAGTTCGCAAGAATAGACTTGTTGAACCCAAGCCAAATGAACAAAAACCCATTTGAACCCAAGCCAATTACAATTGAATTTATATATCAATCCCAAATCCATATATAAACTCAACTAAATCAAACTCAACCCAAAATCAAGCCAACTAAACCCAATTAGTCTACTAGACCCAAAGTGGTCAATTTGACCTATTTGAGCCAAGTTTTAATTCTACCCAATTTGAAGTGAACCAAGTCCATCAAAACCTCTCATCATGATTATTAATCACCCTAGGTTGATCAATTGTCACAAATTGAGTCAAACTAAGTCAACCCTTTAACCCATATGAACCCAAACTAGCTAAATTGCAACCTAAGCCAAATCCCTTGAAACTAATGATTCATGCCAAATCAAAATCAATATTTGAATATGACTTGACCTTCAATTAAGTCAAACCAAACCCAATTGGCCCTCTTGACCCATGTTGACCCAAATTGACCTAAAAGACCAAATTGGGTCAAATAAAAATATAAACCAAATTGATTGCAACCAATGGCTCCAGTTCATTCCAAATTGATTGTTGAAGTTGACCAAAGCTTTGATTGGACCCAATTGAATCCAATTGACTTACTTAGCCTAAATTGACCTAAAGGTTCAAGTTGGCCTAAATCAGAAACAAATCCAAATTAATTGAAACCAAAGCCTACAATCATCTTCAATTGGTCAACTTAACCTATACCAAAACCCAACTTAAGCCAATTTGTCCAATTTGGTCTAATTGGTCAACTTAACCCATTTGACCCAAATGAATTCAAATGAGCCAAAATCAAATCCAAGCTAAACTAAACCAAACCATTTGAACCAAAACATCTCAAATGATCATATGAACTTGACCCAACCCTTGATTTGACCCAATTTTCCAATTGGTCAACTTGCCCCAACCTAACCCAATTTGACCTAAATGAGTCAAATTGAGCCAAACATAGCCAAATCAACACCGATTAACTTGAAATTTGGGCTAACCCACTTTTGGTGAATTTTAAATCTGGCCAAATCAAATCCAATGCCAAATGATTATTCTATCATTGGCTCAAGGGCATCACATGAGACAAATCACCCATGTATATGGTCATTTCTATTCCTTATCTACTTGGTACTCTCCCAATGGTCCACCTAGGCACCTAGGACACTACCCAACCTGACCCAAGGGGTGGTTGGGTCGGTCATGACCCATGGGAGCTGAAATAACCTCATCCTCAACATTGGAGCATTTGAAACCCATAGGACACCCTTGATTCCTCCTTGGTATCCACCTCCATACCTTCAACCAACTAAGTCATGCCAACTCACCTCCTCCTTGCCACCCATAACTTTTTGAGATGGTCAGACAACCAATAGAAGCCAAACTCGATCTCACCATCAGATCAAGATGTTGGGAGGTATACACCCCTCATTTCCACTCAAATACATACAAAAACCTTTCTTTAGACGACTAGCTACCCAAGACAACTGGCTAGAGCCATTCCCTAAGCTCCCAAACTCATTCCTCGATTGAAAAAAGCCATTCCCATCCATCCTAAAATAGGACACTCCCATTTCTGACATAACTTCCCTATTTCTCTAGCAAACTTAAATTAACTTTGCACGCACCTTCCCTAGGCCTCGTAGAGCAAGAACAAATCATCTCCCAAGCTTCACAAGCACCGAAGCTGGCACTTTGATCAAAGTCGAGCTCCAAATCATTAGTTCGTGGCCATCTAGCAAATTTTGAGGAATTGATCCAATTACTGCTCAACAAGGCTTCATCTCCACTAGATGAAGCTTCCTCAATTGTTCGAGCCGCCATTCTTGAGCTCCGGTGAGGCATGCTTCCAAAATGAAATTAACTAAGATTTAACTAATTAATTAAATCACTTAATCAAATTAAAATCATAATCACATCGGACCTTAATTAATTAAATCATGGCGTAGATCTTTAGGTGTTTAATAACCTATAGGAGTTTAATGACATTATGGTTAGTCCACATGTGTGGGAAAATCGTAAGAGTAATTAATTAAGTCCATTTATCTAATTAACTATTAATCATGAGCCAATTGCATTAGACCCCTTCTATTTCCTGGGTTCATTGCAAGTTTATTTTCCATGCATATCATGTTGGCTCATAATTATTTAATTAATTACTTTAAGGTGACATAGGTAAGGGTAATTAATTCATCTAATTAAGGGTTCAACTTAATTAACCCATAAACTCAACTTAATTACATTTCCTTAAATTAAATCAAATCACTAATGTGGGAATGGGTTTAACACATCAATTGATGATTTCTCCTCTCCTCTTCAAATCAAATCAAATCCAAAACTTAATTAATAAAGAAGCTTTGGTTTCCTTTAAAGAATCTTATTAGATTTGATTGTCCTTAAGAACTAGTTTGGTTGAATGAATCACATGCTTATATTTGATTATCCTCTTTCCAATCATGTTAAATTTGGTATGTCATTTGAATTCATGCATGCATATTTTCAAAATCAAGTAAAATAAAATTGATTTCCTTTATGTAAGCTTGCATGTGTCGATTTAATTTAATATATGTGTGGCTTTTATCACTATTAAATCCAAATGTATTTTTCAAAATCTTATAAATGAATAATAATATGTGTTATGATGTTAGTTATAAATACATAAGAAATGCATGTGCTTATAGATTAAGTGTATGAATGTTGAGTTCTCTTTCCCCTATTCATGTGTTTATAGTCTAGAAATCCGGGGAACATGAGGCTTTAGCAAGCCCCAAGCAGGTCATTTGATTGCCACTTCCCTGGTTTGTTACCTGGTTTGCGAAATCGAAAAGAAGAAATGTTGAATCTAAATTTATTCATTGTTAAAAAAAATTTTAAAAAAAAACCCTAAACCATAAACTAAAATCGAAACCCTAAACCATAAACATTAAACCCTAAAAACCCAAAACCTACAACCCTAAACCTTAAACCCTAAAACTTACAACACTAAACCCTAAACCCTAAACCCCAAACCTTAAACCCTAAACCCAAAACCATACCTCAACCATAAACCCTAAACCCTAATTCCTAAAAACCTAAACTAAATAAAAAATAAAAATAAAATAAATAAATAAATAAAAACATGAACCTAAATAAAATAACAAAATAAAATAAATAAAAACCTAAACTAAAACCTAAACCTAAAGTTAAACCTAAAAAAAATAAAGAAATAAAAAATAAAAACTAAAATAAATTAAAATAAATAAAAACCTAAATTAAATTAAAAAAATAAAATAAACTTAAAAAGAAAATGCCTAAATATAATAAAAACTAAATGTAAAATAAAAATAAAATAAACATAAAATAAAAAAAATAAATAAAAAATAAAAACCTAAACCTAAAAAATAAACCTAAAAATAGATAAAAAATGAAACCTAAATCCTAAACTAAAAAAAACTTAAAATAAACTAAACTAAAATAAAGAAAACCAAAACCTAAAATAAATAAAATAAAATAAACATAAACCTAAAATAAACTAAACTAAAATAAAGAAAACCAAAACCTAAAACTAAAATAAACTAAACCTAAACCCTAAACTAAATAAAATAAATTAAATTAAATCAAACCTGAACAAAAAAATAATAATAAATACCTAAACTTAAACCTAAAATTAAAAAATAAAACCTAAACTTAGAAAATAAAATAAAAATAAAACTAAACAAATAATTAAGGATAAACCTAAATCGATACCTAAAAATATACTAAAATAAAAAAGCTAAACTAAAATAATTAAACTAAATTAAATGAAAAAGCCAAAATCAAAATAAAAAATAACATAAACTAAAGTAAATAAAAAAATAAACTAAATAAATTAAATAACCCTAAACCTATCGGTTTACTTAATTTGAAAACCAAAACTCTAAACCATAAACCCTAAACCCTTAATCTTAAACCCTAACCCTAAATGTAATCCTACACTTAAAACCTTTAAACTAAATCCCTAAACCCCAACCCCCCACAAAAAGCCTAAACCACAAAACCCTAAATCCCAAAGCTGACCACTAAACTACCACACCCTAAACCCACCCTAAACTGAGCCACTAGGCTAACCACACACTGAGCCACTAAAACCCTCTAAATCATCCTTGGCAGTAAATGGTGACCACAAACTCCCTAAACTTTGGGCTTTAAACCCAACCACTAAATTAAACCTCAAAATAAATTAACTAAAACCTAAACCTAAATAGATAAATATATATATAATAAAATAAAAGGTTAAACCCAAACTAATAAAATAAAATAAAATAATAAAATAAACAAAATAAAATAAATAAACCTAAACTAAACTAAAAATAAAATGAACATATGTATAAAACCTAAACAAAGTAAAACTAAATGTAAAATAAATAAATAAATAAAATCAAATAAAACCTAAACCTAAAAAAAGTAAACCTTAAAATAAAGTTAAAATAAAAAAAATAAACTTAAACCTAAACTAAAATAAATGAAACAAAAATAAATAAAACCTAAACTAAATAAAATAAATAAACTAAAAAATAAACTAAAAATAAAACCCAAAATAAACCTAAAATAAAATATAAACTAAACCTAAAAAATAAAATAAAAAACCTAAATAAAAATAAAATAAACCTAAACCTAAAATAAAATAAAAAATAAACAACTAAAATAAACCTAAACCTAAACATAAACTAAACCTAAAAATAAACTAAAATAAAACCTAAAAATAAATAAACTAAATCTAAATAAACTAAAACTTAAAACCTCTTGGGTTTAATTTAAAAAAACCATAAACCACGAACTAAACTACCCTAAACCATAAACCTAAACCCTAAACCCTAAAAACACAAAACTCGTTAACTAAACCCTAACCCACGTATATAAACCCTAAACACACCATAAACCCTAACCCTAAACCTAAACACTAAACCTTCCTTCCCACCCTAAACCCTAAACCCTAAACCCTCAGCCCCAAACTCTAAACATAAACTTAAAGTAACTAAACAAATTAAAAAATAAACCTAACCCCTGAACCTAATTAACTTAAACCTAAACCTAAACCCTAAGAATTGGAAAAAGTTTGACGATAGGAATATCATCGTCAACTAGGATCAGTTTAGATCTAGTGGTGGAGGCAAAGGCAGAGGTTGCGGTTATCGCAGCGGTGGTGGGGGATCTAGCGGTGCTAGTGGATATGGGGGTGGTGGTCAGAGTAGTGGTGAGTATGGAGGTGGGAGGAGCGACAGAGGTTACAACCGTGGTGGTGGAAAAGAGAGAGAGATCGAGGATATGATGGTGGATCCTGCTACTCGAGAAGCCAGGATGGTTCTAATGAGCTGGAGAAAGCGAAAGAATGGGATCCAAAAAAAAAAAACTAAACTAAAATAAACTAAACTAAAAAAATAAAATCTAAACCCTAAACCCTAAAACCTAAACCCTAAAAACAATAAAATGTTAAACCCTAAACAAAATAAACCCCAACCCACAACCCAAACCTAAAACAAAACTATAAAACCAAACTAAAAATAAATAAAACCTAACTAAAATAAATAAATAAAATAAACCCCAACCTAAACTAAATAAATTTAAAAATAAAATAAAATAGAAACTTAAACTAAAACCTAAACTAAACCTAAAATAAAATAAAATAAAATAAAAAAATAAAAATAAACTAAAAAAAATAAAATAAATAAAACTTAAACTAAATAAAAATTAAATAAAATAAAATAAAATAAAATAAAATAAAATAAAACTAAATAAAAAACCTAAACCTAAAAAAAATAATCCTAAAAAAATAAAAATAAAACCAAAACCCTAAACTAAAAGGATCAAAACCTATAATAAACAAAATAAAATAAACATAAACCTAAAATAAAAAAATAAAATTAAAATGAATAAAACCTAAACCCTAAACCCTAAAAACCTTAAAACTTAAACATAAACAAAATAAAACCTAAAAATAAAATAAAAAAACTGAAACCTAAATAAACTAAATTAAAATAAAATCTTGAACTAAAACCTACACCTACCTAAAATAAAATAAAACTAAAATAAAATCAAAATAAATGTTAAACTAAAGACCTTAATAAAAATAAAACTAAATATAAAATAAAATAAACCTAAAATATAATAAATAAAAACAAATAAAACCTAAACCTAAAATAAATCTAAAATAAATAAATAAAATAAAACCTAAACCCTAAACTTAAAAAAACTAAACAAAATGAACAAAATACAATAAACATAAACCTAAATTAAAATAAACATAAATAAATAAATAAACTCACAGGCCCAACCCACCCTGACCACTACCTGACTCCACTGAGCCACCAACCTGACCAAAAAGGCCACTACCACAGGCCACAACTAACTGAGCCACTCTATTTCTACCCTAAACTAACTCTAAAGCTGACCACTACACCTCTGATCCTAAATCCTACCAACATCCTGAGCCAAACAAACCCTGAGCCTAAACCCTAAGGCCCTAAACCTAAACCCCCAAACCCAGGCCACAAACCCACTGAGCCAAACCTAAACCCTAAACTGAAACCTAAACATAAACCTAAACCCTAACCACAAAAAACCTAAACCTAAAATAAATAAAACTTAAAAAATAAAATAAATAAATAAAACCTGAAACCTAAATAAAATAAAATAAAAAACTAAAACCTCTAAACCTAAACCTAAACCTAAAAAAATAAAATATAAATTGAAAAGTAAATTAAAATAAAATATATAAAAACCAAAACTAAACTAAAAATAGAATGAACTTTAAAATAAAAATCCTAAATAAAATAAAACCTAAATATAAAATAAAATAAATAAAATAAAATAAAATAAAACTAAATAAAACCTAAACCTAAACAATAAACCTAAAATAAAACCTAATCCCTAAACTAAAAAAAACATAAACCAAATAAAAAAATAAAATAAACCTTGACTAAAATATAAATTAAATTAAAATAAGTAAACCTTAACCTAAACGATAAAATAAACCTAAAATAAACCTAAATAAAAAAATATTGACAAAAATCTAAAACTAAACTAAAAAATGAAACCTAAAACCTAAACCTAAAAAATAAAATAATAACCTAAACTTAAACATAAAAATAAAAAATATAACTGAAATCTAACAAATAAAAATAAAACTACTAAAAATAAAATAAACAAAACCTAAACCTAAAAAACCTAAACAAAAAATAAATACAAAATAAAAACTAAACTAATAAAAAAATAAATAAACCTAAATAAATATAAAATAAATGAATAAACTAAATAAACCTAAACCACTTTACTTAATTTAAAACCTAAACCAAATCCTAAACTAAACCCTAAATCCTAAACCAACCCATAAATCCTAAATTAACCATAAACCCCTAACCTGACCCTAAAATCTTACCAAACCTAACCTTAAACTCCATGACTACTAAACCATAAACTAAAACTAAACTAAAGCTAAACTAAATAAACTAAGATCCAAATAAATAAACTAAAATTAAAACCTAAACCTAAACCTAAATAAACATAAATAAATAAACTAAAAAATAAACCTAATCCAAAACCTAAACTAAATAAACCTTAGATAAAATAAAACTGGCGTGGAAACTTAAAACTAAATAAACTTAAACCTAAACCTAAAATACCTAAACTAAATAAATAAAGATAAAATTAACCAACCTAAATAAACAACTAAATAAAATAAACCTAAATTAAATTAATAAATTAAATAAAATGCTTAAGCCACTAAACTAAATAATGCCCAAATAAACCAAACCTAAAACCTAAATCACCTGAGCTAAACTAAATAAAACTAAAACTAAATCCTAAACGAAAAGCCTAACTGATAAACCTAAACCTGAATAAATAAACCTAAACCTAAAAATAAACCTACCTGACCTAAAATAAATATAAATAAAATAAATAAATAAAAATGAGCCTAAACCTAAACCTAAACTAAACCTAAATAAAAACCTGAATCTAAACTGATAAATTAAACTAAAACCCATCATAAAATAAATCTAACCTAAACTAAACATAAACCTAAACTAAACCTAATACATAAACCTAAACCTAAGCTAAATTCATAAATATACCAAAAATAAATAAAATAAACTAAAATAAACTAATAAAATAAACCTAAACTAAACTTAGGCCTAAAAACTAGGCCAAAACCTAAACCTAAACCTAAAATAAATAAACTAAAATAAACTAAAACATAAATAATAAACCTAAATGTAAACTAAATAAATAAAATAAAATTAACCTAAACCTAAACTAAAATTAAATAAACTTAAACTAGGCACAAACCTAAACCTAAACCTAAAATCCTAAACTTTGCCAAAAAAGCTAAACCTAAACCTAGGCTAACCAATCCTAAACCTAAATAGGCCTAGATAGCCTAAATAAATAAATAAATAAAAAAATAAAATAATTAAAACCTGCAAACTGAGCTAAACTGAGCCACACTTGGCTGAGCCTTAAACAAAATGAGCCTAAATAAATAAACTTAAATAAAGGCTGGCTAAACCTGGGCCCTGAGCCTAGGCCACAAGATCCTCAACCTGACCTTTGGGCTTGATCACTGATCCTGGGCCCTAGGCTTAAAATCTCCTGAGCCATAGCCAAAGCCCTAAACTGGGCCCTAAACCCTTAACCAAAACCCTAAACTGACCTAAGCCCTAACCACAGGCTCTATCCCACAGGCCTGCACTGGGCTTGGGCCAACCCAGGCCTGGGCACTACCCAGGCCACTTAAACCCTGAAAAAAACCACAACTAAATAAACTTGAGATAAAATAACTAAGAGGCTGACCTAAATAAGATAAAATAAATAAAATAAAATAAAACTTAAAATAAACATAGTCTAAACCTAAACCTAAATAAAATATAATAAAATGGAAATAAATAAATATATAATACTTAAACCTAAACTTAAACTACTAAAATAAAGAAAACCTAACAAACTAAATCTAAACCTAGGCTAAATCTAAACCTAAACCTAAACTACATAAACCTAAATAAACCTAAACTGAGCTTAAACTAAATAAATAACAAAAAAATCTTACTTAAACCTAAATCTAAACTAAACTAAATAAACTGACCTAAACCTAAAATAAACCTAAACCTAAACCTAAACTAAATAAATAAAATAAAAAATAAAAAAAAATAAAAAATAAACTTAAACCTAAATTTAAACCTAAAACCTAAACCTAAACCTAAATAAACCTTAACATAAATAAACCTAAATCTAATGCTAAAAACCTAAACCTAAAACCTAACCTAAACCTAAACTAAAATAAACAAATAAAATAAACCTAAATGAGTAAAACTAAACTAAAATAAAGCTAAACTAAAACCTAAAAGTTAAAATAAAACCTAAACCCTAAAAGAAACCTAAACCTAAAATAAAACCTAAATAAATAAGCTAAACCTAAACCTAAACTAAAATAAATAAAATAAAACTAAAAATAAAATATAAGTAAAATTAAAAAATTAAAATAAAACCTAAACCTAAACCTAAACCTAAATAAATAAAACTAAAAACTAAACCTAAACCAAAACCTAAACCTAAACCTAATCCTAGCTAAACCTAAACCTAAACTAGATGAACTAAAAAATAAATAAAATAAACCTAAACTAAATAAAACCTAAACCTGAACAAAATAAAAATAAATAAACTTAAACTAAACCTAAAAAGCAAAACCAAAACATAAAAAACCTAAACCTAAACCTAAACCTAAAAGTAAACCAAAACCTAAACCTAAATAAACCTAAAACCTAATCCTAAATAAACCTAAACCTGAAATAAATAAATGAAAATAAAGCCTAAACTAAATAAAATAAAAATAAACCTAAAACCTAAAGCCCTAAACCTATAATGCAAACATACCCTAAACCTAAACTAAACTAAATAAATCAAAATAAATAAGCCTAAATAAAAAAAACCTAAGCTAAATAAATAAAAATAAACCTAAACTGAATAAAAACCTAAATCAAAAAATGAAACCTAAACGTAAAATAAAAAATTAACTAAAACCTAAACCTAAACCTAAACCTAAGCCTAAATAATCTTAAACTAAAATAAACTAAAATAAACTAAACTTAAAAATAAAACCTAAACCTAAACCTAAATAAATAAAAACTAAAAACTAAAACCTAAACTAAATAAACTAAATAAAATAAAACTAAACCTAAAATAAAAAAGCTAAATAAAAAAAAACTAAATAAAGTAAAAAATATTACCTAAACCTAAACCTAAAATAAAAATGAACCTAAACTAAACTAAAATAAATAAATAAACCTAAACCTAAATAAACTAAAACTAAATAAACCTAAGCCTATACCTAAACCTAAAAATACATACATAAACCTAAACTAATAGTAAAACCTAAACCTAAATAAACTAATAGCCAAAATAAACTAAATAAAGCATTTTTCCTCTGATTGGTGGATTGGTTGTAGCTCCTTGGTTTTTATTGATTTTCTATTTTCTCCTTCGTGGTGATTTCTTGATCTATGGGGGTTGGAGGTGACTTTTCTTTACTTTGGCTATTTTCTCTCCTTCCTCATTTACTATTGGTGGTTGGGTGGTCCTCCTTGGTTGTTTGTCTGGCTGGGTGACTACCATTTCTTTTTTTTTCTTTTTTTTTGATGATCTCTAGGAGGGTTGTGGCTATGCATGCTGTTGTTGTTTTTCCACCTATTTTGGGCTCTATTTTGGGTTAGCCTTTTGTTTTGGCTGGTTGCCCCCTTCTGATATTGGATCCTTTACTACTATGGTTGGTTGTTGAGTGGTAGTTGTTGTTCTCTTCAGGATTTGATTAGCTTTGGTCTTTTCAATACTTTTTGGTTATTTCTCCTAGTTATTTTGAGGATTCTTATTGGTTGGTTATTTTCTCTTTTGATTGGCATGAGGATAGCTGCTTTATGGTTTTTTCTTTCCTAATTTGGTTATGGCTGGTTTTTTTGGTGGCTAATACCTGGTGGCTTTTTTTCACTACCTGTTGGATTGATGGCATCCCTTTTTTTTTTATTGGATTTCGATGTTTCTTGATGGTGGTTGTTGATCTCCCTTGCTTGGAGCTTTGATGTCTATTTCAATGATGGCTGTTGTTATTTTTTATTTTTTTAGTCTCTTTCTAGGCTATTATATTATCTATTGTTCTGCTTCTGAATTGGCTTGTCCCTTTGAATTCTTCCTTGCTGGTGGCTCTGTCACAAACCTTGATGTGTCTTTTTGTGGTGGGCTATTTGTGGTGTCTTATGGTTTTGGTTGGTTGTTTGGCTGTTGGCTGGCTACTGGCTAGCTTTTTCTTTATTTTCTAATGCAGTTTCTAAAATCCTTTGGGCTACTTACTTTTGATGTTCGTTTGTATCAAGTATGCTAGCTATGATGGCCTTGATGTTACCCATATCTTCTCTTTTGCTGGTAGCATTGCATATGAATGTAACCCTTCTTAGGAAGTTTGGATGCTCATATGCATTGTTGCTGGTTGAGATGATCTTAACTAAGCCTGGGCCTTTTCTTTCTCATCTCTCTCTAATTGATTTCTTTATCCTTATAATTGTTAGCTATGACTATTGCCTTTGTTGTGTTTTGCAGATTTCTTTTACAGGTTGGAACTTTTCAAATGGAATGAGCATTACTCAGTCAACTCAAGTGTTGTTGATGTGGATCTTGCTATCTTGCCTCCCAAAAAGGGATCATGAGCCACTGTTGATAAGTCTTTTGACTATATTTTTTCTTATATTGTATAAGTCTTAATCTGTCTCTTTTCCTCTTTTGCATTTTTAGCTATTACTTTTTCTATTTGTTTTTCTATTATACATAGATGGGGGTATAGCTCTTTAAGTTCCTCGTAGCTCTAAGAGTAGTAGAACTTTGAGTTTTACCCCTATTAAGGAAATTGTATCCTTTTCTTTTATGGTAATAAAATTCTAAACTTTCTTTAAAATAAAAATAAAAAACCCTAAACCCTAAATCATAAACCCTAACCCCAACTAACCTCAACCCCAAAACCTAAACCATAAAACCTAAACATTAAACTACTAATCCTGGTGGTAGAACTTTGAGCTTTACCCCTTAGGATTGTTCTTGTTTATGGTAATAAAATTCACCTTTCCTAAAATAAAAAAACCCTAACTAATCCATAAACCTAACCAAACCTCAACCCTAAACCTAAACCCTAAACCTTAAATTCCACCCAACCCACCCACCCTAAATAACCATAAAGTGACCCAACCCTGGTGACCCTAACCCAAAACCCTGAGCCACTGAGCCTAAACACCATGAGCCAGGCCACAGGCCTGACCCCAAACTAAGGCCACAGACCCAGACTATAAAACTAAAGCCCCAGAACCCCAAAACCTGACCTAGGCCCACTTAGCCACTACCTACCACTGGCTGGGCTAGGCCCAGGCTAAACTCTAGCTGACCATAAGCACTAAACCACAAACTTAACCTAAATAAACCTAAATAATTAATAAAGCCAGATCCAAAGATAAAATGAGGCTAAACTAAACTTAAATCTAAACTTAAACTAAAATAAATGGGTAAACCTAAACTAAATTAAAAATAAAATAAATCTAAAAATAAAGCCTAAATAAAATAAAACTAAATATAAATGAAAATAAAATAAAACTAAAATAAATAAAATTAAAACTAAATAAAACCTAAAAAATAAGATAAAATAATATGTGTACTAATCATAAATAAATTAAATAAACCTAAACCTGCTGACCACACACCCTGGGCCATAGCCACCAGGCCACCTTAAAACCCACTGACCCAACCCAGATCCAGGCCCTAAAACCTGACCCTGGACCAAAACACAGGCTAAACCTACCAAAACCCAAACAAATCTAAACCCAAAAACATAAATCTAAACCTAAACTTAAAAAAAACTAAAAATAAAATAAATAAATAAAACTTAAACCTAAAATAAAATAAAATAACTAAAATAAATAAAACTTAAATGAAACTTAAACTGACCAGAGCTTAAAACCCTAAACTAAAACTAAAATAAATAAATAAATGAAAACTAAACTAAAAACAAAATAAATAAAACCAAAACTACTAAAATAAAATAAACCTAAATTAATACCTAAACATAAAATAAAATAAAATCAACCTAAAATGATTAAAATAAAACTAAGTAAAATCTAAAAACTAATAAAAAAATAAAATCTTAAAATAAATAAAAAATAAAACCTAAACCCTAAACTAAAAATAAAACCAAAACCTAAAATAAAATAAAAAATACCTAAACCTAAACTAAAATAAACTACATTAAAATAAATAAAAACTAATCCTAAACCAAAAATAAACTAAACCTAAACCTAAACCTAAACTAAATAAAATAAAATAAACTAGAAATAAACCCAAACCTAAACTAACACAAAATAAACCTAAAACTTAAACTTAAAACACAAACTTAAACCTAAAAGCCTAAAATTAAAATAATTAAAATTAAAAATTAAAAAATAGATATATAAACTTAAACCTAAAACCTAAATTAAAAAAGCTAAACAAATTTAAATAAACATAAATTAATAAACTAAGCTAAATAAAAATAAAAAATTAACCTATATAAACAAATAAAATAAACTTAAAATACTAAATAAACCTAAAACTATCAGTTTCTATAATTTTTTTTAGAAAAAACCCTAAACATTAAACCATAAACCTTAAACACTAAATCCTAAACCTTAGCCCTAAACTGAGCACTAAAATAACCACCTAAAATAAAACACCCATGAGGCCAAACTCTAAATCCTAAACCCTAACCTTAAACTTAAACCTATCTGATGCTACTCTGACCTCAGACCTCAGGCCCAGAACCTGGCCACTGACCACGGACCTTTAACCCAAAACCTGGCATGACCTGGCTATCTGACCCAGGCCACTAGGCTGACACTAGGCCAGACCCCAGGCACCCAATATAAGGCCCAGCCAGGCTAAACCTGAGGCTTAACCTGACCATGGGCCTGGGCCACATAAACTCCAAAGGCCTCCACTGATGACCTGAGTCTGACCTGGGCCCTGGGCCATGAGCCTGACCCTGACTCTGGGCCCTGAGCTCTAGTGTGAGCCATGAGCCCTGGCTCTAAATGGGCCATGGGCCACAGGCCCCAAATCTAAAGACCGGACTGGGCCATGAGCCACTGATCACAGGCTGGACCATCCACTGGACCATGACCCTGGGCCCCAGGCTTTAAACTGGGCTGGGCCTTATGAGCCCTGGGCCACAGGCCAGGCCCTGGGGTCTTAAACATAAACCAATTGGATAAACAACATAAACCTGGTATAAGACCTAAAAATAAAACTAAACCTAAATAAAATAAAACCTAAACTAAACCTATTTAAACCTAAAAATAAAATCAAATAATGTAAAGATAGATAAAATAAATTAAAACCTAAACTAAACTAAAATAAAATAAACCTAAGATAAAACTTAAATATAATAAAATATAAAACTAATAAAATAAAATAAACTTTTATTAAAAAAAATTAAATAAAGATAAACCTGACTAAAACTCTAGATAAATAAGATAAAATAACATAAACTAGGCTAAGATAAACAAAATCTAAGGCCTTGACACCACCAGGTCTAAACTATACCTACACTATATCAATCCTGCAGGCTGCCTAAACAGGCCCTGGGCCCTGAGCCCCAGATCCAACTGCCTGACTGGCCAGGCCTGGGCCCCCAGGCCCCTGACCTGACCCGGCCCCATAGCTCTAAATCATAAACTACAATCTAACTTTACCTATCCTAAACCCTAAACCCCAATCTCTAAGGCTAAAAAACTTTAAAACCAGACCCTAGGCACTTAAAATACCCACCTAAAACCATAAACCCTACTAAACTCTAAACCCACAAAACTAAAAAACTAAAATGTAAACTAAAACCTAAAATAAAATTACCTTAAGATAAAATAAATAAAAATAAAATAAACTAAATAAATAAAAACCTAAACCTAAAATAAAAAAAAAATAAAAATAAAAACTAAAATAAATATATAAAACCTAAACTAATAAAAATAAAAAGGAATAAAAACAAAATAAAATAAAGTAAATGTAAAATAAAATCAAAATAAACTTAAAATAAAATATAAAAATAAATAAACCTAAACCTAAAATAAAACTAAAACCAAAAAAATTAAAATTAAACCTAAAATAAAAATAAAATAAACCAAAACTTAAACTAAATTAACTAAACTAAAATAAGTAAAATGTCAACCTAAACCTAAAATAAATTGAACTTAACCCTAAACTTAACAAAATAAAATAAAATAAACTAAAAATAAACAAAAACCTAAACTAAAAAATAAAACCAAAAAATAAACCTGAAACTTAAAAATAAAATAATAAAATAGAAACCTAATCCTAAACATAAAAATAAAAAATAAAACTTAAACCTAATAAATAAAATAAATATAAAGCTCAACTAAAAAAATAAACTTAAACATAAACCTAAACCTAAAAGATAAATGAAAATATAAACCTAAATAAAATAAATAAACCTAAAATATAAAATAAACTAAAATAAATAAAATATACTAAATACTAAATAAACCTAAACCTGGGTTTGTAATTTTTGGATAAAAAAACCTACCCTACCTAAGACCCTTAAACTAAGTGACCTAAACCCTAAATAAAATAAAGAAAACTTTAAAAAACTATGGCACTCTAAACCCTAAACTAACCCTAAAACCTTAACCAAACCCTAAAACCCTAACCCTACCCTCTTAACCCTAAGCTAGCCCTAAACAAGCACACCTATAACCTAAAAACCCAAACCTCAAACCCAAATTGAGCCTAAACCTAAACAAGAACTAAACTTAAAAATAAACTAAAATAAAACCTAAACTAAATTAAATATAAAGTAAATAAATAAAACTAAAATAAATAAACTAAATAAACCTCAACCTGGTTTGCTTAATTATAAAAAAACTTTAAAAAAAATAAATTAAAATAAATATTAAACTAAATAAACCTATACTTCTTTACTTAATTATAAAAAAACCTTAAATCCTATATCTGACCCTAAACCCCTAAATCATTAAACCTAAACTGGACCCTAAACCCTAAACGCATAAACCCTAAAACCCTAAACCCTTAACCCTAAAACGTACAAGCATAAACCCAAAAACACTAAATCCTAAACCCTTAACCCTAAACCCTAACACTAAACCTAAAACCCAATCCCTAAACCAAAATCTAAACCTTAAGAATGGGCATAACCTTGAGGAACATCAGTCAATGGGCTGTTCAGATCTAGCGGTGGAGTGGTTATCACTGATCTTTGGTGGGGATCGAGTCTTGGTGGACATGGATGTGGTGGTCAGAGCAATGGTGGTTTTGGAGGTGGGAGGAATGGCGGAGGTCGTAGCCTTGGTGGTGGCAGAGGAAGAAATCAAAGATATTATGGTGGATCCTGCTACTCGGGAAGCTGGGGTGGTTCCAATGTGAACTTTAGAATTTCAAGAAAAGCTCATCTGATCTGCTGCTTATGGAATTGTGTCTTTACAGTAGAGACAATTCTAGTTATCTATGGTTTTTCATTTGCTCTATGCGCACTCATTTATTATCTATGTCGTCATTAGTGTCTTAAAAAACTTGGTGTGTTACTTAGTTGATAAAATCGAAAAGAAAAAATGTTGAATCTGAATTTCTTCTCTATAAAAAAAACAAAAAACCCTAAACCTTAAACTAAAACCTGAATCGTGAACCTAAAACCTAAACGCTAAATCTTAAAATCCCTAAACCTTACACCCCAAACCCTAAACCATAAAACACAAAATCATAAACCCTAAATGCTAAAACCTAAACCCTAAACCCTAAACCTAAAACTCCTAAACCCCAAACCCACAAAGCAAAATCTAAACCATAAAATAAATGCTAAAACCTAAACCCTAAACCCAAAACACTAAATCTTAAATCCTAAATGATAAACTTTAAACCCCAAACCATAAACCCTAAACCCTAAAAACCTAAAAACCTTAACCTAAACTTAAACCTAAACCTAAAAAAAAAAAATAAATAAAAACTAAACTAAAATAAAATAATAAAAAACCTAAACTAAACTAAAAATTAAAAAACCTAAATTACATAAAAATTAAACCTAAAATTAAAATAAAATAAACCTAAACTAAAGATAAATGAAACTAAATAAAATCTAAATAAAAATGAAAATAAAATAAACCTACATAAAAAAAAATAAAATAAAATAAATATAAAAATAAAGGCTACTTGGTTTTTAATTTTAAAATAAAATGATAAAAAAAAAAAAAAACCAACCCTAAACCCTAAACTAACCCTACCTATACACTCCACACCTACCACAAAAACCCTACCACAGGCCACTGAGCCTACTAAACCCAACCCTAAATCCTACATTAAAACCTAAACCCTAAAGACCTAAAACTTGCAACCCTAAACCCCAGACCCTACACTAACAGTGAGCCTTAAACACAAAACCAAAATCTAAACCTAAACTAAATAAAACCTAAAATAAAATAAATCTATAAATAACCTAAACCTAAATAAAATAAAGAAAAAATAATAAAAACTAAACTAAAACCTAAATATAAATCTAAAATAAAATAATATAAAATTGAAAACTAAAATGAAAATAAATAAAAACCTAAACTAAGCTAAAAAAAATTAATCTTAAAAATAAAAATCCTAACTAAAATAAAACCCAAACATAAATAAAAATAAAATAAGCTAAAATAAAATAAATTAAAAACCTAAAATAAATAAAATAAAATAAACCTAAACCTAAACTGAAATAAACTAAACTAAAATAAATAAAATCTAAACCTAAAATAAATGAAACATACCTAAACTAAATAAAATATAATAGACTAAAAATAAACCTAAACCTAACTAAAAAATAATTCCAAAAAATAAACCTAAAATAAAAACTAAAACTTTAACCTAAAAAAATGAAATAAAAACCTAAACCTAAAAAAGAAACTAAATAAATAAACTAAACTAAAATAAATAAACTAAACTAAGAAAAATAAAAATAAACCCAAGAATAAAATAAAATAAAATAAAAAACCTAAACTAAATAAAAATTAAAACTAAACCAAAATAAAATAAAAACTAAACATAAAATAAAAAGAAAATAAACATAAAATAAACCTAAAATAAAATAAAATAAAAATTAGATAAAAATGTAAACCAAAAAAAAATAAACCTAAAAATGAAACTTAAAAGATAAACCTAATCCTAAATAAAACAAATAAAATAAAATAAAATAAAAACCTAAACTAAAACCTAAACCTAAACTTAAACCAAAAGCTAAAAATAAAATAGAATAAAAAATATAAACTAAACTAAAATAAAATAAATAAAAAACCTAAACTAAACTAAAAAAAACTAACCTAAAAATAATTGAATAAATAAAATAAAAATTAAACCTAAATAAAAATAATAAAACTAATAAAAACCAAAATAAATAAAAAATAAACAAAATAAACTAAAACTATTGGTTTTCTTAATTTTTTTTAAAAAAAATTCTAAACCCTAAACCTTAAGCCCTAAATCCTAAACCCTATACCATAAACCTAACCTAAAGTAACCAATTAAATTAAAAAAAATAATCCTAAACCCTAAAATCTAATAAACTTCAACCTAAACATAAACCATAAGAATGGGCAGAACCTTGATGGCAGGAACATCACAGTCAACAAGGCTCAGTCCAGATACGGCGGTGGAGGCGACAGTGGAGGCGACGATTATCGTATTGGTGGTGTGGGATCTAGAGGAGCTAGTGGATATGGAGGTGGTGTCGGAGGAGTGGTGGGGGTGTAGGGAGAGATCAGGGATATGATGGTGGATCCTGCTACTCGAGAGGACAGAGTGGCTCTGATGGGAACTAGAGAAGTTGAAGAACGGCTGATTCGATCTGTTGCTTTTGGATCTGTGTCTTTACAGTAGAGACTACTCTAGTTATTTAGGCTTTTTGATTTGCTCAATGCGTGCACATTTTTAGTCTATGTCATCGCTTGTGTCTTGGAAAAATTTGTGTGTTACTTGGTTGATGAAATCATAAAGAAGAAATGTTGAATTTGATTTTATTCTTTGTTAAAATAATAATAATAATAATAATAATAAAATCTCTAAACCCTAAACCCTAAAAGCCCTAAACCCAACTACTCGAGAGGTCGGGGTGGTTCTGATGGGAACTAGAGGAATTGAAGAATGGCCGATTCGATCCGCTGCTTATGGAACTATGTCTTTGCAGTTGAGATGGTTCTGGTTATCTAGGGTTTTTGGTTTTCTCTATGAGTGCTCATTTTTAATTTATGTCTTCACTTTTTTCTTAGAAAACTTGGTGTGTTACATGGTTGATGAAATCGAAAAGAAGAAATGTTGAATATGATTTTGTTCTCTCTTAAAAAAAACTCAAAACCCAAAATCTTAAATTAAAACTGGAACCCTAAACCCAAAATGTAAATGCTAAACCCTAAACACTAAACCAAATCCCTAAACACTAAACCCTAAACCCTAAAACCTACAACCCTAAACCCTAAACCCTAAAAATTTAAAAACCTAAACCTAAAATAAATAAAACTTAAAAATAAAATAAATAATAAAACTTAAACCTAAATAAAATGAAATAAACACCTAAACTAAAACCTAAACCTAAACCTAAAAATAAAATAAAATAAACTAATAATAATAAACTATAATAAAATAAATAAAACCCAAACTAAACTAAAAAAAATAAACCTGAGAATAAAAACCTAAATAAAATAAAAACTAAATGTAAAATAAAAATAAAGTAATATTAAAACCTAAACCTAAAAATAAACCTTAAAATAAAACCTAAATCTTAAACTAAATAAAAATAAAACCAAAATAAAAATAAAATAAATCATATAAAATAAACCTAAACCTAAACTAAAATACACTAAACTAAAATAAATAAAACCTAAACCTAAAGCTAAACTAAATAAAATAAAATAAACTAAACTATAAATAAACCTAAACCTAAACTAATAAATAAAACCTAAAAATAATCCTAAAATAAAAACCTAAAACCAAAACCTAAAAACATAAAGTAAAAACCTAAACTTAAACCTAAAAAAAAAACCTAAATCTAAATAGTAAAATAAAATTAAAACTCAAAAAAAAATTAAACCTAAACTAAAAAAAATAAACTAAATTAAAATCCAAACTAAAATAAATAAACTAAATTAAATGAAAATAAAAAATAAACCTAAATAAAAATAAAAAATAAAATGAAGTGAAATAAATAAAAAATAAACTAAATAAAATAAATAAACCTAAACTACCAGCTTACATATTTATTTATTTTAAAAAAAAAACCATAAACCTTAAATCCTAAACATTAAACCCTAATGCCTCAACCTACAACCATAAATCCTAAACCTTAAACCCTAAAAAACCCTAAACCCTAAACCCTTAACCCTAACTCTAATCCTAAACTCTAAAGCATAAATCCTAAAACCCTAAACCTTAAATGCTTAACCATAAACCCTAAACCATAAACCCTAAACCCTAAACCCTAACCCTAAACCCCAAACCCTAAACTTAAACATAAAGTAACTAAATAAAATAAAAAATAAACCAAAACCCTTATACCTAATAAACCTAAACATGAACCGTAAGAATGGTATCTCCTTGTAGTGGAGGTCTAGATTATTTCTGGTTGGTACTACTGAGCTTTGGTTTCCCTCTAGTTTTGGTGGCTCTCTCCTTTTGTTGGTCTCCTGCTGTGTTGGTTTTAGGATAGCCTGGTGATTGGTAGGCTTCAGAGCTTATTTGTTTTCCTTTTTCCCTAGCCTCTTTTTTTTCTATGAGGGTTTATTGGATGGTGGTTGCTTGATGGTTGCTTGATGGTTGTCATATTTTCTAGACTTTTGGTTCTATTTTTTAGCTATATGTTATCATGATTATTGGTTCAGCCTAGACATGGGCTTTATTTATTTCTGGGCTGAGTTACTCACTCTAGGGCTATTATCTCCCATCTAGTTTTCATTCCCCTTTCTATTGGTTTTTTTTTATGTTTTTTTATGGTGTGTGCCTGTTGGTTGGATGGCCCATTAGTTTATCATTTCTTTCTGCTATAGGATGAAGCTGTATGTGGTTATGGCTATTTTTTTGCTATGTTATTGTTTATGTTGATTCCTGCTGCTATGGTTGGCTAGGTGGCCTTGATGGTTGGCTACAATTGTGCTGTTGGTTGGTGGATCTGTAGAAATTTTTGTTTTTTACTTTCGGTCTTTATTTGTTTTAGGTGGCTTTGATGGTGGTTATTTCTTGGCTACTACCTTGTTTGGTTGGTTGCTTTGCTCTAGTTTGGCTCGATGTTTTGCTAGTTAGTTGCCTATTTAATCTTGATGATAGATAGTGGAACTTGGCTAGCTTTTGGCTGTTAGCTGTTTGGTTTATTCGAGGAAAGTTGGCTATGATGGCTGGGATGTTTCCCCTATTATCTATTTGGCTGGTAGCACAATATGTGATTGTAACCCTTCTTCTAAAGCTTGGATGCTCACATATCCTGTTGCCCCTTAAGATGATTGTGACTAAGCCTGAGTCTATCTAAGATTTTTATTATTTTGTTTCTTTTATGTAATTAGCTTGTCCTTATTTCTAAATGCATATTTCTATCTTAAGTTCTTTGTAGGTTTGTGGCAGGTTTTCGGGCTATAGGTGGTTTGTGCATCTCTCAAAAGATTTCGGGATATAGATGTCTTTGTCTACCCTTCTTGGAATATTATGTTTTTTCTTTCTTAGCTTTTGTCTTTTCTTTATTTTGCTTTGGTTTTCTTGTAATAGGTAGGGGATTTATCTCTTTAGGCTAATTGTAGCTCTTTCTATAGTAGTTTAGAGATTTATCCCCTTTAAGGACCTTGTATCCCTTTCTTTTTGGCAATAAAATTCTCCCACTTTTTATTTGTAAAAGAGGTGGTGGTGGATAAGGAGGTGCTGGTGGATATGGAGGTGCTGGTCGGAGCAGTGGTGGTTATGGCGGTGTGGTGATGGTGGAGGGAGGATAGGGGATATGATGGTGGATCACGCTACTCGAAAGTCCTGGGTGGTTTTGATGGGAACTGGAGAAATTGAAAAACATCGATGTCTTTGGAACTGTGTATTTATAGTAGAGACAATTTTAGTTATCTAGGGTTTTTTATTTGCCCTGCATACTCATTTTTTTTATCTATGTAGGTTTGTGTCTTAGAAAATTTGGTGTGTTACTTGGTTGATGAATTCAAAAAGAAGATATGTTGAATCTGAATTTGTTCTCTATTAAAAAAAACAAAAAACCTTAAACACTTAACTAAAACCTAAACCCTAACCCTAAAACCTAAACCATAAATCGTAAACCCTAAACCCTAAAAACACTACACCCTAAACCCTACACCCTAAACCCTAAAATGCTAAACCCTAAACCCTAAACCCTAAAACCTAAACCTTAAACCTTAAACCCTAAACTCTAAACCCTAAAAATTAAAAAAAAAACCTTAAATCCCAAACCTTACACCCTAATGCCTAAACCCTAAACTAACCCTAACCTTAAATAGCTAAAAACCTAAACATAAACTAAATAAAACATAAAAATAAAATAATGAAAAAATAACTTAAACCAAAATAAAATAAAATAAATAAAAATAAATAAATACATAAAATAAAACCTAAATTGAAACCTAAATCCTAAGAAAAATAAAAAATAATAAAAACTAAAATAAAATAAATAACCTAAACTAAACTAAACTAAAAACTTAAATAAAATAAAACTAAAATAAAATAAAAAAAAAATAAAATAAAACAAAATAAAACCTAAAATAAAATAAATAAATAATAAAACCTAAATCCCAAACTGGGAAAAACCTAAACCTAAAATAAAAATAAAATAAACTAAACCTAAACTAAACTTAACTAAATGTAACCTACACTAAACCTAAAATAAACTAAACCTAAACTTAAACCTAAACTAAATAAAATAAAATAATAAAATAAACTTATACTAAAATAAAATATAAATAAATATAAAATAAAACATAAAACCTAAACATAAAAAAATAAAATAAAACATAAACCTAAAATAAAACAAAACCAAAACATAAAAATAATATGAAATAAAACTAAACTAAAATATAAATCTAAACCTAAACCTAAAAAAACTAAAATAAAATCCTAAACTAAAATAATAAACTAAACTAAATAAAATAAAAAATAAACCTAAGGAAAATAAAATAAATAAAGAAATAATAAACTAAATAAACTTAAACATACTATTTTACATAATTTTAAAAAATAATAAAATAATAAAAAAACCTAACCCTAAACCCTAAAACCCTAAATGTTTAACATTAATCATAAAACCAAAACCCTAAAACCTAAATCCTAAAACCCTAAATCCTAACCAAAAACCCTAAACTCTATTAAAAAAAAACCTTAATCTCTAAACCTTAAACCCTGACCATAAACCCCCACTAACACCCTGAGCCCAAAAACTAAACTAGGCACTAAAAACACACTGAGCCATAAAACCATGAGCCACTAAACCATAAACTGAGCCACAAAACCATAAATAAAATAAAATAAAATAAAAAATAAAACTTAAACTAAACTTAAACTGAGCTAAACCTAAAAATAAAATAAAATGGGAAAAAAAATTAAAATAAATAAAAAAACCTAAAGTTTTAAAAAAACAAATAAAATAAAACTAAACTTAAAATAAAATAAATAAACGGATAAAATAAAACAAAAACTAAACAAAATCTAAACCTAAAAAATAAAACTGAAAATAAAACCTAAAATAAATAAAAAAAGTACATAAACCTTAAATTAAAAAAATAAACCTAAAATAAAAATAAAATAAATAAAATAAAATAAATCTAAACCTAAACTACAATAAACTAAACTAAAATAAATAAAACTTAAACCTAAACCTAAAATATACTAAACTTAAACCAACACCTAAACTAAATAAAATAAAATAAATTGAAATTAAACTAAGCTTAAACTTAAAAATAAAACCTAAAAATAAAAATAAAATAACAGTCTAAAACCTAAACCTAAACCTAATAAAAAAACTTAAAACCTAAACCTAAAAAATAAAACTAAACTAAAAAATAAACCTAAACCTAAAAAATCTAAAAAAAACCTAAACTAAAATAAATAAACCTAATATAAATAAACAAAATTAAATAAAATAAAATAAAACCTAAATAAAACTAAAATTAAAATAAACTTAAATAAATGAAAATAAACTAAATAAACCTAAACTACTGGTTTACTTTTTTTTTTAAAAAAACACTAAAAACTAAGGTAAAAAATCAGACAGAGATCCTGGGAGACTGAGCTCTTGACCACAGGCCCTGGCTCTGATCTAGGCTCTTAGCCCTGAGACCTGGGCCAGGCTTTGGGCCCTAACTGGGCCTGGGCTCTAGGCCACAAGGGTTCTTGGGAGCCCCAGGCGGCAGGCCCAAGGCCCAGCCATGAAGCAGACAAGGCACAAGACCTGGGCCCAGATCTGCTGGGCCCCCCTGGGACCACAGGCCCTGGGCCTGAAAACGGCCCTGGACTGGGCCACCAGGCCTGATGACACTGAAAGGCCCAGGGCCACTGGGCCACTGCTGGGCTCACAGGCTCAGGCAGGCCCAGGCCACTGGGCCCACCTGGCCCACCTGACCCACAGGCTTAGGCGCTAAATCTGGGCCTGGGCCCCAGGCCCTGTCCATGGGCCAGCGAGGATGGGCACACCACAAACCTAAGCCATGTTAAACCCAAGCCCTATCCACTAAACTTTAAAACTTAAAGAATAAACCACAAACTTTAAACCCTAAACCTTAAACCCAAGCCTAACCTACACCCCAAACTCTAAACTCTAAAAAACCTAATGTAACTAAATAAATTAAAAAAGAAACATACACACTAATAAACTAACTAAACTAAGCTAAACACAAGAATGGGAAAAACCTTGACAATAAGAACATCACCATCAACTAGGCTCAATCTAGATCTGGTTGTGGAGTTGAAGGCATAGACAATGATTATCATAGTGGTGGTGGGGGATCTGGAGCTGTTGGTGGATATGGAGGTGGTGGTCGGAGTAGTGGTGGTTATGAGGCGAGGAGGTGGATGAAACTACGTCAGTGAAGGTTGTGAAGGGAAGATCGAGGATATGATGGATCCCATTAATCGAGTGCAGGGAATTGGTTAGGTGGAAAATGGAGAATTGGAGGATCGATGCTTCTTAGCTTCTTTTCTAGAAAGGGTTCTAGTTATCTAGGGTTTTTGATTTGCTCTATGCATGCACATGTTTTATCTATGTTATCGCTTGTGTCTTAGAAAACTTATGGTGTTACTTGGTTGATGAAATTAAAAAAGAAATATTTAATTTAAATTTGTTCTCTTTTATAAAAAATAAACAAAAACCCTAAACCCTAAACCAAAACCTGAACCTTAAACTTAAAACCTAAACCATAAACTCGAAACCTTAAACCCTAAAAACCCCAAACCCTAATCCCTAAACCCTAAACCCTAAACCCTAACCCCTAAACCCTAAAAGCTAAAAATGTAAACCTAAACTAAATAGAAACTAAAAATTAAATAAATAAAAAAACCTAAACTAGAATAAAAAATAAATAAATAAAATAAAATGAAATAAAAACCTAAAATAAAACCTAAAGCGAAAAAGAAAATAAAATAAAAAATGAAAACATAACTAAAATAAAATAAATAAAACCTAAACTAAACTAAAAAAAATAAAAAATCTAAGTAAAATAAAAATATACCAAAAATAAAAATAGAATAAAATATAAACTAAATAAACACATAAACCTAGAAAATAAACCTAAAGATTAATAAAAAAATAAACTTAAACCCTAAACTAAAAAAAATAAACCTTTAATAAAAAAATAAACCTAAACCTAAACTAAAATAAACTAAACTAAAATAAATAAAATTTAAACCGAAAATAAACAAAACTTAAACCTAGACCTAAACTAAATAAAAGAAAATAAACTAAAAATAAACCTAAACCTAAGGTAAAATAAAACCTAAAATGAACCTAAAATCTCAACTTAAAAATAAAAGAAAAAACACCTAAACCTAAAAATAAAATAAAATAAAACTAAACTAAAAATAAAACCTAAACCTAAAAAATAAACTAAATAAAAAAACCTAATCTAAAATAAATAAACCTAAAATAAATAAATAAAACTAAATAAAAGTAAAATTGAACCTAAATAAAAAAACACTAAAATAAATAAAAAAATAAACTAAATAAACTTAAACCTATAGGTTTATTTAATTAAAAGAAATAAATAAAACCACTATCCTGACCCTAAACCCTACTAAACCACTACTATAAACTGACCCTACCCTAAACCCTAACCCCCCAGGCCCTATACCCCTAATAACCCTATCCCACCCTAAATCATGAAAACCCCAAACCATCAAACCTAACACTGAACCCTAAAAAACTGAGCCCAAACTCCTAAACCCCAAGCCTAAACACTAAAACCTAAACCCAAAAGTCTAAACACTAAAACCTAAACCCTAAACCCTAAACCTTAAGCTCTAAACCCTAACCCTAAACCCTAAACCCTAAAACCCTAAAACCCTAAACCCTAAATGCTAAACACTAAACCCTAACCCTAAACTGTAATCCCTAAACCTAAACTAAACGAAACTAAATAAATAAAAAATTAACCTAAACCCTAAAGCTAAACTTAAGGCTAAACCGTAATAATGGAAATAACCTTGATGGCAGGAACATGAGCATCAACTAGGCTCAGTCTAGATCTAGTTGTGGAGGGAAAGACGGAGGCGATGGTTATCATAGTGGTGGCTAGGGATCTAGAGTTGCTAGTGGATATGGAGGTGGTGGTCGAAGCAGTGGTGGTTTATGGAGTTGGGAGGAGCGATGAAGGTTACGTCTGTGGTGGTTTTTGAGGGATAGATCAGGGATATGATGGCAGATCCGGCTACTCAAGAGGCGGTGGTGGTTTTGATAGGAACTAGAGAAATAAAAGATTGGCCGATCTGATCTGCTTCTTATGGAACTGTCTTTATAGTAGAGACAATTACAATTATCTAGGCTTTTTGATTTGCTTTATGCGTGCACATTTTATATGTATATCATCGCTTATGTCTTAGAATATTTGGTGCACTATTTGGTTAGTGAAATCAAAAAGATGAAATGTTCAATATAAATTTATTCTTTATTAAAAAAAATCTTAAACCTTAAACCCTAAAGTAAAACCTAAAATAAACCTAAAACCTGACCTAAACACTAAACCCTAAAACCATAAACCATAAACACTAAACCACAAACCCTAAACCCCAAACCAAACAAAACCTAAACCATAAACCTAAACCTAAATGGTAAAACTATAACCTTAAACCCCAAACCCTAAAGCCACAAACCTAAAACCATAAAGTCTAAATTCTAAACCCAAACCTGCTAAACCTAAACCATAAACCTTACATACTACCCAGACCCTAGGCCCCATTATCCCACGCCCTCAGCCCTAGGCCAAACTCCTAAACAGACTAAACCTGACTGGGCTAGGCTGAGGCCCTGGGCCTGGGCCTGAGCCCTGGCTGAGCCCTGACTTGACCTAGTCTTGAGTATAACCCAGGCCTGAAAGGCCCTAAATGGGCCCCACAAACCCAGGCCCTGGGCCTGGCCCTGGGCTAAGGCTGGGCCTGAAAGGCCCAGGCTGAGCTAAAGGCCAGGCCTGAGCCCTGGCCTAGGCTGGGCCACTGGGCTGAGCCCTGGGCCTGACTTGGGCCCTGAGGCCCTCTTGACTGGGCTAAAGGCCCTGGGCCTAAACCAGGCTGGGCCCTGGGCCACTTGGGCCCTGAGCCCTAGGCTGAGCCTGACCTGAGCCTGGGCTGAGGCCCTGGGCTGGGAACCTAGGCAGGCCCTGGGCTGGCTTAAGGCATGGGCCCTTACCCCTGGGCCAGGCTGGGCCTGGGCCCAGGCCTGGGCCTGGGCCCTGGGCTGACCTAGGCCTCTGACTGGCCAAGGCCCTGGGCCCTCCCTGAGCTGGGCCAGGCCCAGGCCTGGCCTAAATCCTGATGACTAAACTGATAACCCAAATCCAGGCCATGGGCCCCAGACTGGGCCCTGATCCTGAGCCAACCCAGGCATGGGCCCTAAACTGGGCTGCTCAAATTATCCTGGGCCCTACTGGGCCCTGAAAGCAGGCTGGGCCCTGGGCTCACCCTGAGCTGAGCCAATTCTAAATACCCTAAATCACACCTAAACTGGGCCCTCTAAATCCTCCATAAACCCACTGTTACTGGCCCTCCATAATCTAAACCCTTATAAACCTAATCCTAAACTAAACTAAACCTAAAACTAAACCAAAAACCTAAACTAAACTAAACCTAAAACCTAAACTAAAACCCAAAAACCCAAACAAACTATTACCTGAGCCCTCATACTTGTGCTCTAGTTATTTCCATTCCCCCTCTCATTTTTTAGCTTTGTGGTCACTGCTTGCTAGCTATTTTGCTTGATTCTCACTGTATTCCTTCTTGAATTATGAACTGTTGGCCTATTTCATGTCTTCATTGGAGTGACACCGCGGCTTGGTGTCTTCCCCGATGATTCCTTAGGGAAAACTGAAGGATCCTTTGGATCCTACTAGGGCATCAACTAACTTTTCTCTGACTACTTCAGAATCATTCAAAGATGTTCCAGTTTGGATTTCTCTCCCCAATATGCAAATTCATTTTGTTAACCATCAATTACTTTTTACTGTGGGTGCTTTACTTGGTCAGTCGTTGAAAATTTATCAGGCAATGACTATGAAATCTCATCCTTCAGTGGCTAGAATCTTTATTTATATTAGACATTACCAAGAAACACCATAAAGAAATCTATTTGGAATCCCAAAATTATGGTTATATGCAAATAATTGAATTGGAATATTTTCCTATCTTTTGTTCTCACTATAAAATCCATTGGCATGATAATTCTGAATGTTTCATTCTTCATCCTCACCTAAAAAAGAAAATCCCTGTTAAGGAAACTTCTATTCCTAAACATAGGCAAATCATTGTTAAATATCAAAAAACTACTTCAGAAAAAAAGGAATTTTTGAATGTTCCTAATAAGCCTATTTTACCTCTTACTTCTTCTGTGCAATTGAAGGCTTCTAATGTGAACAATAATAGTTTTTCTAAACTTTTGGATGATGATTATGTTTCCTCTAATTCAATCCCTGCATCCTTCCCAGCTTTGATTGATGAAAATGAAGCTTTGATTGATAATATAAATGAGGGTACTAATGTTATGCCTCATTCAAATTCAAAGAAGAATATGGATTTAATACCTCATGATAATCAAGTTGAAAAGAAAAATTCTATTTTCCATATTTAGGATGATTTAAAGTCTCATCTTGATTTGGCTTTGTTTAATAATTTGGACCATGAAGAGGAAGTGCTTGGTATTCACACTTGCCTCTAAATAAATATGTTTCTACTCCCTCTCTTATTATTCCTGATGATCATTTGGCTTTAAGAAATTCTAATGTCTAGGAAGAAGGAGAACTCATTTCTAATCATGCGGTTTCTCCTAAATTTATGACTAATGTTGTTAAATCCTTCTCGGATGATGATTATATGGGAAAAGAAAATGGTTTCCAAACTTATCATGCTAAAAAAAGAAAAAAATGTTAAAAATTTCCCTTTTAAACTGCTATGAAACACTAGATAGACTACGACCTCCCCCTCCTCTCTTAATTAACCTTTTCTTAACCCCTTTTTATTTTTTTATGTTTAATTTTATTATTTAGAATGTTAAAGGGATTGGTACCCTCTCTATTCCTAATCGTATTAGAAATCTTTGTCGTATAAATAATATTTCTTTAATTATTTTTTTGGAGCCTCTTATTCATGCTAACAAAATTAACCATGTTGCTAGAATGATCAATTTCAATAATTTTTCCTAATGTGTAATAAGATTTGGTGTTTTTGGAATAACTTTGTAGAGGTTTCTATTCTTGATGATTTTTAATAAGTTGTCAATGCTCAAATCTCTTATGGTGATTATTGTGTTTTGGGCTTAGATCTAGTAGAAATCTTCTTTGGGATAATTTGAGGAATTTTGTTACAACTGTCAATAAACCTTGGTTTGTTGTTGGTGATTTCAACACTATTTTATTCACTTCTGAACAAAGTGGTGTTGCTCTTTTAATATTCATTCCATGGAAGAATTTTCTAATATGATCCTTGATTATAATTTGATTTATATTTGTTTTAAAGGTTCTAACTATACCTGGCAAAACTTTAGACTTAGATAAAGGTTGGATCGGATTCCTTTTAGTACTCATTCGATTACTCAATGACATATTACTTCTATCGATCATTTAACAGAACCTTGTCAAATAATGCTACTCTTTTGGTTTCTATTCAAGATAATTTTAATAGATTAAAAAATTTCTCTCCTTTTAGATTTCAAAACATGTGGATTTAGCATACTAATTTTTTTTAATATTGTGGCTAACAATTGGAAAGCTCCTTTATATCCTGATAATTTGATTATGGGGATGAATAGACTTTGGTTTAAGATTAAAATGGATAAGCAAAATTTGGGTCATGGAATAAGCATTATTTTAAAAACATTTTTCCTAATATCAAAGATATGGAAAAAAATGGTTTGAAATCTTGAGGTCTCTATTATGTCAGGTCCTTCTAAGATTAAGGACTTGACTAAGGTAAAAGATAAACTTGTTAATTTTCAAAATATGGAAGAGACTTTTTGGCATCAAAAAGCTGCTAGTAAACATATTGTGGATGGTGATATGAACACTAAGTACTTCCATGCTTTAGTTAATAAAAAGAGATATTTAAATAATATTCAAAAAGTTAAAGATGACAATGGAGAATGGATTATGGAGAATAATGGTATTAAGAATTCAATAATTAAATAATTTAGAAATATGCTTAATAAGAGTTTCTCTTATGAGCTTGTTTCTAAATCACACTTGATTCCTTCTATTATTACCAATGATGACAATGATTTGCTTACTATTATGCCTAATGAAGATAACTTGTTTAAAGTTCTTAATAGCATGAACATAGATTTTGTTGCTGGTCCGGAGGGTTTCACTACTCAATTTTTTCAAAATTGTTGGTTTATTATTAAAAGTGATTTGATTGAGGTTGTGGTTGATTTTTTTTAATGGTAATTCTTTTCTTATATATATTTTTAGCACTTATATCATTCTCATACCTAAGAAAGATAATCTGGACTATTGGAGTGATTTTAGACTTATTAGTCTTTGCACCTTCTTCAATAAGTTGATTTCCAAAATTCTTGCCAACATGCTTAGTCCTTTACTTCATAAGATTATCTCTCTCAACCAAACTGGTTTTGTTCGAGGTAGATCTATTTTTGATAACCTTTTACATGCACATGAATTAATTCATGACTTAGATGCTAAGACTAGAGGTGGAAGCTCTCTTCTCAAATTAGATATTGCCAAATCTTTTGATAATATCTCTTGTCATTTCCTTTTCCATATTCTTAATTTATTTTAGTTTTCTTATAAATTTACTTCTCTTATTAATAATTGTATTAATAATGTCTAGTTTTCTGTTTTGCTTAATGGGGAAGCTTTAGGATTCTTTCTTTCTTCCCATGGCATAAGATAAGTGGATCCTTTATCTCTTACTTTATTTATTATTGTTGTTGAGTACTTATCTAGGAGTATCAATGAGTTATTTTTAAACAATCCTAGTATGTACTATAGAACTCTTGGTGGTCTTTTAGTTTCCCACTTAAGCTTTGTAGATGATTTCATTATTTTTTGCAATGCTTATATTCAACATATCAAGAACCTCAAGATTTTTTTAAATTAATATGGTAGAGAAAGTGGTCATTCTATCAATGATAACAAAAGATATTTTATTATCTCATCAAGTATCTCTAATAATAAAATCAATCAAATCTAGCATATCACTAATTTTAAACATTAACACTTACCTCTTAAGTACTTGCATGTTCCTCTAAAGGTTCAAAATGATATCATCTTTTTGATGAGTTAATTCAAAAAAATTTAAATAATATTTTTTATTAGGAATTTCATTAACTTTCATTTGGTGGTAGGCTCACTATTCTTAAAAACACTCTCAATTATATGCCCTTTTAGTTGATTCAAACTATTATTCCAACTAATTCTACTCTTATCAAAATTGATCTCTTTCTTAATAAATTTTCTGGAGATCCAATAATTCTATTAAAGGAATGCATTGGACATCCTATCATAAATGTTGTGGTCCTTTGGGTGAAGGTGGTCTTGGTTGCGAACCTATTCATGAAGCTATGTCTGCCTTCTCTCATATGCTCTAGTGGAATTTTAGAAAGAATGATAGCCTTGAGGCTAATTTTATGATGGAAAAATATTGCTAAGGTAAACGCCCTCTTATCTATGCTTATAAAGTTGTTGATTCTCTAATTTGGAAAAGGCTTTACTCCATTAAATGAGTTATTGAATCCCTAATACCTTAGGGTATTCACTCAGGTTTGGCAAGAAAATTGGATTAGAAATGGCTCTATTGACTCCCTTTTATCTATACACTCTACTGCTACTATCAAAGGTAACTCTTTTAGGCTTAATAACAATAGGAATGAAAACAAACTTGAGAACTACATTCTATTTCTATTTTTGACAAGTTTTACAACATCACTATCTTTTCTAATAAACCTGATCAAATTCTTTTCAAGCTCTCTTACAATGGCGATTTCATTCTTAAAGAGGTTTGGAATTTTATTAAAAATAAACAAAACACCTCTACTATTTTTATTAAACTATGGAACAATATTATTCGCAGTTCTTATGTTGTTTTAGCTTGGAGGATTTTGAATAACTTCATTCTTGTAGATTCGTTGCTCTGGATTAAAGAGTTTTATTTACCTTCCAAGTGCTATTGTTGCTTTCATATTGAAAATGTTAATCATGTTTTTATCAATGGTGTTATTGCTTCCAAACTTTGGATATGGTATGATGATTTATTTAACACTAATTATTTTCATGGCTCTCTTTAGTTACATCAACTTCTTGAAGTTTGTTTCCATAAAACTATGAAAGGTCATATGAATGTTTTAATTGCTATTACCCTTATTTCATTCATTTGGATGGATAGAAATGATGCTAAATATTGAGGCATCCCTATGAACCATAGAACGATCCTTGCTAGAACTAAGGAATAAAATCCATGCTCTTTTTAATCCAAATTTAATTAGCAATCTTCATTTTAGAGGTTATAAATTTGTGGCTAAAAAATTGGGTATGACTTTGCATGATGACCCTACCAACAAGAGTATTAGGATTATACATTGGATTAATCCTAAAGAAAATTTTATAAAGATTAATACTAATGGTTTTGTTTCCTCAAACAAATATGGTTGTGGTGGAATTCTTCGGGATTCTAAAGGTATTGTCATTTTTGCTTTTGCCTACCCCCTCAAAGCTTGTTCTGTTATTTATGCTGAGCTCATGGTTGTTAATAAAGCTATTGATATTTGTTTAAAAAAAGGCCTTTTTAATATTTGGATTGAAGTTGATGCTCTTCTTTTACTTGATATGCTCAATACTAATAAAATGGAGAATGTTAACTTATTTTATCTTCTTAATCACACCAAAAAGCTTCTTTCTCATGTTTGCTACAAAATTTCTCACATTCTTCGTGAAGGTAATGCTTTTGTTGATTTTTTGTATAATTTGGGATCTAAATTAAATGAGCTCACTATATTTTATAACATTAGCTTACTTAAGCATCTAGATGGTCTGGTCAATCTGGATAATACTGGACTTCCTTACCTCAGATTTTAACTTTCAGCTATTTTGTTTATCATATTGCCATGGTGGTTTTATTTAGTCTATTTTTTCATTGTTTTTTTTTTTGTCATTCCCTCACCAAGAATTGGTTTTTGCTATTTTTCTTCAGGGTCTTGGTCAATCTCACCTTATATGAAAGCTACCTTGTTGGTTTTAGTTTATTTCTAAACTTAAACCCCCATCCTCTTTACCTCATTGTATACTTGACTGACCCTTATTTGGGTCATAGTGGTGCTATTTTTAATTAGTTTTCCTATCCTTTGAGACTGGTGGTTTTGTTTTTGTGTCTCATGTTATGCTTCTTTTGTCACACATCTAGTAATATTTTAGCGATCTCCTGCTAGGTTGTGGTTTTGCCTGATTTGGGCCTACCCTTTATACTAATTGATGTTGGGTTTGCCTCTTATTTTTGCTGGCTATTAATTTATTTGAATTGGATTTTTGGTTGCTATGGTTGGTTCTACTAGATGCTGCTATTTGCTTCTTCCATCTGCCTGACTATTTTACGTGGTCATTTTTTCATGGCTGCTATTTGTCTCTTCTAGTTTGGCATAATTTTGGGCTTTTGTGGTTGTTGTTCTCCTTTCCTGGTTTTGCTTGGGGACTTCTGCTGGTTGGTTTTTCCCTCTACCTTGTGGATTTGAGGTAGCTTTTTCTAGTTGTTGCCTTCCACTTTTTGCTTTTATGGTGACTATCTGCTCTATAGGATTTGGAAGAGGCTTTGTTTTCCTCTGGCCTTGTTCCTTTCCACGATGATTTGCTACTTATGGTTGGATGGTTCTCCTTGACCTTTTCTACCTTGGTTTTTTGTCTGGTTGAGTGACTACCAATTTTGTTTATTAGTTCTTTTGGAAATCTCCAGGTGGGTTGTGGTTATGCATGCTGTTGTTCTTTTCCTTTATTTTATGCTCTACATTAAGTTAACCTCTTATTTTGGCTGGCTGCTCCCTTTACTGAATTGGAACTTATGTTGTTGTGGTTGGTTGTTGGGTGGCAGCTATTGGTCTCTTCAGGATTTGGTTTACTTTGGTTTTTTCAATTCTTTTTGGTTTTTTTCCTAGTTTGGGTTGGTGTTTTCTTTTTGTTGGTTGTTTTCTTTATTGATAGGTATGAGGACAGCTGCTTTGTAGTTCTTTTTTTTATCCAGACCTGGGTTTCTGTTTACTGGAGGAGATGGTTGTCTCTATTTTTTATCTATGCATACTGGTTTTCTGGTAGCTGTTCCTCTGACTAGATTGGTCAGGTGTTTGCTGAAGGTTGGTTGTGGCTCTCCTTATCTTGGTGTCTTGGGATTGGATGTTGTTTTGCCTTGGATTCTTGTGCTTGGCTTGGTGTCCTGGGATTTAGGTTGGCTGTTGATATTGATTCCCTTTGGTTTATTTTGTTGTCCTTATTTTCTGATATTTGCCTCTTGGTCAATGGTGCTAGATTTGCTATTTTTTTGCTACCTCGGTGGCAGTTTTGATGGTAATTTTTGGATGCTCTCTTGGTCTCTTTATGGGTTTCCTCTCTCTTGTACTGCTTATCTTCTATTATTTTGCTATTTTAGTGGAGGTTTTGCCCTTGGATTTGGATTGCTAGTGCTCTAGAAATAGTCGTGGGTTGTTGTTATGCCTTTGGGATGGTTTTGCTGGGTTGTGTTTTATTCATCTTTGCTCCTTTTTTGTGTTTCTCTTCCTTTTGGTGGTGGCTTTGGTGGAGTTACTGCTTAGTTTTTTTATCTTGCCACTGATTCTGCTGTAACTTTTGGGTTGCTGGCTTTATGTGATTGGTCTATTACGAGTTTTGGTTGGTGGGTTGGCTGCTGGCTGGCTGTTTTCTCTGCTTATTTGGTGCAGGACCGGGATCACTATGGACTATTTTACCTTAGATGGTTTTCTTATATTAGGTATGCTGGCTATGTTGGCCTTGATGTTTACTCATATCTTTTCTCTGGTTGGTAGCATTACATATGACTGTAACCCTTCTCAAGAAGTTTGGATGCTCATATGTATTGTTGCCACTGAGATGAGCCCAAGCCTTCTCTTTCCCAGTTCTCTCTAAATTATTTACTTTATCCTTTTCCATTGAGCTACGATTATTGCCTTCGTAGTGTTTTGATGAATTCTTTTACAGGTTGGAACTTTATAGATGAAATGAGCTTTACTCAGTCAACTCAAGTGTTGTTGCTATGTATCTTGCTTATCTTGCTTTCTCAAAGGGATCAAGAGCTGCTTTTAACTAGTCCTTTTACTACTTTCATGAGCTGTATTGGTCTTATTCTGTGCCTTTTCTCATATGCTTTTTTGCTATTGTATTTGTTTTTGTTTTTCTTTTGATTTATTTTCCTTTTCTATTGTACTTAGATGGGGTTTTAGCTCTTTAGGTTTCTTATAGCTCTAAGAGTAGTAGAACTTTGAGCTTTACCCCTATTAAGGACATTGTATATTTTCCTTTTATGGTAATAAAATCCTAACTTTTCCCAAAAAAAAACCCTAAACCCTAAAACCTTAAAACCCTAAACCATAAACCCTAAACCCTAAACTCTAAAAACCTAAAAACCTAAACCTAAAGTAAATAAAACCTAAAAATAAAATAAATAAAAAACCTAAACCTAAATAAAATAAAAAACCCTAAAAACCTAAACCTAAAGTAAATAAAACCTAAAAATAAAATAAATAAGAAAGCCAAAACCTAAATAAAATAATAAAATAAAATAAAATAAAACCTAAATTATAACCAAAAACCTCAACCTGAAAATAAAATAAAATAAAAAAATAAAAATAAACAAAAATTAAATAAATAAAAACCTAAATTAAATAAAAATTAATATAAACCATAGAATAAAAAAAGCTAAATAAAATAAAAACTAAGCATAAAATAAAATTAAAATAAACTTAAAGCAAAATAAAATAAAACTAAATAAAAAAACCTAAAAAAATAAACCTAAAAAATAAACTTAAAATAGATAAAAAAATAAAACCCAAACCTAAAACTAAAAAAACTGAACCTAAAATCAAAATAAAATAAAATAAATACCTAACCTAAACCTAAACTAGAATAAATAAACCTAATCCTAAACCTAAACTAAAAATAAACTAAAAATAAACCTAAACTAAACTAAAAAAAATAAAACCTAAAAATAAACCAAAAATAAAAGCCTAAGACATAAACCCTATACCCAAAACCCTAAAAAGCTAAAAACCTCAACCTATACTAAATAAAACCAAAATATAAAATAAATAAAAAAACCTAAACCAAAATAAAATAAAATAAAAACATAAACTAAAACCTAAACCTAAAAAGAAAATAAAATAGAAAATAAAATATAAATTATAATAAAATAAATAAAAAACTAAACTAAACTAAAAAAATAAAAAACCAACATAAAATAAAAACTAAATCTAAAATAAAAATAAAATAAACCTAAAATTTAATAAAATAGAAACTAAATAGAAACCTAAACCTAAAAAATAAAACTTAAAAATAAATAAAAAATAAAACCTAAACCTTAAACTTAAAAAAAAAATCCTAAACCTAAAATAAAAATAAAATAAACCTAAACCTAAACCTAAACTAAGATAAACTAAACTAAAATAAATAAAATCTAAACCTAAACATAAAATAAAGTAAGCCTAAACCTAAACCTAAACTAAATAAAATAAAAAATATATATATATAAACCTATACTAAAAAATAATGCCTAAAAATAAACCTAAAATTAAAACCTAAAATCAAAACCAAAAAAAATAAAATAAAAATTTAAACCTAAATCTAAAAATAAAAAATAAAACCTAAACCTAAAAAATAAAATAAAAATAAAACTAAACTAGAAAATAAACCTAAACCTAAACAAAAAACCTAACCTAAAATAAATAAACCTAAATGAAAATAAATAAACATAAAGTAAATACACCAAACTAAATAAGATTAAAAAATAAACATAAATAAAAATAAAAAGTAAAATAAACTAAAATAAATAAACTAAATAAACATAAACCTACTAGTTTACTTAATTTTAATAAAACCACTAAACCTTAAATCCTAAACCCTAAACCACAAAACTAACCCTAAACCCTAAACCATAAAATAAACCCTAAACACTAAACCCTCTGACCATAGCTTATACCCTAAGCCCTAAACACCCTTAAACCCTGATCCCCCTAACCCTAGTATAAATCCTAAAATTCTAACAAACCTACCCTCCCTAAACCACTAAATCCAAACCCTGATTGAGCCTATAATCCCTAACTAACTACCCTAAACCACTAAACTATTTAAGCCTTCTCTGACCCTCCCTAACCCTAAATCAAACCCTAGATACCCTAAACCAAAACAGCTGGCCTAAACCTAAAAACTTAAACTTAAACTAAATAAACCTAAAAAATAAAATATAAATAATTAAACCTAGTATAATAAAATAAAATAAAGACCTAAAAGACCTAAACTAAACCTAAAAGAAAATAAAATAAAGAATAAAATAATCTAAAAAATAAAGAAAACCTAAACTAAATAAAATAAAATAAACCTATGAATAAAATCCTTAATAAAATAAAATTGAACATAAAATAAAATAAAATAAACCTAAAATAAAACTAAATAAAAAACCTAAAAAAAATAAACCTATAAATAAAACCTATAAATAAAAAATAAAACTTAAACCCTAAACTAAAATATAAAACTTAAACTAACATAAATAAAATAAATAAATAAAATAAACTTAAACCTAAACTAAAAATAAACTAAACTAAAAGGTAACTAAACATAAACCTAAACTAAATAGAATAAATAAATAAAAAAAAACCTTAACCTAAACTAAAAAAAAAAACCTAAAAAAATAAACTTAAAACCTAAAAGAAAAATAAAATTAAAACATAAACCTTGAAAATAAAAATAAAACCTAAACCTAAAATAAAATAAAAATAAAACTCAACTAACAAATAAACCTCTGACCCTAAACCTAAACCTAAAAATAAATTAAAATAGAAATAAACTAAAATAAATAAATTAAACTAAAATAAAATATGCTAAAATAAAAATAAAATAAATAAACTCATCGGGTTTGCTTGATTTTAAAATAATAAAATATCCTAACCACCCACCCTCCAAATCTACCACTACCATAAACCCAGCCATAATCCCAAACTAACTCCCAACCCTACCTAACCTGACTACACAAACCTAGACCACTGAAGCCCTACCCTCCTTAATCTAAATCCATCCTGACCCTAGCCAACTAAACCCTACCCTAAACCCTCTATCCTAACCACCACTATAAATTATCGGCTTTAAAGCTGGGCCTAAACTCTAAACCAACTGAGGCCCTGAGGCTAAGGTAAAACTGAGCCCTAAACTACTAACCCTCCCTGAGCCCAGGCTACCCACCCAAATCATACCCTCCCAAAATACAAACCATAAACCCCTAAACCCACTAAACCTAAAACCTCCAAAGTTAATAAACCTCAAAATAAAAATAAAATCTTAACCTAAATAAAATAAAATTAAACTAAACTAAAAACTAATCCTAAAATAAAATTAAATAAAAACAACTAATTAAATAAATAAAACCTAAACTAAATAAATAATATAAACCTAAGAATAAAACTTAAATAAAATAAAACTAAATGAAAAAAACTAAAATAAAATAAAATAAAACTAAATAAATACCTAAATTTAAGAAATAAACATAAAAATAAAAAAACCCAAACGCTAAACTAAAAATAAAAACTAAACCTAAAACAAAAATTAAATAAACTAAAAAAACCTAAACTAAAATAAAAAAATGTTAAATATAAACCTAAAAAAACTAAACTTAGACCCTCAACTAAATAAAATAAAATAAACTAAAAATAAACTTAAACCTAAACTAAAAAAATAAAACTTAAAAATAAACTTAAAATAAAAGCCTGAAACCTAAACCCTAAACCATAAACCCTAAAAAGATAGAAAGCTAAACCTAAAATAAATAAAACATAAAAATAAAATAAATAAAATAGACATAAACCAAAATAAAATGAAAACATAAAATAAATTAAAAGCATAAACTAACACCAAAACGTAAAAAGAAAAATAAAAAAACTAAGCTAAAAATAAATAAATAAATAAAAACCTAAACAAAACTAAAAAAATAGGAAAACTTAAATAAAAAATAAAACTAAACCATAAAATAAAATAAAACCTAAAATAATAAAATAAAATAAAACCTAAACATAATACATTAACCTAAAATTAAAACCTAAAAAATAAATAAGAAATAAACCTCACTAAAAAACCCTAAACCTAAAATAAAAATAAAATAAAGCTAAACATAAACTACGATAAACCAAACTAAAATAAATAAAGCTTAAACCTAATCCTCAAATAAACTAAACCAAAACCTAAACCAAAACTAAATAAAATAAATTAAATTAAAATTAACCTAAACCTAAACCAAAAAGTAATACTTAAAAATAAATGTAAAATAAAAACCTAAAACCTATACCGAAAAAAATAAATAAAAAACCTAAACTTAAGCCTAAATCAAAACCTAAAAAAAATAAAATAAAAAAATAAAAACTAAACTAAAGTAGAATAAATAAACCTAAACAAAACTAAAAATATATAATAAACCATAAATAAAAAACCTAAATAAAATAAAAACTAAATGAAAAAATAAAAAAATAAACCTAAAATAAATTAAAATAAAAACTAAATAAAAACCTCAACCTAAAAAATAAACATAAAAATAAATAATAAATAAAACCTAAACCCTAAACTAAAAAATAAACACCTAAACATAAAATAAAAAAACCTAAACCTAAACACAAATAAACAAAACAAAAGTAAATAAAACTTAAACCTAAAATTAGCTAAACCTAAACCCCAAACAAAATAAAATAAAATAAATTAAAAATAAACCTAAACCTAAACTAAGAAATAAAACCAAAAAATAAACCTAAAATAAAAACCTAAATAAAATAAAACCTAAACCTAAACATAAAAATAAAAAATAAAACCTAAACCTAAAAAATAAAATAAAATTAAAACTAAACTAAAAAAACCTAAACCTAATCTAAAATAAATAAACCAAACTAAATAAAAATAAAATAAAATAAATAAATAAACTAAATAAACTAAACTCTGGGTTGCTTATTTTTTTAAGAAAAAAACCATGACTCTAAACCCTAAATCCTACTCTAAACCACAGGCCACTGAGCCCTAAAATGACCCTAACCTATCCTAAAACCCTAACCTAACCTGACCCTCGGCCATGAGCCTATCTCACAAATAACCATGAGCCTAACCATAAATCAGATTGATCCACTAAACCCTAAACCACTAAAGCCACCACTAAACCCAGAAACTAAGACCCTGGGCCCTAAACTTAGGCCCTGGGACCCTAGGCCAGCACAAATAAACTGACCATGAAACTGAGCCACGACCCTAAATCCTACCACAAATCTAAACCAAAATACTATGCCATGTAAAAAAACTTAAAACTAAACTAAACTAAATAAAACCTAAATTAAATAAAATAAATAAAATGTAAATAAAATAACAAAATTTGCAAATTAAACTGAGCTAAAACTAAACCTAAGCATAAAATAAAAAACATAAAATAAACTAAAATAAAATAAAGAAAAACTAAATAAAAACCTAAACCTAAAAAATAAACCTAAATATAAATAAAAAATAAACCTAAACCCTAAACTAAAAAAAAGCTTAACCTAAAATAAAAATAAAATAAACTAAATAAAATAATCATAAACCTAAACATAAAATGAACAAAACCTAAACCTAAACCTAAACTAAATAAAATTAATTAAAAATAAACCTAAACTTAAACTAAAAAAATAAAACCTAAAAATAAACCTAAAATAAAAACCTGATACCTAAACCTAACAAAATAAAATAAAAACATAAAATTAAACCTAAAAATAAAAAATAAAACCTAAACCTAAAATAAATAAAAATAAAACTCAACTAAAAATAAAAAAATAAACTAAAATGAAAAATCTAAACTAAAATAAGTAAACCTAAAATAAATAAACTAAACTAAATAAAAATAAAAAATAAACTAAATAAATTAAGTAAACCTAAACCTACCATGTTACTTAATTTAAAAAACCTAAAAACCTAAACCCTAAACCTTAAATATTAAACCTTAAACCCTAAACACTAAACTTAAACCCTAAACCTTAAACCCTAAACCCTAAAACTTAAATCCTAAACCCTAAACCCTAAAAGCATAAACCCTAAAAGCATAAACCCTAAAACTCTAAATCTTAAACCCTAAACCCTACACCCTAAACCCTAAACCCTAAACCCCAAACCCTAAACCTAAACCTAAAATAACTAAATAAATTAAAAAATGAACCTAAGCCATAAAACCTAATAAACGTAAACCTGAACCTAAACCCTAAGAATGTGCATAACCTTGATGGCAGGAACATCACCGTCAACTAGGCTTAGTCTAGATTTGTGAAAGAAGGTGAGCGATGGATTATCATAGTGGTGGTGGGGGATCACGGTGGTGCTACTGTATATGGAGGTGGAGTAGTGGTGGTTATGGAGGAGGAGTGATGGAGGCCATGGTGGTGGCGAGGAAGAGATCAAGGATATGATGGTGGATCCAACTACCGAAGAGGTCGGGGTGGTTCATGGGAACTGAGAACCAAGAATAGATCATGCCGCTTATGGAACTATGTCTTTAAAGTAAATATGACTCTAGTTATCTAGGGTCTTTGATTTGCTCTATGTGTGCTCATTTTTTATCTATGTCATCGCTTATGTCTTTAAAAACATGGTGTGTTAGTTGGTAGATGAAATTCAAAAAAAAAAAATTAATGTTGAATCTAAATTTGTTCTCTATTAAAATAAAAAATAAAAACCCTAAACCCTAAATAAAAACATAAACCTTAGACCTAAAACATAAACCCTAAACCCTGAAACCTAAACACTAAAAACCCTAAACCCTAAAATCCTAAACCCTAAAACCTAAACCCTAAACCCTAAACCCTAAAACCTAAACCCTAAACCCTAAACCCTAAACCCTAAACTCTAAACCCTAAACCCTAAACCATCACTCCTAAACCTTAAACCCTACACCCCAAACCTTAAACTCTAAACCCTCCACTAACCTAAACCCTAAAAGAATAAAAACCTAAACCTCAACAAAATAAAACCTAAAAATAAAATCAATAAAAGAACCAAAATAAAAATAAAATAAATAAAATAAAATAAAATAAAATATCTAAGCTAAAACCTAAACCTAAACCTAAACTTAAAAAGAAAATAAAATTAAATTAAAAAAAACTAAAATAAAATAAATTAAAACCTAAACTAAACTAAATAAAATTAAAAACCTAAATAAAATAAAAAATAAACCTAAAATAAAAATAAAATAAAATAAAAACTAAATATAAACCAAAACCTAGAAAATAAACCAAAAAATGAAAAAAAATAAAACATAAACCCTAAACCAAAAAAAAATCTAAACTTAAAATAAAAATAAAATAAACCTAAACTTAAACTAAAATAAACTAAACTAAAATAAATAAAACCTAAACATAAACCTAAAATATACTAAACCTAAACCTAAACATAAAATATATTAAACCTTAACCTACACTTAAACCCTAAACAAAATAAAATAAACTAAAAATAAACCTAAACTTAGACTAAAAAAATAAAAACTAAAAATAAACCTAAAACCAAAACCTAAGAAAATAAAATATAAATTGCAACCTAAAATTAAAAAATAAAACCTAAACATAAAAAATAAAATAAAAATAAAACTCAACAAAAAAATAAATGAAAACCTAAAGACTTAACTAAATTAAAAAATCTAAACTAAAATAAATAAACTAAACTAGATAAAAGAAAAAAATAAACTAAAATAAAAATAAAAATTAAAATAAACTCAAATAAATAAAGAATAAACTAAATAAACCTAAATCTATTAGTTTACTTAACTTTAAAAAAAAACCTAAATCCTAAATCCTAAACCCTAAACCCTAAACTATAATACTGTACCTTAAACCCTAAACCCTAAACCCTAAAACCTTAATCCCTAAACCCTAAACACTAAACCCTAAACCTTAAACCCTAAATCCTAAACCCTAAACCTTAAATTAACCCTAAACCCAAAACTAACCCTAAACCCTAAACTAATCCTAAACTTTAAGAATGGGCAAAATGTTGATGCAGGAACATCACTGTTAACTAGGCTCTGTCTAGGTCTAGTTGTGGAGGTGAAGGCTGAGGTGACGGTTATCATCGTGGTGGGGGTTTTGTAGGTGCTGGTGTATATGGAGGTGGTGGCTGAGCAAGTGGTGGTTATGGAGATAGGGAGGAGAGGTTACAACTGGTGGTGGTGAGGGAGAGAGGGAGGGAGTATCCTACCAAGAGAGGGGTGGTTCTGATGGGAACTAGAGAAATCAAGAATGGCCATCTATCTATTGCTTATGGAGCTGTGTCTTTATAGTAGACACAGATCTACTTATCTAGGGTTTTATATTTGCTCTATGGGTGCTCATTTTTTATCTATGTCGTTGCTTGTGTCATAGAAAACTTGGTGTGCAACTTGGTTGATAAAATCAAAAATAAGAAATGTTGACTCTGAATTTAATCTCTATTAAAAAACCATTAACCCTAAACCCTAAACTAAAACTTAAACCCTAAAGTGAAAACCTAAACACTGAACCCTAAATCCTAAACCCTAAACCCTAAACACAAAACCCTAAACCATAACACCATAAACCCTAAACCTTAAAACCACAAACCCTAAACCTTAAAACCAACAACCCTAAACCCTAAACCCTAAACCCTAAACCCTAAACTCTAAACTAACCCTAAACCCTAAACTAAACCTAAACCCTAAACTAACCCTAACCCTAACCTTAAACCATAAACCCTAAACCTTGAATAAAGATGTCATTAGGAGTAAATCTATAGAATGACCTCATCTAACATAGTTATGGTATCTAAAGAAAATGACTTCAAGAGACTTTCCCTTGATTATAAGTGATTTTAATACCCTAAACCCTAACCCTAAATCATATTATAATACCATATATTATAATATAATGTAGAATCATATATTTGAGCATGTAGTGATGTGTTTTTGGATGTTATAAGATGTTTTGAAATGTTTTATTATATTATGGTATTGTCTATAGTCTATATTAATATAAATACAAAATATTGATTTAATAAATCGATGATGATATTTGTTAAATTTGAAGTGGGAATTAGGTTGTAGTACCAAAGGAGCCTAAGATTTTAAGTTCAAAATAAATATTGTAGCATTATATAACATCATATATCATAATATATTATTCTATGCATTTTAAAATATTGATTTAGCTGTAAAATGGTGAAATTTGGCCAATTCAATAAATTCATAAATGGCATCTTAATATATTATTTCAATTTAAAATATGTGATATGACAAAAATATATATATATCTTCTGTATAAACTAATTTTATTATTTTTATCTTAAGAAATCCCTTATGATGTGGTATGCAATATAATATAATATAATATGTTATTACTGTAGTATAATATAGGATGTGATAACATAGTGTCATATCATGCATTTTAACATACTATTGTGAATAACTACTTGTTGTTAGCATATTTTAGTTTATTATAGTATGATGTAGTAGAGTTTCTACAGATATAATTCATAAAAAATCGATTTATATTTTGAGATGATGAAATTTGGCCAAATTTAAGGTAAGCTTCAAGGAACATCATTGGCGTGTGCTATGGTGTGTCATTTAATCAAAAGAATGGAATTTACTTTCAAATTAAATATTCATTTTCAACCAAATTTTATAAATTTTTTGCTTATCAAGAAGAAAATGTAGAAAACTTACATCCTCTTAAACAAAGCCAAGATGAGGTAGCTTACCGTCCATGTAGTAAAGCCTACCAAACTAACAAGGTGCCTCATCTGTGCTGCAAGTAAGGAAGGAAAGCGTAGCATCTTCCAATGCAAGAAGATCACTTGGGTGACACATTAGTAAGGTAGCACATCGGACCCTAGAGCAAATCGAAAGGAGTGCCAGTGCCATTGGGGAAGTTATCTTATCTTAGAGCAGACCGAGATAAAAGATATGTATTTTTTATATATTTATGAGTAGTTTGTATTTGTGTTTTGCTAATGAAGGATAGGATGCTACTCAAGTTCCTTACACCTACCTAAACACATCATGGTGAATTGCAATAAAATACTTTCAACATGGAAGAGATTGAATTCAAAATAAAATTTTCATTGATGATAATTGTTTTGAAACATGATTTATAATATTTTTTAAAGTAGAGCTCATTGATTGGAAGAATTGGTCTCTCTCCCTTATGATTAATAAGATCATCCTTGGTAGGCCTTCTCTATGGCAAAAGGGCCTTCCCATGTAGGTTCAAACAAGCCTCCCATCTTATGACGGGTAATAATCAATCTCTTTAGAACTAAAATAAGCTCTCCTCCTTGAAAAGCTCTAGAACAGACCAACTTATTATGAGCTTGAATCATTTTATCTTTGTACAACTTCGAGGTCTTGCTCAGAATCTCTCCTCAAAACCTTGATCTCTTAACCACAACTTGGCATTCTTCTATTATGATCTTGCTACCCATAACTATCTTTAGTGATGAGTTAGCCTTCTAATGGTATAATGACTTTGGACCCATACACTAAGGAGAAAGGTGTAGACTAATTTGGAGTTCTATATATGTGTAGGCCCATAAAGCATCAACTAACTACTCATCCCACTATCGTTTATTATTATCGAGTGTCTTCTTTAGTATTTGTATAAGAGTTTTGTTGAAGGCTTCTTCTAAGTCATTTTCCCTTGGATAGTTGATGGTAGATTATCTCCAATCTATGCTATGTCTCTAGGAAAAGTTATTGATCTTAGTGCTCTTGAATGCAGTACCATTATCAGATATAATTCATTGAGGCACTCCAAAGTTATATATGATATGGTTCCTAAAAAATAAGAGCACATGCTAAAGTATGACCTCACTGAGTGGAATCACCTTCTCCCATTTTGAAAAGTAGTCAGTAGTAGCTAAGATGAACTGATGACCCTTGGAAAAAAGAGGATCAATCAGTCCCACTTTTTCAGTACCCCGACACTCAAATGTCCAAGAGGCAAATGTAGGATGTAGATTGTTGGGTGGTTAGTGTAGGGCCACATCGTGTATTTGACATTGGTGGCATCGCCTATTGTATCCATGCAATCTTTAATCATCAACGGTCAGTAGTATCCTAGTATCTTGATCTTGACTTTCATCTTCAAACCAGATTGGTTGGCTCCACATAATCCTGAGTGCACCTCAGTCACAATCTTATGAGCTTCGTGCTTGTCTAAACAATGTAACCATATATAATTGAAAGATTGCTAGTACAAGACACCATCCACAATAGTGTAGGAAAGTGCTCTCTACTTCATCTGATGGGCTTGGGACTTCTCTTTAGGTAGTTTTCCTTTATTTAAGTAATCCATGAATGGTTGCCTCCAATCTAACTCCTCGTCCTTCTTGGCAATGGCAACCTCCCCTTCAAGAGAGTACTTTTTGATGAGTTTAAAATCAATAAGAGATAACACTTATCTATTTTGGACCTTTATTGATATGGACTCATCCTGTCCATGCCAAGCAAGCTTGGCTAAAGCATACACTATGATGTTCTCTCCTTGAGGAATCTTATAAATGGTAAACCTATGATTTGGGACAATAACTCCATGGTGTACTTATCAGTTATGGAGCTTGGGCCTTATAACCTATAGGACCCAATGATTGGTTGATAACTAGTTGAGAATCCCAAAGATGTTGATGTTCAGATACTTGTAATGGCTAACTAACCTCACCTAAATATATTCAGCTTCATTGTTGGTGAAGGATTAGACAAATGATATGAATCTCATCACATCATGGTTTAGAGTTAAGAGAACTATTCTACCCCTTCTTTCTAGAATAGTAGATTGTGGTTCTTCCTCTGAGAAGAAGTCGCCATCATCAAAGTACATATCCTAGCTGTGAATTCTAGTATCCCCTAAGTTCATGATTTGCTCATTAGGGAGATCATCATAAAAAAGTCAATAAGTGAGTGTACTAAGAAATCCACTAACGCTTGTCCTTTCACCACACCTGAGCTGCAAAGGTAATGTCAAACATGAGAGGATCATGGACATGCCAACCATCAAGATAGCTTCATGTCATGAGATACAGAGTGGATCCTAGAGATTAACTTCACCTTATGAGGAAGCATATAGCTTTTTTTTGGATGCAAAGATTAAAGCTAGGCAATGCTTCTCAATGAGTGGATAATTAGCCTCAGTGGGGATTAGATGACCATTGAGGTAGTAGAGTGCATTTTCCTTGCCTTCATCATCAAGGGAGTCATCTAATACAATAGTGTAAAATATGAGAGCCTTGCCCATGATAGGGGCTGCTAGAACTGAAGGTGTCATCAGTTAATGCTTGATGTCTTTGAAGGCATGCTCACACTTATCATCCCACTTGAACTTGTCATCCTTTTGACAAGCAGAATGGTTGACATCTTCCCGATAGGTTGGATATAAAGCATCTTAGATATGCCAACGCCTTGGAATTATTTTAGTTAAATTTAAACTTTAGGGGTGGCATTTTAATATTGCCTTGATCTTCTAGATCAATTTTGATTCTTTGGTGAAACAAGAAACCCAAGGAATTTTGGCTACCCAATGCACATAAGGGTTCATTTTGAGGTTAAATTATCTTAACTATTCAAAACTACTCTCATGTGAAAGAGATGGTCTTCGCTTCTACTTTGACCATGAGATCATCGACATAGCACTTGACTTGATGGATTAGTTCATCAAAGATTCAGTCATAGCCCTTGGTATATACACACATTTTAAGGTGAAAGGCATGACCTTATAGTAGATTTTGATTGGGCTCAAAAGTAGTGTTTCTTTCATCTTCGGGGTCATCTTTATTTGGTTATATCTATGAGCCATCCATGAAATAGAACACCGCATGAGATGAAGCAATGTCCACCATCACTGGATTTGTAGTGGAAATTTATCTTTTGGACATGCCTTATTTAAATCCTTAAAATAAATGCATATCTAAATTTGGCCATTCTTTATTCTAACTAGGATGATGTTGGCTAACCAGGTAGGGTATTTGTTTTTCTAGATGACACCAGCATCAATCAATTTCTTGACCTCAAAAATGACCTATTATTCTATGTCTAATCGCATGCATCTAGGAGCTTGCTTAATAGGGTTAGCAAGATGCTATGCTAGTTTATGGACATTACATTAGAGCCAATCCAGCATCTCTTTATTACTCTATGCAAAGCCCTTAAACTCACAATAGCCTAACTAAGTCATTGCTTCACTTAATTCAACAAAGAACTGATGTATGTTTGTGTGGATCTTCTTCGTTCCTAAGTTGATTTTGAGCTCATTGATGGTTGACTTGTTCTTCTTCAACTTTAGTGGTGTATCTTTGACTTTAAAATCATTTGGATCATCTAAAGTTTCTAAGCATAACTCCTTATATGAGTTAATTTGATTTGAAAAGAACCCATCAGATTCCAAATGACTGGTGAGGACTAAACAAGAATCGCCATCCACTGGACCCACTATAGAATCTTAGTCTTGATCTGATTGAGAGCTTTTGCATTTATTCTTCCATATCTTTGAAGTACTGTTCTTTGTCCAAGTATATGGGATTAACCCTTTCTTTACTAAATTATGAACATAAGGCAAGTAGAATCAAAAGGTAATTCTATTAAATCATATGAATCATCCTCAAGTTCTACATCAACTTCTGACTTGAGGATGATGCTCCTAAAGAACCTCTGTCTTCACACTGGATGACTTAGGGGCTTCCTTAACTACCAAACCTTTGCTTTTGAGAGGAATGTGGGTTAGAACCAAGGTTCCCATGATGCCTAACTATTTCACTTATAGACTTGGATACATTCATGCTTTACTTTGGAGCTTGATCTTCATTGTTATCTAGCTCAAGTGTCACCTCCAAGGGAATCTACAACTGAGAAGAGCTGGTTGGTGTGGTAACCATATAAGACTCATCGATGAACTAGATTCTAAGTCTATATCGAGCAGTGTACTTGGTAGTTGGGACATATTCTATTGGTGGCCAATTGTTGACCTCATTTTGAATGAGCTCTCAACCCCTCCATCTTAGACATAGGACTCTTATACTTTAAGAGTTCCTTAAGACACATCTAGTGATTAGGTGGACACTCAACCTATCCCTAGATACTTGAAGAGTTAGCCATAGGAGTAGGGCATGCCTTAGGGGTGTTAGGAAAATTTTCCTACCCTTAGCTTGAACTACTCCTCACCTTCCTTCCTTCAAGTCAAACTCTCCAAACTCAAATCAACTCCATGTGATTGAAATCCATCCATGATTGAAACCCGTGAATGAAATTCCTAAGTCCAAATCTTTCTTAAGTCCTTAATCTTCTTTAAGGACTAGCCTAAATCATGACCTAACCAATTCAAACTCATGAGATTTTCTCATAATTCATTTATATTATCATTTATATTCACATATATAAATGAAATATAAATTCAAACCAATCAAACTAAACTCAAAATTCAAAATCCATTCATAAAATTTCCAAAGTCCTTAAATTTTCCTTCATGGACTTAGCCAAAATCAAATGCAAACCAATTCAAATTCATGGGATTTTCTCATAACTCATTTATATTCACATTTATATTCACATATATAAATAAAATATAAATACAAATCAATCAAATCAAATCCAAAAAATTAAAATTCCAAATTTAAAATCCTTCTTAAGTCCTTTTCCTCTTAAGGACTTAGCCTAAATCATGTTCAAATCAATTCAAATTCATGGGATTTTCTCATAACTCATTTATATTCTTATTTATATTCACATATATAAATGAAATATAAATATAAATCAATCAAACTAAATCCAAAATAAGCTCCAAACTCCAAAATTTTCCTAAGTCCTTTAAATTCTCTTAAAGACTTAGCCTAGATCATAATCAAATCACTTCAAATCCTTGAAATTTTCTCATGACTATATATATATTCTCATTTATATTCACATCTATAAATGAAATATAAATTCAAACAATCAAAACCAATTCCAAAAAATCAAACTCAAAATCACTAAAAATCCAACCTAAGCTTCAAGTCAAAGTCTTGAACTTAACCAAATCAACTTCAAATCAAGCTAAACTCTTGATTTTCTTCATGATTCAATCAACCCTACAATCATGAATCCAAATATAAATACAAACTTCAATCACTAAGTCAAATCTCAATTCAAAAATCAAACCCCAAATCCATTCATGTTCTTCCTTTGAATATGAAATTATCAAATGAATCAAAACCCATTTGACTTAAAACCAATTGCAAATGGATTTATATTTCAATCATAAGTCCATTTACAACTTCAATCAAACTCAAATCAAGATTTGACGAAGCCATTTGATCCACATAGGCTCATGTAACCCAAAGTGACCTAAAGTTCCCTTATGAGCTAAATTCTAATCCTAACCAAATTGGATTGAATCAAACTCACCTATGCCTCTCATCATGATCAACAATCATCATGAGATGATCAATACTAAGTCAAACCTAAGGGTTGACCAAGTCAACACTTAGTCAAAATGAAACCTAACATAGCCAAAATCCACCATAGGCCAAATTGATTAAAACCATTGATCTAAGTTTATTCATGACCTATGTTTGAACTTGACCAAGTCAACATTTGAGCCTAACCTAGCCCAATTGGCCACTTGACCCAATTTGACCCAACTTGACCTAAAAAAGTCAACATGTGCCAAAATGATCTAAGCCAAATTGATTGAAACCAATGGGTCAAGTTCATTCAAATCACTTGTTGAACTTGACCAAAGCCTTAATTGGCCAACTTGACCTAACCCAGCCCAATTGACCTTGAACCCCAACTTGACCTAAAGGGGTCATGTTGAGCCAAATTCAAACTTAACCAAAATTAATTGGAAATAAAAATACCAAAGATCAAATAAAGACTAACTAATCCACTCATATGACTAACTAAACCTAAACCTACCATGACCTAGCTAAAATAGGTCAAATTGGTCAACTTGACCCATTTTACCTAAATGAAATCATATTAACCAAATTCAAACCTAAACCAAATTAAATCAAACCAAAGCCATCAAAACATTTCAAATGATCATATAAACTTGATCCAACCCTTAGTTTGACCCAATTTGACCAATTGGTCAACTTGATCAAGTTGACCCATTTTGACCTAAATGGGTCAACATTAGTCAAACCATATCAAATGAACTCCAAATCCAATGAAACTTGGCCCAAACCTATTTTCTCAACATACCCAACATATTCAAATTCAAAAATGAGCTAAATGACCATTATACCCCCTAGGCCATAAAACAAATTTTGGTCAAATCCATGGGGAATTTGGTCAAGTCCTCTTCATACCAACTTGATACCTTCCTAATAGGTTAAGTAGATCATATGGAGGGTGGTGCACCCAACCCAATGGGTTTGGGTTAGCAAGGCCAAAATCGAGCACATGGCTCAAATTGGCCATATGGAAAACTTCCCTCCACTTATTTTGAAGCACATGGGAGGTTACCACTCCACTCCTTAGCCCAAACCGACCATGTGCAAACTTCTAATAGCTCAAATGCCCTTTCAATCTTGAAATTGGATCAAAATAAAAAAATGTAGCTTCACCGCCGATTTCCATGGGGAGATATACTACCCTAATTCACTTCAATTCAACATCCTCATTGTCACATTGAGTAAGGGAGAGGGTTAGAGCCATCTTAGAGTGATCCTAAGCTCTCTAGAAGGATTTGAATTTGGCATTTCTTGATTTTCATCCTTTGAAAATAGGGAGCTCCATAGATTGGTAAACTTTCGCCATACTCCAAATCAATCCAATTTCCTTTGCACACTCCACCAGAGGGCCAAGTTGTGCTTGCCTAAGCTCTCTCTCAAGTTTCAAAGGCAAGGGGAGGTCTAATTCCATCAAAGCTGCAAGGGAACTAAGGAGGGGTTGGTCCATAGAGCAATCTACTCAACCTTAGGAGCTAATAATTTCACCACAGCTTCATCTCATCCAGACCAAGCTCCTCCAAGGGAATCGAGCGCTGGTGATCTCCTCTATTAAGGTTAGACATTTTCTGACCACTAAACTCGATGTGTGTTGGTCCTTTGTGAAAGAAAGTTTAATGACATGAAATTTCAATGGTTAGATGTGATTGTCATTAGGGTTAAGATGGTGTGTGCCAAGTTTCATTCCAATCTGATCGAGCATCTTCCCTTTGAAAGTGGACTATCTCCATTATTCCTCGGATGAATAGGGATGATCTTAATCATCCATCCATCATTTTGATGAACGGTTGAGATTAAATGCACGTTTTGAATCCTATTTCACCTTTTAAAATTATGGGTTAATTCTTGGCCGGTTGATCCTTGATCGAACGTCAAATACAAAATAGCATAGAGCCACCGCCACGCGGTGCCATGATGTGACACTTATGTCGCTCATTGCTTAATGCATGGAAAGCATCAGACTCAGCCGCCCATGTGTCACGTCATTAGATTAAGGGATTAATTAGCTTTTAAATAATTCTAATTAATCCTATAAATTTCAAAATTCATATCTCTAAGAAAAATCAAAAAAATATGAGGTAAATTACCACTAAAAGATAATTCAATCTAGAATATTTTAAAATTGGTTTTAATGTATTTTTAATATTATCTTTCTCGATTTTGGCTTTATTGGAAATATTAATTTGCTAATTATTCCCTAGTTAATTCATTGATTAATCTCAAACTTCTTGGGTATATTTTAGAGGATAAAGATTTATTGATGGCTTAATTAGGGGAATTACTAATGCATTTCCTAATTAACCCCTTTATGTAATTAGGTTAATTAAGGGTTTGATTAGTGTTTCAATCCTTTATTGGAGGTTTAGGGATAATTTTGGCATTTCCCCTAAGTTATTCCCTAAACCCACTTTCTCCTAATCTTCTCTAATTAAAGGCTAATTCACTAATTATCCTCTTAATTAATTTCTTAAAATTTCTAAATTCTTTAAAAACTTAATTAATCTATTTTGGATAGATGCTTAGGTGTTCAAGAGCAGTTAAGGAAATCAAAGCTCAACTCATATGTGTGAGGGGTGTTTGGAAATTACTTTAGTTAAACCCCTTAGCTTAACTAACCATTAATGATGAGTGAAATTACATTAAGCCCTTTTCTTCCTAGGTGCATTGCAAATTTAAATTCCTTGTGAGGTTTTATGTCATCTCATTGGCTCATAATTATTTCGTTAACTATGCTAAGGTCGTGTAGGTAAGGGCTAATTAACATGTTTAATTCATACGTTAACCTAATCAAAATCTAAAATGAATCTAATCATCTAAAAATTAAATAAAAATGTCAAACACATGTGGGAATGGGTTAGGAACAGCAAACTCAATCCACATTTTCAAAATTAAATCAAATTCAAAATCAAACAAAAATCATATTAAATAAACTTTGATTTACTTTAAGCTTTCTTATATCATAAGATTGTCTTTAGGATTTAATTGAAGTGAATGTGTTCGCATGCTTTCATTGATTTAGTTCTTTTCTCCAATATGTTAAATATGTATGTCACATGGTTTCATACATCCATGCTTTTCAAAAATCAAATTTAAAATGAAAATGTTTCCTTTATGTCAAATTGTATGTGTTGGCTAAAGAATATGTGTGGCTATTATCACTATCAAATCCAAAATATTTTCAAAATTTATGAGTCAATTATCCAAACTAAAAGTGTGTTACTAATATCTTAATTATAAGTTTGCATGTGAGTAAAACATAAATATGTGCTTAGTGTAGGTCTTCTTTCTCTCCTTTTTTAGTATAGTTTTGAATAGCATTTGGCAAGGTGTATGGTTCATTTGGAAAGAACTTAACACTTGCCTAATTCCATGTCCTATTCATTCCCATACTATCACTTAAGAAGGATACTTATGCTTTCACATATAAATTTCATAAACAAAATAAATCAACTAACACAAAATTTTGCATTCTTTCTTTTCCATTCATTTCTTTTGTACACATGCTTGTATTTAAGGAAAGTATATATTAGTCTGGACAACCCTGAGGTTATGAGTCTTTAAGTAGCCCTATGTAGGTCTTGTACAACACCTCCTGGTTAACAATGGTGTTGTACTTACTTATGCCTTTCTTTCTTTTCATGTGTGCATGTGAAAATTGGATAAGAAATCCCTTTTCTACTTAATGAAAATCATGCATCATAAACTTTCAAATTTTCTTAAATGAATTGCTTAGCATGCATCATAAAGTGTGTTAAACATTCTCATTTGTATGTATAGATATGCTTAAGACTCATCCATATGCATGTTATACATGTTGGGAAAGAAATGAAGTGATGTATGATTTATGAATTTTGTTCATTTTGTATAATCTTAAAATGCCTTTTTTTGAATGGGTTTGCTTAGAGTTCATCTAAACTTAGGATTAATTAAAACACCTAATTAAAACATTCACTAAACAAAACCAAAACATGAATCTACTTAAGAAATTACTTAGGGAAGAAAAGAGAAGTTCTCTCTCTTTCCCTCTCTTATAACTTAGTAATTAATTGTAGTATTCACTTGAACCTAATCAAAACATGAAATAAAATCAACCCAAATCAACTAAATCACTTAAATGAAACCCTCCTAAGTTGAACATGTTTCACACTTAGAAAAGCTCTAACTTAAAGCCATAGCTAAGCATACCACAAACCTCCTAAGCACATTAGACTAGTCACCACTTCTAGCTTTAGGTTAGCGTGCATGGTTTGATGCTTGCTTTTATTTTGTGATATGTTTTATACTAGATGTTAGGATATGTGCATAGAATGAATGGTAGTGATCTTAGTCTAACCATTGTCTTCTGTAGGGATTGTGCTTAAGGGGCGTTGTAATAAATAAAAATATAAATGCTTTTGTTGTGCAGGTGCTTATACCCCTAAGCAAAATCCAATAGGCCAGGTGGATTTAGTCACCCATATGTGGGTTGATAAGTCCAATATACATGCTTGGGATTTGGTGGTTTGTTTAGCTAACCTTTTTTTGTAGGTGTTAGCTAGATTTACTTTTCCTTTTCATGTAAATTTTGCAATTAGACTTTGGAATGATTATTATGGGATTAGATGAACATTGGTCATAAGATCTCATCTTATGTACCATGTGAAATCTTTGGAGCATCCACCTTCCAACCATCCAAAAGAAGGAACCAAAGAAGAAAGAAGAAAAGAAGAAGAAAAAGAAAAGAAGAATGAAGAAATGAAGCTTGAAGACCCCATAATGAATTCCTTGCTTAATTGTATTTAATTCATTTGTAATCTGGTTGTATAAGGGTAGACTCCTACCTAATTTATTTTCGTGGGTGGTACCCAACCATAATGGCCTCTTATTCTTTTGTGATTAGCTTTATAAATTGATTGATGATTTGTTTAGCTTGTGCATTAAGTGGCATCCTTTTCCTAGTTTCTTCCTTGCTTTATGTATGGCCTAGATGTGATTAGGCTCTTAGGGAAAAATAAATCTTTACCAAACTTAACAATTCAAAACTAAAATAAAAGGAACTCATAACCTCACCTAAAGCATAGGTTAAAATCAAGATAAAATCAAGATAAAAGAATTAGCAACCCCTTAGTTGGATGAGTTTCTTTTATAACATCATGCACAAATGCATATTATTTTCACTCTTGATTGAGGGCTTCCACCTTTGCCGAGAAACTTGGCTTGACCATTGAGAGCCATGGTGGAAACACACCTCCTTCCTTCTTAATTTTGGCTAATAATCTCATTTCACATTAGGCATATGAATCCTATTAGCCCGAGTCAAAATAATTGTCCAAAAATGAAAATAAAATGAAATCTGAATTGTGTTAGATTTAGGTCATTTGAAGCATGTCCTTACATGATATAGTCTCTTTAGGGAGTGAGTTTAAGGACTTGGTCTCTTTCTAAATAAATAACAACCCAGCTATCTTGGATAAAGCATATGACTTACCTACATGAATTTAAAATTATAGGAGGTGTTAGTTATACCACCCCCAAAGTAAGTCCAAATAGTCGGGTGGTTTGTCCTCTGGAGGCAAAACAAAATACCCATTTTCACCTTAGATTTAGGTTGTGCTTTCGACTCTCGCCAAAGCTCCCTAGATTTAGGTTCTAAGGTTGCTTTTCCCCTTTGTGGGTCATTAGCATAAATCCTCACATCTTAGGCATTTCCCTATTCTTGTGTCATGGAATCATAAGCCCTAAATTTCTAATAAAAAATTCAACTCAAATAAATTAAATCAATTTCAAAATGTAAAGCCCAACCATAGATAGTTTAAGATGCATAGCTCCTAGTTTCATGGGCATCTCCTACTTATCTTTCTTTAGTTTGATAATAACTCTCTTTTGATCAATCCCATTTGATCTTCTAAAATAAACTAATTGATTGATAGTCCTACCTATTGAAATCTTTGGAGACAATGATCATTTACCTTACGAGTATTCTAAGGGATCTCATCCCTTAGGATGTAATTAACTATGGGGGCTTGCCTCAGGGAACTTAATGAACCATTTAAAATAAACCTTAGTTTACTTTTCATGTAAAGAGGGAAGAATCTCTGGTACATATGCACCCATTGCTGGGAGTCCTTAGTGATTAGGTCCATTATAGGGTGGTGACTTCTATCTCTCAAGATAGTACACCTCTCCTCAATGTTATACCCGATCACCTTAATAAGAACATCTACGGATCTATGTGGTGTCCCAACACCAGGCGTATATTTTTATATATTTCCTTTTTCATTTATCCTCTTTTCTGAAAGGAGGGGGGATAGATGAAGGCAAGAAATGTATAAGAAAATTTTCACCACAGATTTTTCTGACTACTCCGTTGGGGATGGTTCTTCTCTCCATCTATGGTAAATGATCGTTGACTTCAAGTATCAATAGTGGGTTTGTACTTTGATTTGAAATCAAGACTATCTTTATTTCTTGCAACTAGCTTATTTCATCCCTAAACAAACCTAAAACCCTAAAATAAAAAATAAAAATCAAACCTAAACACATAAAACCCTAAATAAAATCCTAAAAAAATAAACCCTAAATAAACCTCTAAAATAAAAAATAAACCCAAACCTCTAAACTTAAACCCTAAACCCTAGCAATACGTAAACCCTAAACCCTAAACCATCACTCCTAAACCCACCCCCAAACCTTAAACTCTAAACCTCCACTAAACCCTAAAGAATAAAACCTAAACCTTAATAAAATAAAACCTAAAAATAAAATCAATAAAGGAGCCAAAATAAAATAAAATAAAATAAAATAAAATAAAATATCTAAGCTAAAACCTAAACCTAAACCTAAACTTGAAAAGAAAATAAAATATAATTAAAAACAAAACTAAAATAAATTAAATTAAAACCTAAACTAAACTAAAAAAATTAAAAACCTAAATAAAATAAAAAATAAACCTAAAATAAAAATAAAATAAAATAAAAACTAAATATAAACCAAAACCTAGAAAATAAACCAAAAATGAAAAAAATAAAACGTGAACCCTAAACTAAAAAAAATCTAAACTTAAAATAAAAATAAAATAAACCTAAACTTAAACTAAAATAAACTAAATTAAAATAAATAAAACCTAAACAGAAAACCTAAAATATACTAAACCTAAACCTAAACATAAAATATATTAAAACCTACCCTAAACAAAATAAAATAAACTAAAAATAAACCTAAACTTGGACTAAAAAAATAAAACTAAAATAAACCTAAAACCAAAACCTAAGAAAATAAAATATAAATTGCAACCTAAAATTAAAAAATAAAACCTAAACATAAAAAATAAAATAAAAATAAAACTCAACAAAAAAATAAATGAAAACCTAAAGACTTAACTAAATTAAAAAATCTAAACTAAAATAAATAAACTAAACTAGATAAAAGAAAAAAATAAACTAAAATAAAAATAAAAATTAAAATAAACTCAAATAAATAAAGAATAAACTAAATAAACCTAAATCTATTAGTTTACTTAACTTTAAAAAAAACCTAAATCCTAAATCCTAAACCCTAAACCCTAAACTATAATCATGCACTTAAACCCACCCTAAACCCTAAAACCTTAATCCCTAAACCCTAAACACTAAACCCTAAACCTTAAACCCAAATCCTAAATAAACCTTAAATTAACCCTAAACCCAAAACTAACCCTAAACTAATCCTAAACTTTAAGAATGGGCAAAATGTTGATGCAGGAACATCACTGTTAACTAGGCTCTGTCTAGGTCTAGTTGTGGAGGTGAAGGCTGAGGTGACGGTTATCATCGTGGTGGTGGGGGTTTTGTAGGTGCTGGTGTATATGGAGGTGGTGGCTAGAGCAGTGGTGGTTATGGAGATAGGAGGAGTGACAGAGGTTACAACTGTGGTGGTGGCAGAGGGAGAGATCGGGGATATGAGGGAGTATCCTGCTACTCGAGAGGTGAGGGTGGTTCTGATGGGAACTAGAGAAACTGAAGAATGGCCATTCTGATCTATTGCTTATGGAGCTGTGTCTTTATAGTAGACACAGATCTACTTATCTAGGGTTTTATATTTGCTCTATGGGTGCTCATTTTTTATCTATGTCGTTGCTTGTGTCATAGAAAACTTGGTGTGCAACTTGGTTGATAAAATCAAAAATAAGAAATGTTGACTCTGAATTTAATCTCTATTAAAACCATTAACCCTAAACCCTAAACTAAAACTTAAACCCTAAAGTGAAAACAACCTAAACCAAACCCTAAATCCTAAACCCTAAACCCTAAACACAAACCCTAAACCATACACCATAAACTAACCTAAAACCACAAACCCTAAACCTTAAAACCAACAACCCTAAACCCTAAACCCTAAACCCTATAAACTCTAAACAACCCTAAACTAAACCTAAACCCTAACCCTAACCTAAACCATAAACCCTAAACCTTGAATAAAGATGTCATTAGGAGTAAATCTATAATGACCTCATCTAACATAGTTATGGTATCTAAAGAAAATGACTTCAAGAGACTTTCCTTGATTATAAGTGATTTTAATACCAAACCCTAACCCTAAATCATATTATAATACCATATATTATAATATAATGTAGAATCATATATTTGAGCATGTAGTGATGTGTTTTTGGATGTTATAAGATGTTTTGAAATGTTTTATTATATTATGGTATTGTGCCCGATAGTCTATATTAATATAAATAATAAAAATATTGATTTAATAAATCAGATGATGATATTTGTTAAATTTGAAGTGGGAATTAGGTTGTAGTACCAAAGGAGCCTAAGAGGTAAGATTTTAAGTTCAAAATAAATATTGTAGCATTATATAACATCATATATCATAATATATTATTCTATGCATTTTAAAAATATTGATTTAGACTGTAAAATGGTGAAATTTGGCCAAATTCATAATAGGTAGAGCATGGCATCTTAATATATTATTTCAATTTAAAATATGTAAGTGATATGACAAAAATATATATATATCTTCTGTATAAACTAATTTTATTATTTTTTATCTTAAGAAATCCCTTATGATGTGGTATGCAATATAATATAATATAATATGTTATTACTGTAGTATAATATAGGATGTGATAACATAGTGTCATATCATGCATTTTAACATACTATTGTGAATAACTACTTGTTGTTAGCATATTTTAGTTTATTATAGTATGATGTAGTAGAGTTTCTACAGATATAATTCATAAAAATACTGATTTATATTTTGAGATGATGAAATTTGGCCAAATTTAAGGTAAGCTTCAAGGAACATCATTGGCGTGTGCTATGGTGTGTCATTTAATCAAAAGAATGGAATTTACTTTCAAATTAAATATTCATTTTCAACCAAATTTTATAAATTTTTTGCTTATCAAGAAGAAAATGTAGAAAACTTACATCCTCTTAAACAAAGCCAAGATGAGGTAGCTTACCGTCCATGTAGTAAAGCCTACCAAACTAACAAGGTGCTCATCGGTGTGCAGTGGCTAGGTAAGGAAGGAAAGCGTAGCAGACTTACATCTTCCAATGCAAGAAGATCACTTGGGTGACACATTAGTAAGGTAGCACATCAGCCCGACCTAGAGCAACTACTGAGTGAGTGCCATTGGGGGCGTTATCTTATCTTAGAGCAGCCCGAGATAAAAGATATGTATTTTTTATATATTTATGAGTAGTTTGTATTTGTGTTTTGCTAATGAAGGATAGGATGCTACTCAAGTTCCTTACACCTACCCTAAACACATCATGGTGAATTCGCAATAAAAATACTTTCAACATGGAAGAGATTGAGTTCAAAATAAAATTTTCATTGATGATAATTGTTTTGAAACATGATTTATAATATTTTTTAAAGTAGAGCTCATTGATTGGAAGAATTGGTCTCTCTCCCTTATGATTAATAAGATCATCCTTGGTAGGCCTTCTCATGGCAAAAGGGCCTTCCCATGTAGGTTCAAACAAGCCTCCCATCTTATGACGGGTAATAATCAATCTCTTTAGAACTAAAATAAGCTCTCCTCCTTGAAAAGCTCTAGAACAGACCAACTTATTATGAGCTTGAATCATTTTATCTTTGTACAACTCGAGGTCTTGCTCGCAGGAATCTCTCCTCAAAACCTTCGATCTCTTCTAACCACAACTTGGCATTCTTCTCTATTATGATCTTGCTACCCATAACTATCTTTAGTGATGAGAGTTAGCCTTCTAATGGTATAATGACTTTGGACCCATACACTAAGGAGAAAGGTGTAGACTAATTTAGAGTTCTATATATGGTGCGATAGGCCCATAAAGCATCAACTAACTACTCATCCCACTATCGTTTATTATTATCGAGTGTCTTCTTTAGTATTTGTATAAGAGTTTTGTTGAAGGCTTCTTCTAAGTCATTTTCCCTTGGATAGTTGATGGTAGATTATCTCCAATTTATGATATGTCTCTAGGAAAAGTTATTGATCTTAGTGCTCTTGAATGCAGTACCTTTATCAGATATAATTCATTGAGGCACTCCAAAGTTATATATGATATGGTTCCTAAAAAATAAGAGCACATGCTAAAGTATGACCTCACTGAGTGGAATCACCTTCTCCCATTTTGAAAAGTAGTCAGTAGTAGCTAAGATGAACTGATGACCCTTGGAAAAAAGAGGATCAATCAGTCCCACTTTTTCAGTACCCCGACACTCAAATGTCCAAGAGGCAAATGTAGGATGTAGATTGTTGGGTGGTTAGTGTAGGGCCACATCGTGTATTTGACATTGGTGGCATCGCCTAGCTGTATCCATGCAATCTTTAATCATCAACGGTCAGTAGTATCCTAGTATCTTGATCTTGACTTTCATCTTCAAACCAGATTGGTTGGCTCCACATAATCCTGAGTGCACCGCAGTCACAATCTTATGAGCTTCTTGCTAAACAATGTAACCATATATAATTGAAAGATTGCTAGTACAAGACACCATCCACAATAGTGTAGGAAAGTGCTCTCTACTTCATCTGATGGGCTTGGGACCTATCTTTAGGTAGTTTTCCTTTATTTAAGTAATCCATGAATGGTTGCCTCCAATCTAACTCCTCGTCCTTCATGGCAATAGAAACCTCCCCTTCAGGAGAGTACTTTTTGATGAGTTTAAAATCAATAAGAGATAACACTTATCTATTTTGGACCTTTATTGATATGGACTCATCCTCTAGACATGCCAACTCCTTGGCAAGCTTGGCTAAAGCATACACTATGACGTTCTCTCCTTATGGAATCTTATAAATGGTAACCTCTATGATTTGGGACAATAACTCCATGGTGTACTTATCGTAGTTATGGAGCTTGGGCCATATAACCTTGTAGGACCCAATGATTGGTTGATAACTAGTGAGAATCCCCAAAGATGTTGATGTTCAAGATGCTTAGAGTAATGGCTAACTCCGGACCAGCAATCAGAGCCTCATATTCAGCTTCATTGTTGGTGAAAGGATTAGACAAATGATATAAGAATCTCATCACATCATGGTTTAGAGTTAAGAGAACTATTCTTACCCCTGTCTTTTCTAGAATAGTAGATTGTGGTTCTTCTCCTCTTGGAGAAGAAGCTGCACCATCAAAGTACATATCCTAGCGGTGAATTCTAGTATCCCCTAAGTTCATGATTTGCTCATTAGGGAGATCATCATTAAGCAAAAAGTCAATAAGAAGTGAGTGTGCTGCTAAGAAATCCACTAACGCTTGTCCTTTCACCACACGGAGCGGTACAAAGGTAATGTCAAACTATGAGAGGATCATGGACCGTCATGCCAACCATCAAGATAGCGTCGGTCATGTCATGAGGTACTGTAGTGGATTCATCCTAGAGATTAACTTCACCTTATGAGGAAGCATGTAGTACTATAGCTTTTTTGGATGTAAAGATTAAAGCTAAGCAATGCTTCTCAATGAGTGGATAATTAGCCTCAGTAGGGATTAGATGACGGTTGAGGTAGTATAGCGTATTTTCCTTCCCTTCATCATCAAGGTATTCATCTAATACAATAGTGTAAAATATGAGAGCCTTGCCCATGATAGGGGCCGTTAGAACAGATGGTGTCATCAGGTAATGCTTGATGTCTTTGAAGGCATGCTCACACTTATCATCCCACTTGAACTTGGCATCCTTTTTGACAAGCGCTTAGAATGGTTGACATCTTCCTGATAGGTTGGATATAAAGCATCTTAGATATGCCAATTGCCCTTGGAATTATTTTAGTTAAATTTAACTTTTAGGGGGTGGCATTTTTAATATTGCCTTGATCTTCTCTGGATCAATTTTGATTCTTTGGTGCCAAACAAGAAACCCAAGGAATTTCCTTGAAGCTACTCCGAATGCACAGTTCAGTGGGTTCATTTTGAGGTTAAATTATCTTAACTATTCGAAAACTACTCTCATGTGAAAGAGATGGTCTTCAGTTTCTCTACTTTGAACCATGAGATCATCGACATAGCACTTGACTTGATGATGGATTAGTTCATCAAAGATTCGAGTCATAGCCCTTTGGTATATAACACCGACATTTTTAAGGCTGAAAGGCATGACCTTATAGCAGTAGATTTTGATTGGGGCTCTAAAAGTAGTGTTTCTTTCATCTTCAGGGGTCATCTTTATTTGGTTATATCCAGATGAGCCATCCATGAAATAGAACACTGCATGAGATGAAGCAATGTCCACCATCAGCTCTGGGATTTGTAGTGGAAATTTATCTTTTGGACATGCCTTATTTAAATCCTTAAAATAAATGCATATCTAAATTTGGCCATTCTTTATTCTAACTAGGATGATGTTGGCTAACCAGGTAGGGTATTTGTTTTTCTAGATGACACCAGCATCAATCAATTTCTTGACCTCAAAAATGACCTATTATTCTATGTCTAATCGCATGCATCTAGGAGCTTGCTTAATAGGGTTAGCAGTATGCTATGTTGCTAGTTTATGGACTACTACATTAGGAGCCAATCCAGGCATCTCTTTATTACTCTATGCAAAGCAGCCCTTAAACTCAGTCAATAGCCTAACTAAGTCATTGGCTTCAATTTAATTCAACAAAGAACTGATGTATTTCAGGTGTGGATCTTCTTCAGTTCCTAAGTTGATTTCCTTGAGCTCATTGATGGTTGACTTGTTCTCTTCTTCGAACTTTAGTGGTGTATCTTTGACTTTAAAATCATTTGGATCATCTAAAGTTTCTAAGCATAACTCCTTATATGAGTTAATTTGATTTGAAAAGAACCTATCAGATTCCAAATGACTGGTGAGGACTAAACAGTAATCGCCATCACCGACTGGACCCACTATACTGAATCTTAGTCTTGATCCTGATTGAGAGCTTTTGTATTTATTCTTCCATATCTTTCCGAAGTAGGCTGACTTGTTCTTTGTCTAAGTATATGGGATTAACCCTTTCTTTACTAAATTATGAACATAAGGCAAGTAGGAATCAAAAGGTAATTCTATTAAATCTTTATATGAATCATCCTCAAGTTCTACATCAACTTCGTGACTTGAGGATGATGCTCCCAGAAAGAACCTCTGTGTCTTCGCACCTGTGGATGACTTAGGGGCTTCCTTAACTACCAAACTCTTTGCTTTTTGAGAGGAATGTAGGGTTAGAACTAAGGTTCCCAATTGATGCCTAACTATTTCACTTATAGACTTGGATACATTCATGCTTTACTTTGGAGCTTGATCTTCATTGTTATCTAGCTCAAGTGTCACCTCCAAGGGAATCTACAACTGAGAAGAGCTGGTTGGTGTGGTAACCATATAAGACTCATCCGATGAACTAGATTCTAAGTCTATATCGATAGCAGGTGTACTCTTGGTAGTTGGGACATATCTTCTATTGGGTGGCCAATTGTTGACCTCATTTTTTGAATGAGCTCTCAACCCCTCCGTCTTAGACATAGGACTTCTATTATACTTTCAGAGTTCCTTACTTAAGACACATCTAGTGATTAGGTGGACACTCAACCTATCCCTAGATACTTAGAAGAGTTAGCCATAGGAATAGGTCATGCCTTAGGGGTGCTAGAAAAATTTTCCTACCCTTAGCTTGAACCATTCCTCACCTTCCTTCCTTCAAGTCAAACTCCAAATCAATCTTATTTGATTTTCTCCAAATTGAAATCAGCTCCATGTGATTGAAATCCATGATTAAAATCCATGATTGAAACCCGTGAATGAAATTCCTAAGTCCAAATCTTTCTTAAGTCCTTAATCTTCTTTTAAGGACTTAGCCTAAATCATGACCTTAACCAATTCCAACTCATAAGATTTTCTCACAATTCATTTATATTATCATTTATATTCACATATATAAATTAAATATAAATTCAAACCAATCAAACTAAACTCAAAATTCAAAATCCATTCATAAAATTTCCAAAGTCCTTTAAATTTTCCTTCATGGACTTAGCAAAAATCAAATGCAAACCAATTCAAATTCATGGGATTTTCTCATAACTCATTTATATTCACATTTATATTCACATATATAAATAAAATATAAATACAAATCAATCAAATCAAATCCAAAAAATTAAAATTCCAAATTTAAAACCCTTCTTAAGTCCTTAATTTTCCTCTTAAGGACTTAGCATGTTCAAATCAATTCAAATTCATGGGATTTTCTCATAACTCATTTATATTCTTATTTATGTTCACATATATAAACGAAATATAAATATAAATCAATCAAACTAAATCCACAATTCAAGCTCCAAACTCCAAAATTTTCCTAAGTCCTTTAAATTCCCTCTTAAAAGACTTAGCTTAGATCATAATCAAATTACTTCAAATCCTTGAAATTTTCTCATGACCCATATATATTCTCATTTATATTCACATCTATAAATGAAATATAAATTCAAACAATAAAATCCAATTCCAAAAATCAAACTCAAAATCACTCAAAATATAGCCTAAGCTTCTCAAGTCAAAGTCTTGAACTTAACCAAATCAACTTGAAATCAAGCCAAACTCTTTATTTTTCTTCATGATTCAATCAACCCTACAATCATGCATCCAAATATAAATTCAAACTTCAATCACTAAGTCAAATCTCAATTCAAAAATAAAACCCCAAATCCATTCATGTTCTTCCATTGAATATGAAATTATCAAATGAATCAAAACCCATTTGACTTAAAACCAATTGCAAATGGATTTATATTTCAATCATAAGTCCACATACAAGTTCAATCAAACTCAAATCAAGCTTTGACAAATCTATTTGAGCCACTTAGGATCACGTAACCCAAAGTAACCTAAAGTACCCTTATGAGCTAAATTCTAATCCTAACCAAATTGGATTGAATCAAACTCACCTATGCCTCTCATCATGATCAACAATCATAAGGAGATGATCAATCACCCAAATTGGGTCAAACTAAGTCAAACCTAAGGGTTGACCAAGTCAACACTTAGCCAAAGTGAAACCTAACATAGCCAAAATCCACCATAGGACAAATTGATTGAAACCATTGATCTAAGTTTATTCATGACCTGTGTTTGAACTTGACCAAGTCAACATTTGAGCCTAACCTAGCCCAATTGGCCACTTGACCCAATTTTACCCAACTTGACCTAAAAAGTCAACATGTGCCAAAAAATGATCTAAGCCAAATTGATTGAAACCAATGGGTCAAGTTCATTCAAAATCACTTGTTGAACTTGACCAAAGCCTTAATTGGCCAACTTGACCTAACCTAGCCCAATTGACCTTGAACCCCAACTTGACCTAAAGGGGTCATGTTGAGCCAAATTCAAACTTAACCAAAATTAATTGGAAACAAATTGAATCAAACCAAAGCCATCAAAACATTTCAAATGACTAACTAATCCACTTCATATGACTAACTAAACCTAAACCTACCAATGACCTAGCTAAAATAGGTCAAATTGGTCTACTTGACCTCTTTTACCTAAATGAAAACATATGAGCTAAATTCAAACCTAAACCAAATTGAATCAAACCAAATCCATCAAAATATTTCAAATGATCATATAAACTTGATCCAACCCTTAGTTTGTCCCCATTTGACCAATTGGTCAACTTGACCCAAGTTGACCCATTTTGACCTAAATGGGTCAACATGAGCCAAACCATACCAAATGAACTCTAAATCCAATGAAACTTGGAAAACCTATTTCTCAACATACCCAACATATTCAAATTCAAAAATGAGCTAAATGACCATTATACCCCTAGGCCATAAAACAAATTTTGGTCAAATCCATGGGGAATTTGGTCAAGTCCTCTTCATACCAACTTGATACCTTCCTAATAGGTTAAGTAGATTATATGGAGGGTGGTGCACCCAACCCAATGGGCTTGGGTTAGCAAGGCCAAAATTGAGCACATGGCTCAAATTGGCCATATGGAAAACTTCCCTCCACTTATTTTGAAGCACATGGGAGGTTACCACTCCACTCCTTAGCCCAAACTGACCATGTGCAAACTTCAAATAGCTCAAACAGACCTTTCAATCTTATAAATTGGATCAAAATAAAAAATGTAGCTTCGACCGTCAGATTTCCATAGGGGGAGATATACTACCCCTAATTCACTTCAATTCGAGCATCCTCATTGTCGATTGAGTAAGGGAGAGGGTTATGAGCCATCTTAGAGTGATCCTAAGCTCTCTAGAATGGATTTGAATTTGGCATTTCTTGATTTTCATCCTTTGAAAATAGGGGAGCTCCATAGATTGGTAAACTTTTGCCATACTCCAAATCAATCCAATTTCCTTTGCACACTCCACCAGAGGGCCAAGTTGTGCTTGCCTAAGCTCTCTCTCAAGTTTCAAAGGCAAGGGGAGGTCTAATTCCATCAAAGATGCAAGGGAGCTAAGGAGGGGTTAGTCCATAGAGCAATCTACTCAACCTTAGGAGCTAATAATTTTACCACAGCTTCATCTCAACCAGACCAAGCTTCTCCATGGGAATCGAGCGTCGTTGATCTCCTCCAGCAAGGTTAGACATTTTTTGGCCACTAAACTCGATGTGTGTTGGTCCTTTGTGAAAGAAAGTTTAATGGCATGAAATTTCAATGGTTAGATGTAATTGTCATTAGGGTTAAGATGGTGAATGCCAAGTTTCATTCCAATCCGAGCTTGATCGAGCTCAGATCTTCCCTTTAAAAGTGGACTATCTCCATTATTCCTCAAGGATGAATAGGGATGATCTTAATCATCCATCCACTCATTTTTGATGAACGGTTGAGATTAAATGCACGTTTTGAATCCTATTTCACCTTTTAAAATTATGGGTTAATTCTTGGCCAGTTGATCCTTGATCGAACGTCAAATACAAAATAGCATAGAACTGCCACCACGCGGTGCCATGACATGACACTTATGTGACCGCTCATTGATTAATGCATGGAAAGCGCATCAGACTCAAACGCTCATGTGTCACGTCATTAGATTAAGGGATTGATTAGCTTCTAAATAATTCTAATTAATCCTATAAATTTCAAAAATTCATATCTCTCTAAGAAAAATCAAAAAAATATTAGGTAAATTTTCACTAAAAGATAATTCAATCTAGAATATTTTAAAATTGGTTTTAATGTATTTTTAATATTATCTTTCTCTGATTTTGGCTTTATTGGAAATATTAATTTGCTAATTATTCCCTAATTAATTCATTGATTAATCTCAAACTTCTTGGGTATATTTTAGAGGATAAAGATTTATTGATGGCTTAATTAGGGGAATTACTAATGCATTTCCTAATTAACCCCTTTATGTAATTAGGGTTAATAAAGGGTTTGATTAGTGTTTTAATCCTTTATTGAAGTTGATTAAGGTTTGATCCAATAAATAGGAGGTTTAGGGGATAATTTTAGGGCACTTCCCCTAAGTTATTCCCTAAACCCACTTTTCCTTCCTAATCTTCTCTTAATTAAAGGCTAATTCACTAATTATCCTCTTAATTAATTTCTTAAAATTTCTCAAATTCTTCAAAACTTATTTAATCTATTTTGGATAAATTCTTAGGTGTTCAAGAGCCTAAGTTCAGTTAAGGAAATCAAAGCTCAACTCATATATGTGAGGGGTGTTTTGAAATTACTTTAGTTAAACCCCTTAGCTTAACTAACCATTAATCATGAGCCAAAGTGCATTAAGCCCTTTTCTTCCTAGGTGAATTGCAAATTTAAATTCCTTGTGAGGTTTTATGTCATGTCTTTGGCTCATAATTATTTAGTTAACTATGCTAAGGTCGTGTAGGTAAGAGCTAATTAACATGTTTAATTCATACGTTAACTTAATAAAAATTTAAAATGAATCTAATCATCTAAAAATTAAATAAAAATGTCAAAAGACATGTGGGAATGGGTTAGGAACACCAAACTTAATCCACATTTTCAAAACTAAATCAAATTCAAAATCAAACAAAAATCATATTAAATAAACTTTGATTTACTTAAAGCTTTCTTATATCATAAGATTGTCTTTAGGATTTAATTGAAGTGAATGTGTTCGCATGCTTTCATTGCTTTAGTTCTTTCCCCAATATGTTAAATATGTATGTCACATGGTTTCATACATCCATGCTTTTCAAAAATCAAATTTAAAATGAAAATGTTTCCTTTATGTTAAATTGTATGTGTTGGCTAAAGAATATGTGTGGCTATTATCACTATCAAATCCAAAATATTTTCAAAATTTATGAATCAATTATCAAACTAAAAGTGTGTTACTAATATAATTATAAGTTTGCATGTGAGTAAAACATAAATATGTGCTTAGTGTAGGTCTTCTTTCTCTCCTTTTAGTATAGTTTTGAATAGATTTGGGAGTGTATGGTTCATTTGAAAAGAACTTAACACTTGCCTAATTCCAGTCCTATTCATTCCCCATACTATCACTTAAGAAGGATACTTATGCTTTCACATATAAATTTCATAAACAAAATAAATCAACTAACACAAAATTTTGCATTCTTTCTTTTCCATTCATTTCTTTTGTACACATGCTTGTATTTAAGGAAAGTGGTATATTAGTCTGGACAACCCTGAGGTTATGAGGCTTTAAGTAGCCCTATGTAGGTCTTGTACCTTACACCTCCGGTTAACAATGGCGCTATACTCACTTATGCTTTTCTTACTTTCATGTGTGCATGTGAAAATTGGATTAGAAATCCCTTTTCTACTTAATGAAAATCATGCATCATAAACTTTCAAAATTTCTTAAATGAATTGCTTAGCATGCATCATAAAGTGTGTTAAACATTCTCATTTGTATGCATAGATATGCTTAAGACTCATCCATATGCATGTTATACATGTTGGGAAAGAAATGAAGTGATGTATGATTTATGAATTTTGTTCATTTTGTTTAATCTTAAAATGCCTTTCTTTTCGAATGGATTTGTTTAGAGTTTAGATAAACTTAGGATTAATTAAAACGCCTAATTAAAAAATTCACTAAACAAAACCAAAACATGAATATACTTTAGAAATTACTTAGGTTAGGAAGGAAGAGAAGTTCTCTTCTTTCTCTCTTTATAACTTAGTAATTAATTGTAGTATTCAATTGAACCTAATCAAAACATGAAATAAAATCATCCCAAATCAACTAAATCACTTAAATAAAACCCTCCTGTAAGTTGAACATGTTTCACACTTAGAAAAGCTTAACTTAAAGCCATAGCTAAGCATACCACAGAAACCTCCTAAGCACACACATTAGACTAGGTCACCAGCTCTAGCTTTAGGTTAGGGCAGTTCATGGTTTGATGCTTGCTTTTATTTTGTGATGCATGTTTTATACTAGATGTTAGGACATATGTGCATAGAATGAATGGTAGGGTGATCTTAGTCTAACCATTGTATTTTGTAGGGGATTGTACTTAAGGGGCGCTATAATAAATAAAAATATAAATGCTTTTGTTGTGCAGGTGCTTATACCCCTAAGCAAAATCTAATAGGCCAGGTGGATTTAGTCACCCATATGTGGGTTAATAAGTCCAATATAGATGCTTGGGATTTGGTGGTTTGTTTAGCTAACCTTTTTCTTGTAGGTGTTAGCTAGATTTACTTTTCCTTTTCATATAAATTTTTGCAATTAGGACTTTGGAATGATTATTATAGGGATTAGGATGAACATTGATCATAAGATCTCATCTTATGTACCAGGTGAAATTTTTGGAGCATCCACCTTCCAACCATCCAAAAGAAGGAACCAAAGAAGAAAGAAGAAAAGAAGAAGAAAAAAGAAAAGAAGAATGAAGAAATGAAGCTTGAAGACCCCCATAACAATGAATTCCTTGCTTAATTATATTTAATTCATTTGTAATCTGGGTTGTATAAGGGTAGAGCTCAGCTACCTAATTTATTTTCAGGTTTGTGCGGTGGTACCCAACCATAATGGCCTCTTATTCTTTTGTGATTAGCTTTATAAATTGATTGATGATTTGTTTAGCTTATGCATTAAGTGGCATCATTTTCCTGGTTTCTTCCTTGCTTTATGTATGGCCTAGATGTCGATTAGGCTCTTAGGGAAAAATAAATCTTTTACCAAACTTAACAATTCAAAACTAAAAATAAAGAAACTTATAACCTCACCTAAAGCATAGGTTAAAAATCAAGATAAAAATCAAGATAAAAGAATTAGCAACCCCTTAGTTGGATGAGTGCTTCTTTTATAACATCATGCACAAATGCATATTATTTTCACTCTTGATTGGAGGGCTTTCACATTTTCCAGAGAAACTTGGCTTGACCATTGAGAGCTATGGTGGAAACACACCTCCTTCCTTCTTGCTGGTCTTGGCTAATAATCTCATTTCTCATACATTAGGCATTTGAATCCTATTAGCTTGAGTCAAAATGATTGTCCAAAAATGAAAATAAAATTAAATCTGAATCGTGTTAGATTTAGGTCATTTGAAGCATGTCCTTACATGATATAGTCTCATTAGGGAGTGAGTTTAAGGACTTGGCCTCTTTCTAAATAAATAACAGCCCAGCTATCTTGGATAAAGCATATGACTTACCTACATGAATTTAAAATTGTAAGAGGAGTTAGTTCGCGGCCACCCCCAGGCGGTTGTAAGTCTAAATAGTCGGGTGGTTTATCCTCCCTTGTGGAGGCAAACAAAATACCCATTTTCACCTTAGATTTAGGTTGTGCTTTTGACCCTCACCAAAGCTCCCTAGATTTAGGTTCTAAGGTTGCTTTTCCCCTTTGTGGGTCTTAAGCATAAATCCTCACATCTTAGGAATTTCCATATTCTTGTGTCATGGAATCATAAGCCCTAAATTTCTAATAAAAAATTCAACTCAAATAAATTAAATCAATTTCAAAATTATAAAGCCCAACCATAGGATAGTTTAAGATGCTAGCTAGCTATCCTAGTTTCATGGGCATCTCCTACTTATCTTTCTTTTAGTTTCGATAACAACTCCCTCTCTTTGATCAATCCCATTTGATCTTCTAAAATAAACTAATTGATTGATAGTCCTACCTATTGAAATCTTTGGAGACAATGATCATTTACCTTAATTAAGAGTATTCCTAAGGGATCTCATCCCTTAGGATGTAATTAACTATGGGGGCTTGCCCCTGTAGGGAACTTAATGAACTCAATTTAAAATAAACCTTAGTTTACTTTTTTATGTGAAGTAGGGGAAGAATCTCTGGTACATATGCAGACCCATTGCCCTTAGGATTCCTTATTTAGGTGATTAGGTCCATTTTAGGGTGGTGACTTCTATCTCTCAAGATTGTACACCTCTCCTCAATGTTATACCCGATCACCTTAATAAGAACATCTACGGATCTATGTGGTGTCCCAAAAGATATTTTATATATTTCCTTTTCATTTATTCTCTGAAAGGAGGGGATAGATGAAGGCAAAAATGTATAGAAAATTTTCACCAGATTTTTTTCTCGTTGGGGATGGTTCTTCTCTCCATCTATGGTAAATGATCGTTGACTTCAAGTATCAATAGTGGGTTTGTACTTTGATTTGAAATCAAGACTATCTTTATTTCTATTGGCACTTAGCTTATTTCATCCTTAAGTTGAGTTAGCTAACATATTTAAGTTTTAGGACCTCACTCTATGTCAATCTTAAAATCCCCGTTGGGTTCTCCAATGGGTAAAAAAAAGAACTAAGTAAAAAGAAAATATTTAAAGACTTCCTCCTTTTCATTTTTATGATAAGGAAAGGTTCATTCTAAAATAATAAAGACAAAATAAATTTTTCATAAGAATCTTACTTTTCAAAAGTACTTTTTCAAAAGTACTCTTTCAAAAGTGTACATAATAAAATATTTTCCACAAAATTTTCTTAAATCACCCTCATCTAACAATTCTCATAATTGTTACATGTAGGAATATTCAAAAATAAAACTAGCAATCTTTTCCAAAAGCACAAATGAACAATCATCTTTCCAAAAGTCAAAATCAAAATCCAAAAATAAAATTTTCAAAAAGCACATATGAACCTTTCCATTCAATATACCCACACCTATTGAATGGAAGTTTCATTTTCTAATAAAGTTAAATTTTTCAAAAACACATATGAACATCTTCACTTAATATATTCAAATTTATTGCGAGAAGATTTCATTCCTAAATAAAAATAACATAATTTGGAAATCCATCTTAAACATATCCCACATATGATTAAGTTGGAATTCCCTCTTTCAAAAAGCAATAATCACAAAAAAAACAAAATTTTTTTACATTCCAAAAATAAGATTGACCTCTATTCTTACATACCTAAATTTGTTGAATGGATGTCCTCTTTTCAAAAATTAAAACTTAACAATCATATTTTCAAAATTCAAACACATTTGGGATTTCATTTAGCTTACTTCAATTTGCTAAGTGAAGTCTCCAAACTCAAAACCAAAAATTTTCAAACACATTTGGAACATCATTTAGCATACCGAAATTTGCTAAGTGAAGTCTCCAGAGTCAAAATCAAAAATTTTCAAACACATTTGGAACTTCATTAGCATACTCAATTTTGCTAGGTGAAGTCTCCAAATTCAAAATAAAAAATTTTCAAACACATTTGGAACTTCATTCATCATACTCAAATTTGCTAAGTGAAATCTCCAAATTCTAAATCAAAAAAAAAAATCAAACACATTTGGAACTTCATTTAGCATACTCAAATTTGCTAAGTGAAATTTCCAAATTCAAAATCCAAAATTTTCAAACACATTTGGAACTTCATTTAGTATACTCAAATTTGCTAAGTTAAGTCTCCAATTTTAAAATAAAAAATTTTCAAACTTTTTTGGAATTTCATTTAGCATACTCTAATTTGCTAAGTAAAGTCTCCAAAGTCAAAATAAATAAGAAATTCAAGCACCTTTGAAACTTTATTCTTTAGCATACCAAATTTGTTAAAGAGAAGTTTCCATTTTCAAAACCAAATCAAAAATTTTGAACACATCTTTTGGAAATCTCATTTAGCATACTCAAATTTGCTAAGTGAAATCTCCATTTCACAAAATTAAGTGGAACTTCATCTTTAGCATACTATATTTCCTAAAGTAAAGTTTCCACTTTCAATCAAAAAGCAAATCAAAATAAAAAATGAAACACATTAGGATTTCCCTAGCATACCCAAATTAGATAAGGATCATACTCTTCCAAAAAATCAAAATATCCAAAAACAAATGAAACACTTTAGGATTTTCTTAGCATACTCAAATTTGTTAAGAATCCTATTTTCAAAAATCAAACAAAACACACTTGGGTTCTTCACTTAGCATACCTAAATTTTCTAAGTGGGAATTCTAATTTTTAAAATCAAACAATAATTCACAAAAAAGAAACAATTATTTTCAAACACTTCACTTAGCATACCCAAATTTGCTAAGTAAAAACACTAAATCAAAAACTAAGTCAATTGAACCTTACTTAAACATACTCAAATTTGTTAAAGGAAAGGATCCTGAAATCAAAATATCTAAATTCAAACAAACATGAACCTTGGAAGCATCCTTCTCAAAATATTTCAATCCATTTTTCAACATACCCAAATTTGTTGAAGTTGGAATCATATTCAAAATTCCTCTTTTCAATCAAATTTTTAAATCTTCTCAAATCCATTTGAACCTCAGTTAACACTTCCAAGATGTTGGATATGGGTTCAAATTTTTGATTCAAATTTAAACAAAAATATAAATCTGATCCAACCTTGTTTCTATTGCAGATTCTCACCATCAGTTATAGTACAACTACAGTTTAGTTTTTTTAGTCTTTCAAGTTGATCTGAAATGGTAGGCTCACAGAACTTTGATTTCACTTTCCCCCATGGCATGGATTTGGCTTTGGGCCAACTTCCCCCAATTGGATTATACACACTTTATCCATTTTGGTAGGGAATTTGAGGGAGTGAGGATTACATGTGAGGGCACTCCCCTCATGACTGTTAGTAAGACCACGGTGGCTAGGCAAAAGCTGATCATCCAGATTGATCTACCTTTTGATTTTGATATCTCCTCGTTGAAGAGGAAAGTAGTGGAGTCCCACCAACTTCAGTAGTGATAGTACTAGTAGTGCCAACCCTATTTTCAGTATGCCCTGTGGTTTCTCATGCTACCCTAGTGAGGGCTAGCAACCTCTCATCTGTACCCTCAAAGGGTAAGGCTCCCCTGATCTCAGGGCTTGCCTACCCTACTTTTAAGTATGGGTCTAGCTCTCACTCCTCTCATCCTACCAAAATATAGTGAAGGAATAAAAACCACATGATCAAGTGATATCACACTAGGATTGCTGAGGGGAGGCGCGCCCATTCGACTATTGAGGAGTTTCTATCTTGACTTCACCACTAGTTATAGCATTTCGCCTCTCTAGGTGAGAGAAGATGTTATGAGGATTCTCACATCACTTCCATTAGTGGTCCAGCATCAACCATCAGTTACTCAGAGCAGGAGGTAGTATGTCGGCCTTTGATTAGTCTTGCACTAGGTTGGCAGAGCTTATGGACATTTAGAGTCCAGAGCTCAATTTGATTTGAGATCCATTATCCTCTGCAGTGTGGGAAAACATATTCTTCAAGAGAGGCCAGAGAGGCCTAGACATTTGCTCATATTACTAGTAGAGAGTGGCGAGGTTCGGTGCCGTCGGCGACTTCCTCACTTATTAACCCAGTGACCAATAATCTTACTTTTAGGACCATTCATCACGTGAGGATAGCTCCTCATAGCAGGTGTCTCCACCACACTCTACCGCTACCATCACCACATCACAAGATCTCCGCCTTCCATCAAAGGCCATGAAAGCCATATCTTATGGAGAAGCACCTTGGTGATCTGGTGGTAAGGGATCCTACCCACCCACACTACCTATTGGTGAGACCAAGCACCTAGTCAACCTTCCCCCTAGTGGTGTGTGGAAGGAGTGGCGATCAAGCATAGTGTTATTTCACCAACTCTATAGTCACAGGTGTAAGAGATGATAGCCTGACCAATGATAGGTGGTACCTCGGAATGTCACCCCTTTTTTTAGTGATTATTGAGTGTGTCTCTTCAAGTGAGTATAGTCACAAGTTTGACTCGCCAAGATAAGGTCTGCCATGGGATCCATAATCAAGATCATTTGTTCGTGATTGATGTCTCTCAGGAGATAGTAGCACATTATCTAGTAGATACAAGAGATTCTGGCATGATTGGTTGATGAGGAGAAGGTACAGATGAATTATGGGAGACTTAATGGAGTCTGAAGCCCTGAGATCTCTTCCGGGAGCAGTAATGGAAGGTGATGAGGATCACACCACCCAACACCTCTGAGCAAGTATCAATTGAAACAAAAAATAGATAGATAGATGGCATGATACTGAGACTTGTTAGCAATTTTAGTTCTCGAAAACAAGCCCAATCTCTTAGTGACCCACCAAGACTTTGAAGGTAGTGAAACATACAAAAAAGACATCGATCCATTGGTCAAGCTATCAAAGACCCAATTCAATAAGGTTTTGCCAACTCAAGAACCCAAGCACATAGCACATATTCAATAAAAATATTCAAGAGAACCTTGTCAAGAGGTTAGATCAATATAACATGGAAGAATCTCAAGTAAGTCATTTGGCAGAAATGCAAACCCATCTTCAAGGAATATCCATGTCCTAGTCTCCTTCATGCTTAAGGGCTTCACCATCAAGAAATTTGAGAAGCTAATCAACAAGGCGGCTAGTCTACAAGGAGAAGCCAAATAGTTGCTTTTTCAGGACCAGTTGTCCAAAGAAAAAATGCAGAAGGTCTATGAGAGAAGAAGTGAGTAGTGATAATAGTAGTTGGGGAAGCAACAGCTAGTGGTCGGTCCGAGACCACCTCAAGAGCCTCCACCTCCTTTGCCACCACCAGGCGCCCTAAAGAACCTCACAACCAAAGATCACCGCCTCCTCAGCCATACCACCACCACCAGTGGTATACATACCCACCGCTAGGTTGCTATGGTCCACTACATTTTTAGATAAGCTTAACAAACTTTATTCATTTAAGAGGGAGGTAATCAGAAAGATCTTTAAGAATCTCTTAAAGAAGCCTGATTTTCTACCCGAGCCTAGGAGATCAGAGGAAGTAGGCAAAAGTCATGATCCTAACTTTTTCCCCTACCACCGTATGCTAGGCTATGTTTTGGAGGATTGCTTCACATTCAAGGACTGGTTTGAACACAACTTCAAAACTGGTGATGTAGTTATCCCAAAGGAATATCTTGTGGAACAACCATCCAGTTCCATTAGGGTAATCCTTGGGGATACATTTGATCCTTCCAAAACTAAAGTTTGGATATTTATCCAAACCTCTAAGAAGATCATCCGTAAGATCAAAAGCTTTCTTGAGTTAGCTCAAACCTCCAACATCAAGGAAGATGCCAACTCGAGGAAAGGGGAGTCAGTAGCAACAATAGTAAGATGTGTGATCCGGATAGCCCATTAGCTCAACCATTGAGTTCACCTCTCCTACACCAGCCTTCTTCCACTTCCACTTCGCCTAGCTCTTCTTCTTCTACTAGTAGAACTCTTGTAGTGGATAAGGGCATCAAATCTCTTACCCCACTCACTTTACTTGATTTCTACTTTGTACCTCCAAAAAATTCAAAATTTGAAGAATAAAGCTAGCTTGAATTACATCCGGATGGGTTGTTCTTCTATTCCTAATGATAACTCTTCAAGTCAAAATAACTATAACAATCTTCTTCTTCTGATGAGTTGGACTTTCCTACTCAATACTATGGGTTCGCCTCTTGAGATAGACTTGGAATAATCTGATTCTGAGGGTCCCATAGGAGAAGATGTAGGTGAGCTTGATGTTTAAGTAGAACCTTCCATTACCCTGCCATAAGAGATCATTGAAGTCAACCTCCATAATGGTAAGGTTTTACCTCCTAGGGTAGCACCTCAATATAGAGGGAAACAAGTCATTGGTATAGAGGGTTGAGAAGACCCTCCACAGGATCCTCCACCCTTGGATATGCTGGAGGACCACAAGGTGGACTACAATGTCCCTCTGGAAAGTTGCCATCTAAGCATATATGATGCCCTTGTCTTATCCAAAGAGATGAGGAATCATTAATCAAGGCTCTCATTTATCTTGAGATATGTTTAGCTCACCGACCAGTGAGGAGGCACATTACCAAAATATCAAGGGATCACCTTCACTGATGAAGACCTTCTAGGGACTGTCCCTCTACATCACATATGGACGTTCATACTTGTCGAAAGTGCTTGTGGATCCAAGTCCTGAACATTATGAGTCTAAACCTTGCCTATTTGAGGATCGACATCTCCACACTCGAGGTGATCGAATGATGTTGAGAGAATTCAATGAACAAGGTGAGAAGCTCCTTTACGATAAGTGATTGGAAGACTAAAGCCAAGTTTTACATCATTGATTTGAATACTTCATTCACTTCTTTTCTAGGTAGGCCTTGGATATATCAAAACAAGATCATTCCATCCTCCCTCCAACTGTAAAGTTCAAGATGAGATTGAATATCATCAATGGAGATGTAAAGTCATTTTCGCTAGAAGTCAAGATTTTTGATGATGCAACCTACTATCTTGCTCAAAATACCCTTTCTCATGAACATGGACAAAATTCAAACTCAAAATAAAAGGAAAAAGAAAATGTTGGAAATGAAAAATAAAAATCCAAGTGAATAAGAAAGGGGAAATGAGGAAAAAATATGTCTGCATATCACATTCCAATCATTCCATCATATGGTCATGTGGATGGCTCAACCTCCACCAAAGGCAAAAATACATGTAGTTCCAAAGGTGGAAGACCCTGGTTGGCCATCACCAATGTCATGTTCCAATTCATATTCAGATAGACTTGGAATCCGAGGATGAGTCTAATGATTAGTACACCACCAACCCCTCTCGCACCAGAGGTGACTTTCTATCCAGAAAGAGAAAGAGACGAAGACCAGGCCTCTAAACAAAGCAAAGTATTTGAGTCAAGTTTATGTGAAACTATTAGATAGTAGCTGGAAACCTCAGCTCTAACCTCACTTACATCTTAAAAAGTTGAAGGTTTGGTAGTTAAGGAAGTCCCTAAGTCTTCCAATCATATGAAGCAAAAGATATTCTTTTTGGGATCATCATCCTCACAGTTGATGTAACTTGAGGAGGATACATTTAAGGAATTAATGGAATTACCATTTTACTTTTACGTTCATAATCTTATACATAAAGGTTTCCCTCATATGGTCTGCATGTGAAAAGTACTTGAGAAGATATGAAATAATATGATAAGGAAGCACAAGAGAAAGACTAGATTTGGTAGTGGGTCCGATGATAAAGCCGCTTGTTACCAATCATTTGGAGTTTGATAAGTTCTTTTCACACAACACCAACTCTTATGAGGATGTGTGTTTAGAAAACTCGGATGATCCGGATGATCTCCAAATCAAAGAAGCACCACAATTTGAAGAGGCGAAAAACAATTGCTTTAAAGAAATCAACCTTGGGATAGAAGAAAATCTATGCACGCATAGTTCATTAATGAAGAAGAAACTTAGAAGTTTAAAGATCGCCGCATGGAGTTATGAAGAAATACCCAGACCACAAGCTAGCAATAGATCCTAACACTTTTTATTAAGCATCTTAGATGCATGTTAAAGAAAATATAATGTGTCAATATATCCAATTTTAGGGACTTAAATAAAGTATGTCCTAAGTATGAGTTTCCTCTTCAGATACTATAATTAATGGTGGAAATCCTCATCTCATGCGCCTTTCTTCATGGATGGGTAACCAAACCAAATGAAGATGTCTCTTGAAGATGAAAGAAATATTACTTTTTGAACCCCGATCAAAATATTCCATTATAGGGTCATGCCTTTCAGCCTTTAAAATGCTGGTTCTACAAACCAATGGGCCATTACTCAGATCTTCAATGAGCTCATCCATCATCAGGTTGAGTGCTACATTGATGATCTAGTAGTTAAGAGAAGAGAAAAGAAAGACCATCTCTTTGATTTGAGAGTAGTTTTCGAATGATTAAGATAATATAACCTCAAAATGAATCACATGAAGTGTGCATTAGAGTAGCTGAGTGGAAATTCCTTGGGTTTGTTGTACACTGGGATAGAGATAGTCCCAAAAAAAGATCAAAGCTATCTTAGAAATGCTCTTAAGAGTTTAACTCAAATCTTTTTAAGGATGGCTAGTGTATCTAAGATGCTTTATATCCAACCCATCGGAGATGCAAACCAATCTCAACACTTATTAAAAAAGGATTTCAAGAAGTACTTTGAAGACATCAAGATTTGGTGAAGCCTCTAGTTCTAGCTATAGCCACTCATCCTCTAAGATATTGATGAATCTCTATTGGCCCAAGCTACATGAAGGGAGAATGCTCTCTACTATCTCATATCTCGATTCTTGCTAAAACTATCCACCCATTTAGAAACATTATTTAGCTTTAATCTTTGCCTCTGGCATATATGCTCATGGTGAACTTGATCTTTCAAACAAATCCATTATAGTACCTCATGAAATGGACAATGCTATCTGGACGTTTGGCATGATGATCCAAGATTCTCTCATAGTTTGATATCACATTCATTCCCCTATGTGCGGTAAAAGGATAGCCACTAGCAGATTTCTTAGCAAGACACCCACCGCTCAATCTCTTAGTGACAACCTCATGAAAAATCATGAACTTAAGGGAGGCCAGATCGATGGGAGATGTATTTGATGGTGTAGCTTCTTAAAGGAGAAGCACCATGACTTATTCTCCTGTGGGAGGAATAGTTCTCCTAACTCTAGACGATTTGATGGGATTCTCATTCATGAACCCCGCACCAACAACAAACCCAGTATGAGGCTTGATGCCACTCGGTTAGCCATCACTATCAAGAGCATTAACATCTTTGGGATTCTTAGTTTCATCAACCAAATTGCGTCTTACAAGGTTCTCAAACCCAAGCTTCATCATTATTATGAGTATACCATGAAGTTTGGCCCAAAAAGTCACCATCTACAAGGTCTCAATTAGAGAATAAGTAGATGATTAAAGAGTTGGCATGTCCAAAAGATGAGTCCATTTCAATAAGGGTCCAAAATAGACATCTCTTATCCCTTATTGATGTTGAACTCATCGTGAGACTTTCCCTTGAAGGGGAGGTTTCTATTGCCAAAATGGATAAGGAGCTGGATTGGAGGAAACCGTTTATAGATTATTTGAACATCAGCAAATTATATCAAGAAAAGTCACAAGCCCATCGTGTGAAACATAGCTCTCTAAGATGGCACTCACCCTTTCTTGACCAAATGTGGTTACATTGACAAACATGAAGCCTTGGCATTGTAGAGGTACATTTAGTCTATGGAGTATGTCCAAGATGAAGATCAAGAGACTAAGATATCCTTCACTATTATAGACTATTGATATAGCTAGAGATGCCATCGGTAAAGTGCAAGATTCCACCAACCAAATATTCTAGATCCCTACAATGGCCTCATGGCCATTTGAGTGTTAGTACACAACATTGTAGGTCCGATGATCCTCCTTCTTCCATGGGTCATGCTTCATCTATGCCACCAACTACTTTTCCAAGTGAGGAAGCCATCCCATTCGAGAGGTCACAAAAGATGTGCTTCAATATTTTGGAAACCATATCGTATATAGGTTCGCCTCGATGAATTATATTTGACAATATAAAAGCATGAAGATCAATTTTGCTAAGACACATATAGCTACCCACCACCATATAACCCCGGTTTAGTAGAAGCATTCAACAAAACTCTCATCCAAATACTGAAGAAAACTCTTCATGATAATAAATGATAATGAGTAGGGTTGTCATCGCACCACACATCAACTCTAACTCAGTCTACCCTATATTCCTTAATGTATGGGTCTAAAGCCATCCTACCTTTAGAAGTTCAACTCCCATCACTAAGGATAGCATTGGGTAGCAAGATCACTAAAGAGAAAAATGCAAAGTTATGGTTAGAAGAGCTTGAAGGTTTGGAGGAGAGTCGCCAAAAGCTGAACCGTTGTACAAAGCCAAAATGATTCAAGCTACAACAAGTTGGTCCATCTTTCCTAGGAAAACTTGTGTTAGTCCTAAAGAGACCAATTGCTCATCAAAGATGGGAGTGTCCATTGTCCAAAAGGATATTGAAATTATCTAGAAATATTACCCATGAAATAAAACATGTTTGAAAAAAATATTAATAAAAGAATAAAATCTTATTCCATTCATCAAATCTTCTCTTCTTTCGAAGCATTGTTTGCTCTAAATCCATGATTTTTGGTAGGTGTAAGAGTCCCTGGCATCCTATCCCTCTTTGACAACACAAACACAATCTCCTATGTTATTAGAATAGGTAAGAGAACCCGAGAGGCATCCTATTTTTCAATTAGTTCAACTGTTGTGAGACCCTATTTCTCCATCCATGACCATTTCATCAAAACTAAGTGTTTCTGGTAAGAGTCCCTAGAGGCATCCTATTCCTTTTAACACATGTACAAAACAAACACAAATCTTTTGTCTCAAGTTATTTGATGTAGGACCAAGCCCCATGTGGCACTCACTCATTAGATTCTCTAAGTCGGTCTCATCTTTACTTGTATGTCACCCTAGGACTTATTGGAGGATGTGAGTCCCCTAACTTGACCAAATTCATGGTATGGTCTTGCTTCCCATAGCTACCTCATGTTGACTTTGAAGATGTGACTCCTTAAACTAGCCATCATGTACCAACTAGGTTGAATACATTTGTGGTTTAGGATAAGTTCCTTTCCTCTTGACTATTTGTCTAAATATATGAGTTCTGTGCCTGAAGCACTTATGATAAGATATCCCAACAATCAATTTTGCAATAGGATGATGAGTCCCCAGGTTTCTGGATGACACAAATTGATGGGCACCTGGTTGATGAACTATGTGACAATCATGAGAATACACCACTCAAAGATATGAGTCCCCTGCTTTCTCCCCGAGTTGGACATCTATACATATTGGATATGACTACCATGTCATCTTCTCCGTGGTTTTAGATTTGGCCTTTAGGCACCATCCTATATTCTATTTGGATCACTTTGAATACCAACACTCCCGTTATATTTGGATTGGACAGTCCCCCTTTCCTAATAACCACCCCTATGGTTAGAGAATTTGTTCAGCAGATGCATAAATTCTCGCTTGGTTCAGTAAATCTGAGATATATCTAGGCTGATATAAGCTCCTTCTCAGTTTGATCCCTCGCAAACTAATAGGGTCCATGATAAACAAACTAAATTAAATCAATAAACAAATTAATTCACTTATGGATTAGGAATTCAAGCCCCCAAAGAGCCCCTTTTCCTAAGCAGGCATCCTATCATTAGGGTAGTGTTAGCCAAACTCCCTATAAGAATTATCTGACTACCTGAGTTAAGATAAATCCTTGGGCTAGTGATCACTCAGTAATCACCCTTATGTCATGTTCTATCTATTTTTTTCATAAGCAGGTTACCCTATCAATCATTCTGCTTTGTAAAATGTAAGACTATGATGCATTCTTCCTAGCATGATTGTTGTAGACCAACAGGTAGCCCTAGGTCAGGTTCGATTTCTTGCCCAAAACAACTGATAACCCCAATGGTCTTTTCTATTGGAAGATGTGAATCCCCGAGCTTTCTTCTGCTCAATTGATCATTGTAAATCAAAAGGCACACCTTTGGTCAGATAGTTCTCTTATCGGCCGAGAAGCTACTCCCTTTAGTTCAGTAAATCTGAGATTAGTCTAGGCTAATATAAGCTCCTTCTCAGTATGATCCATCACAAACAAATAAAATCCATCAAAATAAATAAATCTAAAAATGAAATTAATCTTGACTATCTTTGAGCTGATCTAAGTCCCCTAGGCATTCACTCAATACAATCTGATGTCTTGTCATTAGATTAGCCCAGCAACCAGTCTCTACTTTGGAGGATGTAAGTCTACTACACTTTCTTCTTAGAACAGTTGCTGCATATCGAAAGGCATCCCTTTGGTTGGCTAGTCCTACTATGTGTTTAGTAGACTACCCCTTTGAATTGGTAAATCTGAGTTAGGTCATGGCCTCATGCGGCTCCTACATAGTGCAGTCCATCACAAACCAACATGGTCCATCTCAAAAATCCTAAATCTAAAAAAAATTCAAATAAATTCAACCCTCTTCCCCAGTGGAAATTTCTCCCCAGTGAGACTCAAATTAAATCAAACCTCTCATCTCCTTGGGATGACTTGAACCGACTTCCCTAGTGGAAGGTTCACACCTTATCCCATAGTGGATTCTTCTCTCTCTCTTATGTCTTGGACGTAAGTAGAGCCACATTGCACTAAGCTCTGGATTCTAACTTCATTTTGGTTAGGGATATATTATTTCTTTTAGTGCTTGTGATCTCTCGGTGTTGTCGATCATTTCGGTCAACACCAAAATGTGCAGTGTTCTTTGTCAGTCACACCATACCAATTGGGTGCCTTTTGTTTACCTTATTTTTAGAATGAGCTCTCAACCCCTCCATCTTAGACGGACTTTAAGAGTTCTTAAGACACATCTAGTGATTAGGTGAACACCAGCTCTGAGACACACCATAGAATAGGTCATGCCTTGTACCTTATTTGGAACCATTGCTCACCTTCCTTCCATCAAGTCAACTCCAAATAAATCTGATTTGATTTTCTCAAAGCTCAAATCAACTCCATGTGATTGAAATTCATGATTGAAATCCATGATTGAAACCCATGAATGAAATTCCTAAGTCCAAATCTTTCTTAAGTCCTTAATCTTCTTTAAGGACTTAAATAAATGATCTAAACCAATTCAAAATCATGAAGTTTTCTCATAATTAATTTATATTCTCATTTATATTCACATATATAAATGTAATATAAATTTAAACCAATCAAACTAAACTCAAAATTCAAACTCAATTCATAAAATTTCTTAAGTCCTTTAAATTTTCCTTCATGGACTTAGCCAAAATCAAATGTAAACCAATTAAAATTCATGGGATTTTCTCATAACTCATTTATATTATCATTTTTATTAACATATAGAATTGAAATATATATACAAATCAATCAAATCAAATCCAAAAATTAAAATTCCAAATTTAAAATCCTTCTTAAGTCCTTAATTTCCCTCTTAGGGACTTAGCCTAAATCATGTTCAAATCAATTCAAATTCATGGGATTTTCTCATAACTCATTTATATTCTCATTTATATTCACATATATAAATAAAATATAAATATAAATCAATCAAACTAAATCCAAAATTCAAGCTCAAACTCCAAAAATTTCTAAGTCCTTTAAATTCCCTCTTAAAGACTTATATCATATCATAATCAAATCACTTAAAATCCTTGAAGTTTTCTCATGACCCATCTATATTCTCATTTATATTCGCATATATAAATGAAATATAAATTCAAACAATCAAAACCAATTCCAAAAATCAAACTCAAATCCACTCAAATTCCAACCTTTTCAAGTCAAAGTCTTGAACTTAGCTAAATCAAATCAAGCCAAACTCTTGATTTTTCTTCATGATTCAATCAACCCTACAATCATTAATCAAAATATAAATACAAACTTCAATCACTAAATCTAAACTCAATTCAAAAATCAAACATGAAATCCATTCAGGTTCTTCCTTTGAATATGAAATTGTTAAATGAATCAAAACCCATTTGACTTAAAACCAATTGGAAATGGATTTATATTTCAATCATAAGTCCATATACAAGTTCAATCAAACTCAAATCAAGCTTTCACCAAGCCATTTGACCCACTTAGGCCCACTTGACCCAAAGTGACCTAAAGTACCCTTATGAGCCAATTTCTAATCCTAATCGAATTGGATTGAATCAAACTCACCTATGCCTCTCATCATGATCAACAATCATCATGAGAATCACCCAAATTGGGTCAAACCAAGTCAAACCTTAGGGTTGACCAAGTCAACTTTAGCCAAAATGAAACCTAACATAGCCAAAATCTACCATAGGCCAAATTGATTGAAACCATTGATCTAAGTTCATTCATGACCTATATTTGAACTTGACCAAGTCAACATTTGAGCCTAACCTAGCCCCTGTCCACTTGACCCAAGTTGGCCCAACGACCTAAAAGTCAAAATGTGCCAAAACTTGACCTAATGCCAAATTGATTGAAACCAATGGGTCATTCCAAATCACTTGTTGAACTTGACCAAAGCCTCAATTGGCCAACTAGACCTAACATATCCCAATTGACCTTGAACCCAACTTGACCTAAATGTGTCATGTTGAGCCAAATTCAAACTTAACTAGAATTGATTGGAAACAAGGATACCAATCAACTTCATATGACTAACTAAACCTACACTTAACCATGACCTAGCTCAAATAGGTCAAATGGGTCAAATTGACCCATTTGACTTAGATAAAGTCATCTGAGCCAAATTCAAACCTAAACCAAATTGAATCAAACCAAAGAAACCAAAACATTTCAAATGGTCATATGAACTTGACCCAACCCTTCGTTGGACTCATTTTGACCAATTGGTCAACTTGACCCAAGTTGATCCATTTTGATCTAAATGGGTCAACATGAGCCAAACAATACCAAATGAACTCAAAATCCAATGAAACTTGGCCAAACCTATTTTCTCAACATACCTAACATATTCAAATTTAAAAATTAGCTAAATGAAAATTCTACCCCTAGGCCATAGAACAAATTTTGGTCAAATCCATGGGTAATTTGGTCAAGTCCTCCTCATACCAACTTGATACTGTTCTAATAGGTCAAGTAGGCCCTATGGAGGGTGGTGCACCCAACCCAATGGGTTTGGGTCAGCCCAAATTGACCCAAGGCCAAAAACAAGCACATGGCTAAAATTGGCCATATGGAAAACTTCCCTCCACTTATTTTAAAGCACATGAGAGGTTACCTCCACTCCTTTGCCCAAATCGACAATGTGCAAACTTCTAACAGCTCAAACAGCCCTTTCAATCTTGCCAATTAGATGGAAAACATAGCATCCGATTGATAGGGGAGATATACTAATTCACTTCAATTAACTTCCTCACTTCGATTAAGGAGAGTGTTAGAGCCATCTTAGAGTGATCCTAAGCTCACTATAAGTTTGAATTTATCATTTCTCAATTTTCATCCTTTGGGGGAGCTCCATAGATTGGCAAACTTTCTCCACACTCCAAATCAACTCAATTTCTTTTGCACACTCCAGAGTGCAAGTTGTTTATCTAAGCTATCTCTAAAGTTCCAAAGGCAAGGGAGGTCCATCAAAGCAAGGAGCTAAGGATTGGTCCATAGAGAAATCTTCTCAACCTCAGAACTAATACTTTTACCATTTACTTTGTCTCAACTGACGGCTCCTCCAAGAATCGGTGAGGTTAGACATTTTGACCACTCCATGTGTTTGGTCCTTTGTGAAAGAAAGTTTAATGGCATGAAATTTCAACCATTAGATGTGATTGTCATTAAGGTTATATGGCAAAGTTTCATTCCAAGCTCAATTGAGCTCAGATCTTCCCATTGAAAGTGGACAGTCTCCATTATTCCTTAGGGAAGAATAGGGATGATCACGGCCATCCATCTGCATGTTTTGGATGGACGGTTGAGATTAAATGCACATTTTAAAACCTATTTCACCTTTTAATAATGTGGGTTTATTCCTGGCCATTCGATCATTGATTGACAATAGATACAAAATAGCCATGCTGCGCGCGTTGACACTTAAGTGGTTACGCTGCTTGGAAAGCGCATATGACTTAGTCGCCCGGGTGTCACACATTAGATTAAAAGATTAATTAGGTTTTAAATAATTCAAATTAATCCTCAAAACTTCAAAAATTTAAATCTCTTTAAGGGAAAAAATATGCCAAATTGAAGAAGATAACTCAATCTAGAATATTCTAAAATTGGTTTTAATGGATTTTAATATTATCTTTCTTTGGGAAATCTTAATTTGCTAATTATTTTAATTAATCCATTGATTAATCAAAACTTCTTGGGTATATTTTAGGGGATGACTTGTGCCTCCCCTAATTTTCTTGGGATTTATTGATGGTTTAATTGGGGGAATTGATAATGCATTTCCTAATTACCCCCTTTATATAATTAAGGTTAATTAAAGGTTTGATTAGTATTTTAATCCCTTATTGAAGTTTATTAAGGTTTAATCCAATGAATAGAGATTTAGGGAATAATTTTGGAGCATTTCCTAAGTTATTCCCTAAACCCACTTTTCCTTCCCAATCTTCTCTTAATTAAGGGTTAATTCAATTACCCTCTTAATTCTATTAAAATTTCTAATATTCTATAGAACTTAATTAATCTACTTTGGGTAGATGCTTAGGTGTTCAAAGAGCCTAAGTTCAATTATCATATGTGTGAGTTTTGAAATTACTTAAGATAAACCCCTTAGCTTAATTAACCATTAATCATGAGCCAAATTGCATTAGGCCCTTTTCTTCCTAGATGCATTACAAATTTAAATTCCATGTGAGGTTTTATGTCATCTCATTGGCTCATAATTATTTGGTTAACTATGCTAAGGTGGTGTAGGTTAACATGTTTAATTCATACCTTAACCTAATCAAAATCTAAAATAAATCCAATCATCTAGAACTTAAACAAAAATGTCAAACACATGTGGGAATAGGTTAGGAACAACAAACTCAATCCATATTTTTAAAATTAAATCAAATTCAAGATCAAACAAAAATCATATTAAATGAACTTTGATTTACTTTAAGTTTTCTTATTTCATAAGATTTAATACATTGTCTTTAAACATGTTAAAGAGAATGTCTTACATCCATGCTTTCAAAAATAAAAATAAAATTTAAAATGAAATTGATTTCTTTATGTCAAATTGCATGCGTTGGCTAAAGAAAAAATATGAGTGGCTATTATCACTATCAAATCCAAATTATTTTCAAAATATATGAATCAATTATCCAAATTGAAAGTGTGTTACTTATATCTTAATTATAAGTTTGCATGTGAGTAAAATATAAATTTGTGCTTAGTGTAGTCTTTCTCTTCTCTTTAAGTATAGTTTTGATTAGGATTTGGCAAGGTGTATGGTTCATTTGAAAAGAACTTAACACTTGTCTAATTCCATATCCTATTAATTCCCATACTATCACTTAAGAAGCTTACTTATGCTTGCACATATAAATTCCATAAAAAAAATAAATCAACAAACACAAATTTTGGTATTCTTTCTTTTCCATTCATTTCTTTTGTACACATGCTTATATTTAAGGAAAGTGGTATATTAGTCTGGATAACCCAAGGTTGTGAGGCTTTAAGTAGCCCTAAGTAGGTCTTGTACCTTACACCTCTGGTTAACAATGGTGTTGTACTCACTTATGCCTTTCTTACTTTCAAGTGTGCATGTGAAAATTGGATAAGAAATCCCTTTTCTACTTAATTAAAATCATGCATCATAAACTTTCAAATTTCATGCATCATGCATCATAAAAGTGTGTAAACATTCATTTGTATGTATAGATATGCTTAGGACTCATCCATATGCATGTTATACATGTTGGGAAAGAAATAAAGTGATGTATGATTTATGAATTTCTTTCATTTTATTTAATCTTAAAATGTGTTTCTTTTTGAATGGGTTTGTTTAGAGTCCATCTAAACTTATGATTAATGAAAACACCTAATTAAAACATTCACTAAACAAAGCCAAATCATGAATCTAGTTTAGAAACTACTTAGGTTAAGGATGGAAAGAAAAGTTCTCTTCTCTTTCCATTTCTTCATTTAATTAATGTATGATTCACTTGAACCTAATCACAACATGAAATAAAATCAACTAAATCACTTAAATGAAACCCTCATCTAAATTGAACATGTTTCACACTTAGAAAATTCTAACATAAACCCATAGCTAAGCATACCACACAAACCTCCAAAGCACACACATTAGACTAGGTCAACACTTCTATCTTTAGGTTAGGGCAGTGCATGATTTGATGCTTGCTTTTTTGTGATATATGTTTTAGACTGGATGTTAGGATGTATGTGCGTATAATGAATGGAAATGCGATCTTAGTCTAACCATTGTCTTCTGCATCAGATTGTGCTTAAGGGGTGTTATAATAAATAAAAATATAAATGATTTTGCTGTGCATGTGCTTATACCTCTAAGCATAATCCAATAGGCCCGGGAGACTTGGTCACCCAATACATTTATATTTGGTGATTTGTTTAGTTAACCTTTATTTTGCATTTAGATTTACTTTTCATGTAAATTTTTGCAATTAGAATTTTGGAATGATTGTTATGGGGATTATGATGACCATTGGTCATAAGATCTTATCTTATGCTCCAAGTGATGCCTGTAGAGCATCCACCTTCCAACCATCCAAAAAAAGGAATGAAAGAAGAAAGAAGAAAAGAAGACTGAAGAAATGAAGCTTGAAGACCCTCATAACAATGAATTACTTGCTTAATTATATTTAATTCATTTGTAATCCAGGTTGTATAATTTATTTTTGGGTTTTGTGTAGTGGTACCACCACAATGGCCTCTTATTTTTGATTAGCTTTATAAATTGATTGATGATTTGTTTAGCTTGTGCATTAAGTGACATCTTTTCCTAGTTTTTCCTTGCTTTATGTATGGCTGGATGTGGATTAGGCTCTTAGGAAAAATAAATCTTTTACCCAACTTAACAATTCAAAACTAAAATAAGGAACTCATAACCTCACCTAAAGCTTAGGTTAAAAAATAAAAAGATAAAAGAATTAGATGAGTACTTCTTTATAACATCATGCATAAATGCATATTGTTTCACTCTTGATTGGAGGGCTTCCACCTTGAGAGATACTTGGCTTGACCTTTGAGATCCATGGTGGAAACACACCTCCTTCTTGAGATTTTGGCCAATAATCTCATTTATCATGCATCAAGCATATGAATCCTATTAGCCTCAGTCAAATTGATTGTCCAAAAATGAAAATAAAATGAAATCTGAATTACAATAGATTTAGGTCATTTAAGGCATCTCCAAACATGATCTAGTCTCTTTAGAGAGTGAGCTTAAATAAATAACAACCCAGCTATCTTGCATAAAGCATATGACTTGCCTACATGAATTTAAAACCATAGGAAGAGTAAGTTGGTGGCCACCCCCAGGTGGTTGTAAGTCCAAATGGTTTGTTGTGAGGCAAACCAAATACCCATTTTGCCTTAGATTTAGGTTTGGTCCCAAGCTCCTAGATTTAGGTTCTCAAGTAGCTTTTCCCCTTTGTGGGCCATAAACATAAATCCTCACCTCATAGGTATTTCTATAATCTTCTATCATGGAATCATAGGCCTTAAATTTATAATAAAAAATTCAACTCAAACAAATAAAATTAATTTCAAAAATGTAAAGCCCAATCATAGGATTGTTTGAGATGCTCAGTAGGTTTCCTAGCATTGTAGGCATCTCTTACTTATCTTTCTTTTGGTTTCAATAATAAGTCCCTCTCTTTGATCAATCCCATTTGATCTTCCAAAATAAACTAATTGATTGATAGTCCTACCTATTAAAATTTTTGGAGACAATGATCATTTACCTTAATAGAGAGTATTCATAATGGATCTCATCCCTTAGGATGTAATTAACTATGGGTCTTGCCCCTATAGGGAACTTAACAAGCCTAGTTTAAAATAAACCTTACTTTACTTTTCCATGTAAAGTAGGGGAAGAATCTCTGCATGTAAGCACCCATTATCCTTAGGAGTCCTTATTCAGGTGATTAGGTCCATTATAGGGTGGTGACTTCTATCTCTCAAGATAGTACACCTCTAATCTTGTACTGACATTATCTTAATAAGAATCACAGATCTACGTGGTGTCCCAAACACGTATATTTATATATATTTTTGTTTTTTACCCTCTTTTTCAAGGGATAGATGGGAAATGTAAGAAAATTTTTTCACCACATATTTTTTAATTGGGATGGTTCCTCTCTCCATCTTTGGTAAATGATCATTGACTTCAAGTATCGATAGTGGGTTTGTACTTTGGTATGAAATCAATATTTTCTTTCTATTAGCACTAGCTTATTTCATCCTTAAGTTGAGTTAGCCAACATCTTTAAGTTTCAAGATCTCACTCGTGTTGGTCTTAAAACCCTTGGGTTCTCCAATGGGTAAAAAATAAAAAAGATCTAAAAAAAGAAAACATTTAAAGACTTCCTCCTTGTCATTTTATGATAAGAAAATGGTTCATTCTAAAACAATAAAGAAAATTTTTTTTTATGAGAATCATTCTTTTCAAAATAACTCTTTCAAAAGTGCACATAATAATATATTTTCCACAAATAAATTTTCTTAAATCACCCTCATCTATCTATAATTGTTTCATGTAAGAATCAAAAATAAACTAACAATTTTTTCCAAAAGCACAAATGAACATCTTCTTTCAATTTTTGATGAAGATTTCATTTTAAAATAAAATGAACAATCATCTTTACAAAGTCAAAATTAAAATCAAAAAAATTTTCAAAACACATATGAATCTTTCCATTCAATATAACCACACTCCATTGAATGAAGTTTCATTTTCAAATAAAGTTAAATTTTTCAAAAGCACATATGAACATCTTCATTTAATATACAAAATTTATTGAGTGAAGATTTCATTCCTAAATAAAAATAACATAATTAAAATCCCACTTAAACATATCCCACATATGATTAAGTTGGAATTCCCTCTTTCAAAAAGCAATAAATGTATAAGAAAATTTTCACCACATATTTTTTTGGCAACTCTGTTGGGGATGGTTCCTCTCTCCATCTTTGGTAAATGATCATTGACTTCAAGTATCGATAATGGGTTTATACTTTGGTATGAAATCAAGACTATCTTTCTTTTTGTTGGCACTTAGCTTATTTCATCCTTAAGTTGAGTTAGCCAACATCTTTAAGTTTCAAGATCTCACTCATCTTAAAACCCCGGGTTCTCCAATGGTAAAAAATAAAAAAATATCTAAATAAAAAGAAAACATTTAAAGACTTCCTCTTTGTCATTTTTATGATAAGGAAAGGTTTATTCTAAAACAATAAAGACAAAATAAATTTTTTATGAGAATCTTTCTTTTCAAAAGCTCACTTTCAAAAGTGCACATAATAATATATTTTCCACAAAATTTTCTCAAATCACCCTCATCTAACAATTCTCATAATTGTTACATGTAGGAATATTCAAAAATAAAATAAACAATCTTTTCCAAAAGCACAAATGAACATCTTCTTTCATTTATTTTGATGAAGATTTAATTTTCAAAATAAAATGAACAATCATCTTTCCAAAAGTCAAAATTAAAATAAAAAATATAATTTTAAAGCACATATGAACCTTCCATTCAATATACCCACACCTATTGAATGGAAGTTTCATTTTCAAATAAAGTTAAATTTTTCAAAGCACATATGAACATCTTCATTTAATATACTAAAATTTATTGAGTGAAGATGTCATTCCTAAATAAAATAATATAATTTGAAATCCAACTTAAACATATCCCACATATGATTAAGTTGGAATTCTCTTCAAAAAAGAAATAATCACACACAAAACAAAATTTTTTACATTTTAAAATTAAGATTGACCTCCATTCCTACATACCCAAATTCGTTGAATGGAAGTCCTCTTTTTTTAAAAAAATTAAAACTTAACAACCATATTTTCGAAATTCAAACAAATTTGGAATTTCACTTAGCATACTCAAATTTGTTAAGTGAAGGCTCCAAATTCAAAATCAAAAATTTTCAAACAAATTTAGGACTTCATTTAGCATACTCAAATTTGCTAAGTGAAGTCTCCAAAGTCAAAATCAAAAAATTTTCAAACACATTTGGAACTTCTTTTAGCATACTCAAATTTTCTAGGTGAAGTCTCTAAATTCAAAATAAAAAATTTTCAAACACTTTGGAACTTCATTTAGCATACTCAAATTTTCTAAGTGAAGTCTCCAAATTCTAAATAAAATAAAAAAATTTAAACACATTTAGAACATCATTTAGCATATTCAAATTTGCTAAGTAAAATTTCCAAATTCAAATTAAAATTTTCAGAACACATTTGGAACTTCATTTAGTATACTCAAATTTGCTAAGTGAAGTCTCCAAATTTAAAATTAAAAAATTTTCAAACATATTTGAACTTCATTTAGCATATTCAAAGTTGCTAAGTAAAGTCTCCAAATTCAAAATCAAAAAACAAGCATTTTGAACTTTATTCTTTAGCATACCAAATTTGGTAAAGAGAAGTTTCCATTTTAAAAACCAAATCAAAAATTTTGAACACATCTTTTCAGAATCTCATTTAGCATACTCAAATTTTCTAAGTGAAATCTCCATTTCAAAAAATTAAGTGGAACTTCATATTTAGCATACCATATTTGCTAAACTAAAGTCTTCACTTTTAATCAAAAAGCAAATCAAAACAAAAAAAATGAAACACATTAGGATTTCCTTAGCATACCCAAATTTTCTAAGTATCCTACTCTTTCAAAAATCAAAATATCAAAAAATAAATAAAACACTTTAGATGTTCTTAGCATACTCAAATTTGCTAAGAATCTTATTTTCAAAAATGTAATAAAAACACACTTTGGTTCTTCACTTAGGCATACCCAAATTTGCTAAATAAAACACCAAATCAAAAAACAAAATCAATTGACCCTTACTTTAAAATATACCAAATTTGTTAAAGGAAAGGGTCCTCAAATCAAAATATCTAAATTCAAATAAACATGAACCTATGGAAGCATCCTTCTCAAAATATTTGAATCCATTTTTCAACATACCCAAAATTGTTGAAGTTGGATTCATATTCAAAATTCCTCTTTTTAATCAAATTTCTAAATATCCTTAAATCCATTTGAACCCCGCTTAACACTTCCAAGATGTTGGATGTGGGTTCAAATTTTTGATTTAAATTCAAAATAAATCAACAAAAATAGAAATCTGATCCAAGCTCATTTCCTATTGCTCATTTTCACCATCAGTTACAGTACAAATACAGTTCATTTTTTTAGTCTTTGCAGTTGTTTTGAAATGGTAGGCTCGTAGAACTTTGATTTCACTTTCCCTGATGGCATGGATTTGGCTTTGGACCAGGCCAACTTCCCCCAATTAGATCATACACAACTTATCCATTTTGGTAGGGGATTTGAGGGAGTGAGGATTACATGTGAGGGCACTCCCCTCCATTAGTAGGACCATGGTGGGCGTAAGTCAATCATCCAAATTGATCTACCTTCTCTCTCATTGAAGAAAAAGTGGCATTCCAACTAGCTTCAGTAGAGCGCACCTTGTTAGTATGCCTGGTGGTTTCTCACACTTCCCAAAGTGAATTAGCTCTCATCAATCTCAAAGGGTAAGGCTTGCCCTTACTCTGAGTATTGCTCTCACTCCTCTTATCCTGTGAACACATTGAAGGAACAAAAGCATGATCAAGTGATATCACACTAGGATTGCAGGAGATGGAGGCAATGCTGCCTGCTATTGAGGAGTTTCTCTTGACTTCACCACCGTTATACAAACTAGTTTCATCCTCTCTAGGTCGATAGAGAGGATGTTAGAGGATTCACACATCACCTCCACTAGTGGTCCAGTATCAGCAATCAATTACTCGGGGGAGGTCGTATGCCGCCTTTGATTAGTCTGTGCGTTGGCGAGCTTATGGATGTTCCCGAGCTCAATTTGATCTGAGATCCATTATCCCTCGCAGTGTGGGGAAACATATTCATGTGGAGAGATAGAGAGGCCCATACACCGCTCATTACCAAGAGATAGGAGGTTAAGTCGCCAAACAGCTTCCACACTTATTGATTTTCCATTGTTACCTGCCAACCATAATAACATCTTACTTATTGGGACCAATCATCATAGAGGAAAGCTCTATTCATAGAGAGTTGGTGTCTCCACCACCACTCTACCTCCCCATCACTCACCACACGCATGATCTCCGGTTCCATCAAAGGCTGAAAAGGCCATATCCAGGAAAAGCACCCCGATTGGTGATCCGGCTATGTCGAGGGATCTACCCCATCTACACCACCCTATTATGGTGAGACCGAGCTCTCCCTTCTTCCACGCAGGTGCAAAGGAGTGGTAACCCCAAAGCATAGTGGTAATCGCTTCACCAACTCTGCCAGTTCAACAGAATGTGGAGATGGTAAAAGTTATTTTAGAGGTAGTAGATGATAGCCCAGCTGTACCAATGATAGTGTAACCTCCTAGGAATGTCATCCCTTTGACCTAATGATAGTCGAGTGTGTCTCTTTTAGTGAGTATAGTCCTCATAGGTTTGACTTTCTAAGAGTGTGCCTGCTCTCTGCAACATAAGGGTCACACCGCCTTGAGATCATTTATTCCCATTGAGAATTCTTGTGAGGATATAGTAGCACATTATCTAGTAAAGAAGAAAGAGATTTTGGGGTATGATTGGTGAGGAGAGAAGGTCACCCCAATGAAGATGAATTTGTTAGGAGACTAAGTAGAGTCTATGGTAGACGTGAGGATCTCTTCTCAAGGAGTAGTATGCCATGGAAGGATATGAGGTTGTTTAGGAATACACCGTCCAATTAGCCCAACACCTCTGATATCAGTTGAAATAAAAAAGATAACTAAATAGATAGGATGGCATGGCAGTTAGAGGACTTGTTAGCAGCAGTTTTAGTACTTCAAAAATAAGCCCCAACAGATCATCCTACTACACACATTAGTCACCCGAAGTTAGTGCATGTCTTAGACCAGCCAAGACCTTACTCTTGAGCAAGGTAGCACTAGAATGTATAGGAAGGTAGTGGAAAGTACCTCCAAACAAAAAAAACTTGATCCATGGTTGAAGTGAAGGAAGGCTAGCTCAAGTCCGGAGAGGATCATCGGCCCAAAAGGTAGACCCTACCCAAAAAAATTTGATTCAATCTAATATTCCAAGGGTTTTGCCACCTTCCTTAAGAGTTTTGATGATAGAAAACCCAAGGCATATAGCACACTTCAAGGCCGCTTATTGCAACATGGGAGCAACGCTTTGCTATTCCTCTTTGTTAGTAGCCTAAGGGATTGCTTTTGATTGGTATGCCCAATAGTTCAATAAAGACATTTAGAGTTAGAGAAACTCTTTATCAAGAGGTTTTGGAGCTCAATAAAAGGGTTAGTAGGTGATCTCATTGTAGCACAACAGCACTCATGTGAGTCCCTTGTTGATTATGTCCTCTAATGGTGTATCCTGAGTATGAAATGTGAGGTATAGCTATCTGAGTAGCATGCCATTAAGATTCTTCTAAAGAATATCTATGTCTCGATCTCCTTCATGCTTAAGGGCTTCACTATCAAGACATTTGAGAAGCTAATCAACAAGGCTAGTCTACAAGGAAAACAAGCCTTTTTTCAAGACTTTAAAGCAAAGCAAAGGTCTATGAGAAGAAGTGTGATATAGTAGATAAGAGAAGTAAGTTAGAGATCGTCACCAGAGACCATGACCTCGCCAGCCTCCACCTCCTTTGCCACCACCGAGGTACCTACCTCCATATCCACAAGCACCACCGCCTCCTCACCATACCACCACCAACAGTGGAATACATACCCGCTAGTAGCTATGGTCCACCTACTTTTTTAGATAAGCTTAACAAACCTTATTCATTTAAGAGGGAGGTAATCGGGAAGATCTTTAAGAATCTCTTAAAGAAGCCCGATTTTCAGTTACCCAAGCCTAAGAGACCGGAGGAAGTAGGCAAAAGTCATGATCCTATCTTTTTCCCCTACCATCATATGCTAGACCATGTTTTGGAGGATTGCTTCACATTCAAGGACTGGCTTGAAAATAGCTTCAAGACTAGTGCTATAGTTATCCTAAAGGAATACCTTGTGGAACAACCATCCAGTTCTATTAGGGTAATCCTTGGGGATACATGTGATCCTTCCAAAACTAAAGAAGTTTGGGATATTTCTTTATCCAAAACCTCTAAGAAGATCATCCAGAAGATCAAGAAGCTTTCCTTGTAGGTGCTTGAGTCAGCTCAAACCTCCAACATCAAGGAAGGTTTGCAAGTTGCTAGTGCCAACTCAAGGAAAGGGGAGTCGAGTAGAGAAAGCAAAGAAAAGATGTGTCAACCTGGATAGTGCATTAGTGCAACCACCACCGACCTCCATTATAGGTTATAGCTTCCACACTGGAAGCTTCTTCCACTTCGTAGCTCTTCTTCTTCTTCTTCTACTAGCTTGTATCGATGGATAAGGGCATTAAATCCCTAACCACTCACTTTACTTGATTTCTACTTTGTACCTCCAAACAAACCCAAGAAATTAAAGAATAAAGCTAGCTTGAATTACATATGTGTCACTTCTGATGGGTTGTCTTCTTCTATTTCTAATGATAACTCTTCAAGTCAAAAAAAATAATAACAAATTTGATCTTCTTCTTGATGAGTTGGACTTTTCTACTCTGAATACTATGGGTTTGCCTCTTGAGTAGGCTTGGAATCATCCAATTCTGAGGGTCCCATAGGAGAAACTGTAGGTGATCCTGATGTGCAGGTAGAACCTTCCATTACCCTTTTACAAGAGATCACCAAAGTTAACCTCCATAGTGTCAAGGTTCTACCTCCTAGGGTAGCACCTCAAGATAAAGGGAAACAAGTCATTGGTATAGAGGATCAAGAAGTCCCTCCACAGGATGCTCCACCCTTGGATATGCTTATGGAGGACCAGCCCAAGGTGGACTACAATGTCCTCTCTTATCTAAGAAAGTTTCCATCTAAGCTAAGCATATACGATGCCCTTGCCTTTTCCAAAGAGATGAGGGAATCATTAATCAAGCTCCTTATCTGAGATATGTTTATCTCGCTATAGGTGAGGAGACATTACACAAAGAAGCTCGGGATCACCTTCATAGATGAAGACCTTCGGGGACTTGGAGCATCGTCTCTACATCACGACATGGTGTTTACTTATTAGTGTTTATGGATCCAAGGTGCAGAACATTATGAGTCTAAAGACCCTTGCCTATTTGAGGATTGATATTTACACACTGAGATTGGATGATGTTGAGAATTCAATGAACAAGGTGGGCTTTAGGTTCCATAGTGTTACCTTTAGATAGGTGATTGGAAGACTAAGTTTTTACATTATTGATTCAAATACATTCACTACTTTGCTCGAGGCCTTGGATACATCAAAAAAAGTTAATTCCATCCTCCCTCCATCGGTATATAAAGATGAGATTGAATATTGTGTCAATGGGATGAAAAGCCATTTAGAGAGAGGTTGACATTTATGAGGATGCGACCTACTATCTTCCTCAAAACACCCTTTCTCATGAACTTGGACAAAATTCAAACTCAAAATCAAAGGAAAATAGAAAATGAAGGAAAATAAAAGCCAAAAGAATATGAAAAGAAAATAAAATCCAAGTGAACAAGAAAGGGAAAATGAATAAGGAATAGATCCGCATATCACATTCCACCCACAGTTCATTCCATCATATGGACATGTGGATAGGATGGCTCAACCTCCACCAACCAGAGGGAGAGGCAAAAATAGAGGCAGTTCCAGAGGTGGAAGACCCCCTGGTTGGCCATCAACCAACAGAGGTCATGTTCTAGTTCATAGGAGTACCCTTACTATTCACATTGACTTGGAATCTAGCTCAGAGGATGAGTCTAATGTGATTAGTACCTAGCCAACCCCTCTCAGCGGGTTCCATTGGAGGTGACTTTCGATCCAGATAGAGATGAAGGCCAGGCATCCATACAAAGCAAAGTATTCGAATGAAGTTTATGTGAAACTATTAGGCTGTAGTTGGGAACCTTAACTCTGACCTCACTTATCTCTTAGAAAGTTGAAGGTTTGGTAGTTAAGGAAGTCTAAGTCTTCCAATGACATGAAGAGATTCTTTTTGGGATCATCATCCTCAAGTCTTGAAGTTGATGTATAACTTGAGGAGGATACATTTAAAGAATTAATGGAATTACCATTTTACTTTTACTCGCCTTATGTTCATAATCTTATACATAAAGGTTTAGTTCCTCATACATGGTCCAAGCACAGGTCAGAGTACTTTGAGAAGCTATGGAATAATACAGGCATGGAAGCACAATCAAGAGCAGGACTAGGATTCGGTATAGTGGGTCCAGTCGATGATGATGATGCTATTATTACCAATCAGAAAATGATAAGTTCTTTTCACACAACACCAACTCTTATGAGGATGTGTGTTTAGAAACCTCAAATGATCTAGATGATCTCCAAATCAAAGAGGCACCACCAGAATTTGAAGAGGAGATAGATTCAACCATTGACAAGTTTAAAGAAATTAACCTCAAGATAGAAGAAATTCCATGCCCCATGTACATCGCTCATTGAATGAAGAAGAAACCAATGACTTTAGGCTATTATTGAGTTTAAAGACTGCTTCACATGGAGTTATGAAGAAATACCCAGATTATCTCCTAACATAGCAATCCACAAGCTAGTAATAGATCCTAACATTACCCCTATTAAGCAAGTTCTAAGATGCATGCAATTAGAAATTGAACAACAGGTCATTTTTTAAGTCAAGAAACTGATCGATGCTGCTTGCATGAGGGAAGAAAAATATCCTACCTGGTTGGCCAATGTCATCCCAGTTAAGAAAAAGAATGGCCAAATTAGCATATCCATCAATTTTAGTGACTTAAATAAGGCATTTCCTAAGGATGAGTTTCCTTATATACTAGAATTAATGGTGGACATCACCTCATCTCATAGTCTTCTCTTTCATGGATGGGTCATCTAGCTATAACCAAATTGTCTCTTGAAGATGAAAGAAACACTACTTTCAACCCGTAATCTTCTATTATAGGGTCATGCCTTTCGCCTTTAAAATGGTGCTATACATACCACGGGATCTGATCTCAATGAACTCATCCATCATCAGGTTGAGTGCTACGTTGATGATCTAATAGTCAAGAGCAGAGAAAAAGAAGACAATCTCTTTGACAAGAGAGTAGTTTTCGAATGGATAAGATAATATAACCTCAAAATGAATCTGCTGAAGTGTGCATTAGGAGTAGCTTTAGGGAAATTCCTTTTGTTTGTTGACATGGGGATAGAGATAGATCTTGAAAAGATCAAAGCTATCTTAGAAATGCCACCTCCTAAGAGTTTAACTCAACTCAAATCCTTTCAAGGATGGGGCATATATCTACACTTTATCTCCAACCTATCGGGAGATGCAAACCATTCTCAACACTTGTCAAAAGGATGCCAATTTCAAGTGGCAAGTGCAAGATGCCTTTGAAGACATCGAAGATTTGAATCCGCCAGTTCTATCCCAGACCACTCCTTTATATTGCTTTATTGGATGACTCTCTTGCTCTATTGTCCCAAGCTAATGAAAGGGAAGGAGAATCTCTCTACTATCTCAACCATCATCACCTCGAAAGCAAACTATCAACCCATTGAGAAACATTGCTTAGCTTTAATCTTTGCCTCTCAAAAGCTATGACATTATATGCTTTTTCATAAGGTGAACTTGATCTCTTGAACAAATCCATTACAGTACCTCATGACATGGCCAATGCTATCTAGATGTTTGGCATGATGGTCCATGATTCTCTTGCAGTTCGATATCACATTCGTACCCCTCCTTGTGATAAAAGGACAGACACTAGTGGATTTCCTAGCATCACACCCATTGCCTGCTGACTCTCCGCTTAGTGGAGATCTCCCTGATGAACAAATCATGAACTTAAGGGAGGCCGATAACCACTGATGGGAGATGCAATTTGATGGTTCAACTTCTTTTTATAAAGGGGAAGCACCACGACCTATTCTCCGGAAAGGTAGGGGTAGAATAGTTCTCCTAACCCACGATGTGATGAGATTTTCATACTATCTTGCCAACACCTGCACCAACAATGAAGCTGAGTATGAGGCTTTGATTATCGGTCTGGAGTAATCCATCACTATCAGTGTCAAGAGCATTAACATCTTTGGGGATTCTGAGTTTGTCATCAATCAAATTGTTGGGTCGTACAAGGTTCTCAAACCCAAGCTTCATCATTACTATGAGTATACCAAGAAGCTGTTGGCCCAAATTCTTGAAGTCACCATCTACAAGGTTCTCCAAGAAGAGAACACAGTAGCAGATGCTTTGGCCTAACTTGCCAAAGAGTTGGCATATTCGGAAGATGAGTCAATTTCAATAACGGTCCAAAATAGATAAGTCCTATCTCTTATTGATGTTGAACTCATCGAGAGGCTTTCTTGGGGAGGTTTCCATTTCCAAAATGGACAAGGAGCTAGATTGAGGCAACCATTCATAGAATATCGAACATAAACTACCTCAAGAAAGTCACAAGCCCATAAGTGAAACAGAGCTCTCCTACGCTCTTGTTGATGGCACCTGCATCGATCCTTTGACCAAATATGGTTATGTTGTTTAGACAAATACGAAGCCCATGGAATTATAATTGAGGTACATTCAGGTCTATGTGGAGTGCATCAATCTAGTCCAAAGATGAAGATGAAGATTAAGAGACTAGGATACTACTGGCCTTCGATGATTATAGACTGCTTGGATGTAGCTAGGAGATGCCATCAGTGTCAGGTGCACGGTGTGGTCCTCCACCAACCACCCAACATTCTACACCCTACATTGGCCTCATGGCCATTTGAGTCTTGGCTACCAACATTGTGGGTCCGATTGATCCTCCTTCTTCCAAGGGTCATCGGTTTATCTTATCACCGACTTTTCCAAGTGAAAAGCCATCCCACTCATAGAGGTCACAAACATGTCAGTAGTTTTAAAACCATATATTGTATATAGGTTCCCTCGATGAATTATATCCAATAATGGTACTATATTCAAAAGCATGAAGATCAGCTTCGAAGACATGGTATAGATTGGAGATACTCCACCATCTACTACCTCAGAGCAAATGGCTTAGTCGAAGCATTCAACAAAACTCTCATCCAAATACTAAAGAAAACTCTTGATGACAATAAACATATGGAATGAAGGTTGGTTGAAGCCTTGCTACCGCACCACATACGAACTCCAACTAATCTACCCCATTTTCCTTAGTGTATCGCCATTCTACCTTTATAAATTTGACTCCCATCACTAAGGATAGCATTGGGTAGCAAGATCACTAAAGAGCAGAATGGAAAGTTATGGTTAGAAGAGTTCAAAGGTTTGGAGGAGAGTCACGAGCATGCTGTGCCCCACAAAATTCAAGCTCATAAATAAGATGGTCCCTAGGTCTTTGAGGGAGAACTTGTGTTAGTCCAAAGGAGACCAATTATTGACCATCGAAAAGATGGGAGGCAAGTTTGAACCCATTGGGGAAGGCACCAAAGAGGATCTTATCATTATTGTAAAGAGGAACACCCATACTTCCAATTAATGGGCTCTATCTAAAGAATATTACCCATGAAATAAACCATATTTGAAAATAATTATTAATAAAACAAAATTTGATTCCATTCATCAAATCTTCTCTTCTTTCAAAGCATTGTTTTTCTCTTGCAAATCTATGTGTTTAGGGTAGGTGTAAGAGTCCCCCAGTGGCATCCTATCCCTCTTTCACAACCCAAACACAATCTCCTGGTGCTATTATAATAGGTGTAAGAGAACCTGAGAGGCATCCTATTTTGATTAGTACAACTAAGTTAGGTGTGAGAGAACCCAAAGATCCTCTCATAGTGGGAATCTGTTTTCCATCCATGGCACCATTTCATTAAAACCCTTAGTGTCTTTAGGTGTGTAAGAGTCACCCGTGAGGCATCCTATTCCTTTTGACACATGCACAAAATAAACACAAATCTTTTATCTCAAGCTATTTGATGTGGGAGCAAGCCCCCTATGGCACTCACTCATTAGTTACTCTAGGTCTACATGCTACCTCAGTATGTCACCCCGGGTCACTTATTAGAGGTGAGTCCCCACGCTTTCTTCCTAACTTGACCATTGACTAATGAGCCTTGTTAGTATGGTAGTATTTGCCCCAACCAAGAAGCTACCTCTCATTTGACTTTGGTTAAGAAGATGTGAGTCCTCATGCTTTCTAACTAGCCATCATGCACTAACTAGGTTGAATACATTTGAGGTTTAGGATAAGTCCCAAGGCTCCTTTCCTCTTGACTACATATAAGTCCCCAAGTGGCATTCACTCAAGATACCCCTAGGTCGGATAGCACCTATCGATCTAAGATAGATTATCCCAGCAATCAATTACTACAAGGATTTGAGTCCCCAGCTTTCTTCAGTCGATTGTTGTAAACCAACATGCACCTAAGGTTGGTTGATGTTCTATGTGACACACCAGGGATACACCACTCGGTAGATGTGAGTTCTCATCTTTTCTTTGAGTTGGACACCAATACCTATTGAATAGATGACTAGCCATGTCATGATTTGGATTAAGCCCCTAGCCCCATCCCTATGAACATTCTATTTGGATTGACAGCCCTCTTTCATAGTAACCACCCCCGTGGTTTGGAGAATTTGTTCAGCCGGATGCTAGAATCTCCTTCAATAAATTTGAGATAGGTCTAGTAATATAAGCTCCTTCTCTGATCCCTCAAAACAAAGGTCCATGATAAACAAACTAAATTAAAAACAAAAAAATTAATTCACTTGTGGATTAAGAATTCAAGCCCCCAAAGGGCCCCTTTTCCCAAGTAGGCATCCTATCTTTAGTCAAAAATTCCCAATAGAATTGCCTAACTACCGAGTTGAGATAAATCGGTCGTGAGCTCTCCACTTGCCCTTAGTCGGGTTCAATCTATTATTTCCATAAGCAGTTACCGAATGATTCCTTTGAAAGATGTAATACTATGATGCATTCTTTCTAGCATCAAAATGCAATGGGGTTAGTTGATTTGTTGCCCAAAGCAACCACCCCAAGTGGTCTTTTCTAGTGGAAGATGTGAGTCACGCTTTCTTCCCTTCAATTGATCATTGCAAACTGAAGGGAATTCTTTTGGTCGGATAGTTCTCTCATTGGTCGGGAAACTACTCCCTTTGGTTCAATAAATCTGAGATTAGCCTAGGCTAATATAAGCTCATTCTCAGTACAATCCATCGTAAACCAACGGAATCCACCAAATAAATAAATCTAAAAATGAAATTAATCTTGACTATCTTTGAGCTGATCTAAGTCCCCCAGTAGCATTCACTCAATAGTCAGCCCTAGGTCGGGTTCAATATGTTATCTTCACAATATATTATCCCAGCAACTAGTCTCTACTTTGGAGGATGTAAGTCTACTATGCTTTCTTAGTAATTGTTGCATACCAAAGGCATCCCTTTGGTTGGCTAGTCCTACTATGTGTTTAGTAGACTACCCCTTTGGATTGGTAGAGTTGCCTCTGGCTCCTCCTTAGTATCCCATCGCAAACCAATAGGGTCCATCTCAAAATCCCAAATCTAAAAAAAACATTAAAACAAATTCAACACTCTTCCCGGGAAATTTCTCCCCAATGAGACTCAAATTAAATCAAACCTCATCCCCTTGTGGATGACTTGAACCGTCCCTAGGAAGGTTCACACATCCCCTTAGTGGATTCTTCCCTCTATTACTCTGACATAAGAGCCACATTGCACTAAGCTCGATTCTTTCTACACTTTGGTTATAGAGATAGATTGTTTCTGTGCTTGTGATCTCTCTGTTGTTGATCATTTCAACAATACATGCGGTGTTCCTTGTCATTCACACCACCCATTGGGCCCTTTGTTGACCTTATTTAGATTGAGGTCTCAACCCCTCCATCTTAGACTTAGGACTTCTCTTAGACTTTAAGAGTTCCTTAGCCTTAAGACACATCTAGTGATTAGGTGGACATCAACCCGAGACTTAGAGTTAGAGAATAGGTCATGCCTTAGGGGTGTTAGGAAAATTTTTCTACTCTTAGCTTGAACCATTCCTCACCTTCCTTCCTTCAAGTCAAACTCAAAATAAATCTTATTTAATTTTCTCCAAACTCAAATCAACTCCATGTGATTGAAATCCATGATTGAAATCCATGATTGAAACCCATGAATAAAATTCCTAAGTCCAAATCTTTCTTTCTTAATCTTTTTAAGGACTTAGCCTAAATCATGATCTAAACCAATTCAAACTCAAGAGATTTTCTCATAATTCATTTATATTCTCATTTATATTCACATATATAAATGAAATATAAATTTAAACTAAACTCAAAATTCAAAATCAATTCATAAAATTTCTAAGTCCTTTAAATTTTCCTTCATGGACTTAGCCAAAATCAAATGCAAACCAATTCAAATTCATGGGATTTTTTCATAACTCATTTATATTCTCATTTATATTCACATATATGAATGAAATATAAATACAAATCAATCAAATCAAATCCAAAAAGTTAAAATTCCAAATTTAAAATCCATCTAAAGTCCTTAATTTCCCTCTTTAAGTACTTAGCCTAAATCATGTTCAAATCAATTCAAATTCATGGGATTTTCTCATAACTCATTTATATTCTATATTCACATATATAAATGAAATATAAATATAAATTAATCAAACTAAATCCAAAATTCAAGCTCCAAACTCTTCTAAGTCCTTTAAATTCCCACTTAAAAGACTTAGCCTAGATCATAATCAAATCACTTCAAATCCTTGAAATTTTCTATGATCTATATTCTCATTTATATTCACATATCTAAATGAAATATAAATTCAAACAATCAAAACCAATTCCAAAAATCAAACTCAAATCCACTCAAAATCCAACCTAAGATTCTCAAGTCAAAGTCTTGAACTTAGCCAAATCAACTTCAAATCAAGCCAAACTCTTGATTTTTCTTCATGATTCAATCAACCCTACAATCATGAATCCAAATATAAATACAAAATTCAATCAATAAATCAAAACTCTCAAAAAATCAAACCCCAAATCCATTCATGTTCTTCCTTTGAATATGAAATTGTCAAATGAATCAAAACCCATTTGACTTCAAACCACTTGCAAATGGATTTGTAGTTTAATCATAAGTCCATATACAAGTTCAATCAAACTCAAATCAAGCTTTGACCAAGCCATTTAACCGACTAGGCTCTCACTTGACCCAAAGTGACCTAAAGTACCCTTATGAGCCAAATTCTAATCATAACCAAATTGGATTGAATCAAACTCACCTATGCCTCTCATCATGATCAACAATCATCATGAGATGATCAATCACCCAAATTAGGTCAAACCAAGTCAAACCTTATGGTTGACCAAGTCAACACTAAGCCAAAATGAAACCTAACATAGCCAAAATCCACCATAGGCCAAATTGATTGAAACCATTGATCTAAGTTCATTCATGACATATGTTTGAACTTGACCAAGTCAACATTTGAGCCTAACGTAGCCCAATTGGCTACTTGACCCAAGTTGACCCAACTTGACCTAAAAAGTCAAAATATGCCAAAACTTGATCTAAGCCAAATTGATTGAAACCAATGGGTCAAGTTCATTCCAAATCACTTGTTGAACTTGACCAAAGCCTCAATTGGCCAACTAGACCTAACCTAGCCCAATTGGCATTGAACCCAACTGGACCTAAATGGGTCATGTTTAGCTTCAAACTTAACCAAAATTGATTAGAAATAAACATACCAATCCACTTACTCAAATAGGTCAAATGGGTCAAATTGGTCAACTTGGCCCATTTAACCTAAATGAAGTCATATGAGCCAAATTCAAACCTAAACCAAATTGAATCAAAACAAAGCCATCAAAATATTTCAAATGGTCATATGAACTTGACCCAACCCTTGGTTTGACCCTTTGACCAATTGGTCAACTTGACCCAAGTTCACCCATTTTAACCTAAATGGGTCAACATGAGCCAAACTATACCAAATGAACTCCAAATCCAATGAAACTTGGCAAAACCTATTTTCAACATACCCAACATATTCAAATTCAAAAAGCTAAATGACCATTCTACCCTAGGCCATAGAAATTTTGGTCAAATCCATGGGGAATTTGGTCAAGTCCTCTTCATACCAACTTGATACCTTCATAATAGGTCAAGTAGACCCTATGGTGGTGCACTCAACCCAATGGGTTTTCAGCCCAATTGACCCAAGGCCAAAACCAAGCACATTACTCAAATTGGCCATATGGAAAACTTCCCTCCACTTATTTTGAAACACATGGGAGGTTACCACTCTACTCCTTAGCCCAAACTGACCATGTGAAAACTTCTAATAGCTCAAACAACCTATTCAATCTTGCAATTGGATCAAAATGGAAAACAAGCTGGCTTCGATCCATAGTGGGAGATATACTCCCCTAATTCACTTCAATTCTACCTTCCTCACTATCGATTGAGTAAGGAGTGTTAGAGCCATCAGAGTGATCCTAAACTCTCTAGAAGGGATTTAAATTTAGCATTTCTTGGTTTTCATCCTTTGAAAATGGGAGCTCCATAGATTGGCAAACTTTTCCACACTCCAAATCAATTCACCTTTGCACACTCCACCGGAGGGCCAAGTCAGCTTTCCTAAGCTCTCTCTCAAGTTCCAAAGGCAAGGGAGGTCTAATTCCATCCGCAAAGGGAGCTAAGGAGGGGTTGGTCCATAGAGCAATCTACTCAACCTCAGGAGCTAATACATTCACCACTGCTTCATCTCAACCAGACAAAGCTCCTCCAAGGGAATCGAGTGCTGGTGATCACCTCCAGTGAGGTTAGACATTTTTCGACCACTAAACTCCATGTGTGTTGGTCCTTTATGAAAGAAAGTTTAATGGCATGAAATTTCAACTATTAGATGTGATTATCCATTAGGGTTAGATGGTGTGTGCAAAGTTTCATTCCAATCTGAGCTTGATTGAGCTCGATCTTCCCTTTGAAAGTGGACCCTCCATTATTCCTCGAAGAATAGATGATCTCGGCCCATCCGCATTTTGGATGGATGCCGAGATTAAACACACATTTTAAATCCTATTTCATCTTTAAAATCATGGGTTAATTCCGGTCGCTCGATCCTTGATCAACAACGGATACAAAACCACGTGACGATGCCATGCAAGCTATGTGACACTTAAGTGGTCGAGACGGAAAGCACATCCGACCCCCATGTCACGCCATTAGATTTAAGGATTAATTAGGTTTTAAATAATTCTAATTAATCCTCTAAACTTTAAAAATTCATATCTCTTTATAGAAAAATAAAAAAAAAATATGATGTAAATTTCCACTGAAAGATAATTCATTCTAGAATATTCTAAAATTGGTTTTATTGGATTTTTAATATTATCTTTCTCTGAGTTTTATTAGAAATATTAATTTACTAATTATTCCCTAATTAATCCATTGATTAATCTCAAACTTCTTGGGTATATTTTGGGGATGACTTCTCCTCCCTAATTTTCTTGGGATTTATTGATTGAATTGGGGAATTAATGCATTTCCTAATTACCCTTTATGTAATTAAGGTTAAGGTTTGATTAGTGTTTTAAAACCTTATTGAAGTTGATTAAGGTTTGATCCAATGAATAAGAGATTTAGGGAATAATTTTGGGGCATTTCCCAAGCTATTCCATAAACCAACTTTTCTTTCTAATCATCTCTTAATTAAGGATAATTCACTAATTACCTTTTTAATTAATTTCTTAAAATTTCTAAAATTCTCCAGAACTTAATTAATCTACTTTGGGTAGATGCTTAGGTGTTCAAGAGCCTAAGTTCAATTAAGGAAAACAAAGCTCAACTCATATGTGTGAGGGGTGTTTTGAAATTACTTAAGTTAAACCCCTTAGCTTAATTAACCATTAATCATGAGCCAAATTAAATTAGGCCCTTTTCTTCCTAGTGCATTGCAAATTTACATTCCTTGTGAGGTTTTATGTCATCTCATTGGCTCATAATAATTTGGTTAACTATGCTAAGGTGGTGTAGGTAAGGGTTAATTAATATGCTTAATTTATACCTTAACCTAATCAAAATATAAAATGAATATAATCATCTAAAATAAAACAAAAAAGTCAAACACATGTGGAATGGGTTAGGAACAACAAACTCAATCAACATTTTCAAAATTAGATTAAATTTGAAATCAAACAAAAGTCATATTAAATAAACTTTGATTTACTTTAAGCTCTTATTTCATAAGATTGTCTTTAGGATTTAATTGAAGTGAATGTGTTAACATGTTGTCATTACTTTAGTTCTTTCCCCAACATGCTAAATATGTATGTCATGTGGTTTCATACATCCAAGCTTTTCAAAAATTAAATTTAAAATGAAAATGTTTCCTTTATGTGAAATTGCATGTGTTGGCTAAAGTAAGAATATGAGTGGCTATTATCACTATTAAATCCAATTTATTTTCAAAATATATGAGTCAATTATCCAAACTGAAAGTGTGTTACTTATATATCTTAATTATAAGTTTGCATGTGAGTAAAATATAAAGATGTGCTTAGCGTAGGTCTTCTTTCTCTTCTCTTTTAGTATAGTTTTGATTAGGATTTGGCAAGGTGTATGGTTCATTTGAAAAGAACTTAACAGTTTCCTAATTCCATATCCTATTCATTTCCATACTATCACTTAAGAAGGATACTTATGCTTGCACATATAAATTTCATAAACAAAATAAATCAACTTACACAAATTTTTGCATTCTTTCTTTTCCATTCATTTTTTTGTACACATGCTTGTATTTAAGGAAAGTGGTATATTAGTCCGACAACCCGAGGTTGTGAGGCTTTAAGTAGCTATAAGTAGGTTTGTACCTTATATCTCGGTTAACAATGGCTATACTCACTTATGCCTTTCAACTTTCATGTGTGCATGTGAAAATTGGATAAGAAATCCCTTTTCTACTTAATGAAAATCATGCATCATAAACTTTCAAATTTTCTTAAATGAATTTCTTAGTGCATCATAAAGTATGTTAAACATTCTTATTTGTATGTAAAGATATGCTTAGGACTCATCCATATGCATGTTATATGTTGGGAAAGAAATGTATGATTTGTGAATTTGTTCATTTTGTTTAATCTTAAAATGCCTTTCTTTTTGAATGGGTTTGTTTAGAGTTCATCTAAAGTTAGGATTAATTAAAGCACTTAATTAAAATATTCACTAAAAAAAACCAAAACATGAATCTACTTTAGAAATTCTTAGGTTGGGGAAGGAAAGAGAAGTTCTCTCTCTTTCCCTCTCTTATAACTAATTAATTGTATGATTCACTTGAACCTAATCAAAACATGAAATAAAATCAACCCAAATCAACTAAATCACTTAAATGAAACCCTCCTCTAAGTTGAACATGTTTCACACTTAGAAAATTCTAACTTAAAGCCATAGCTAAGCATACCACACAAACCTCCAAAGCACACACATTAGACTAAGTCAACACTTCTAGCTTTAGGTTAGGCATGGTATTTGATGCTTGCTTTTATTTTGTGATGTTTTATAGATGTTAGATGTATGCATAGAATGAATGGTAGGATCTTAGTCTAACCAT